>JAZHEH010000494.1:0-468755 GCA_036589455.1 Ateles fusciceps | reverse complement strand
ACATGAGCTCATATTTTTTATGGCTGCATAGTATTCCCATGGTGTATATGTGTCATATTTTTTTTATCCAGATCTATCATTGATGGGCATCAGGGTTGGTTCCGAGTCTTTGCTATTGTAAACAGTGCTGTGATGAACATACATGTGCATGTGTCTTTATAATAAGATTACTTATAATCCTTTGTGTATATACCCAGTAATGGGATTGCTGGGTCAAATGGAATTTCTAGTTCTAGATCCTTAGGAATTGCCACACTGCCTTACACAATGGTTGAACTAATTTACACTCCCACTGACAGTGTAAAAGCATTCCTATTTCCCCACATCCCTCCCAACATCTGTTGTCTCCAGATCTTTTAATGACCACCATTCTAACTGGCCGTGAGATGACATCTCAATGTGGTTTTGATTTGCATTTCTCTAATGGTCAGTGATGATGAGCATTTTTTCATGTTTGTTGTCTGCATAAATGTCTTCTTTAGAAAAGTGTCTGTTCATATCCTTTGCCCACTTTTTGATGGGGTTGTTTTTTCTTTGCAAATTGATTTTAGTTCTTTGTAGTTTGGATATTAACCCTTTGTCAGATAGGTAGCTTGCAAAAATTTTTTCCCATTCTATTGGTTGCTGGTTTACTCTAATAATAGTTTCTTTTGCTGTGCAGAGCTTGTAAGTTTAAATTAGATCCCATTTGTCTATTTTGGCTTTTGTTGTCATTGCTTTTGGTGTTTTAGTCATGAAGTCATTGCCTATGCCTATGTCCTGAATGGTATTGCCTAGGTTTTCTTCTAGGGTTTTTATGGCATTAGGTCTTATGTCTAAATCTTTAACCCATCTTGAGTTAATTTTTGTATAAGGTTTAAGGAAGGGATCCAGTTTCAGCTTTTGCAAATGGCTAGCCCAGTTTTCCCAACACCATATATTAAATAGGGAATCCTTTCCCCATTACCTTTTTTTGTCAGGTTTGTCCAAGATCAGATCATTGCAGATGTGTGGCATTGCTTCCAAGGCCTCTGTTCCATGTCATTGGTCTATATTTCTGTTTTAGTACCAGCACCATGCTGTTTCAATTACTGTAGCCTTATAGTATAGTTTGAAGTCAGGCAGCATCATGCCTCCAACTCTGTTCTTTTTGCTTAGGATTGTCTTTGCTATGCGGACTCTTTTTTAATTCCATATGAAGTTTAAGCTGGTTTTTTCCATTTCTGTGAAAGAAAAGTCAATGGTAGCTTAACAGGGGATAGCACTGAATCTATAAATTAACTTTGGACACTATGGCCATTTTCACTTATTGATTCTCCCTAACCATGAGCATGTAAATGTCTTCCTCTCCTCATTTTTTTTAGCAGTGGTTCATAGATTCTCCTTAAAGAGTGTCCTTCACATCACTTGTTAGTTGTATTTCCTAGGTATTTTATTCTCTTTGTAGCAACTGTGAATGGGAGTTTACTCATGATTTGGCTCTCTGTGTGCTCTTGGGGTATAGGAATGCTTGTGATTTCTGCCTGTTGATTTTGTATCTTGAGACTTTGCTGAAGTTGCTTATCAGTTTCAGGAGATTTTGGGCTGAGACAATAGGGTCTTCTAAATGTACAATCATGTCGTCTGCAAAATACAGACAATTTGACTTCCTCTTTTCCTAATTTAATACACTTTATTTCTTTTCCTTGCCTTATTGCTCTGGCCAGAACTCCCAATACTACATTGAATAGACGTGGTGAGAGAGGGCGCCCTAGTCTAGTGCCAGTTTTCAAAGGGAATGCTTCCAGTTTTTGCCCATTCAGTATGTAATTGGCTATGGGTTTATCATAAATAGCTTTTATTATTTTGAGATATGTTCCACAGATACCTAGTTTATTGAGAGTTTTTAGCATAAAGGCTGTTGAATTTTGTCGAAGGCCTTCTCTGATCTATTGAGATGATCATGTGGTTTTTGTCTTTGGTTCTGTTTATGTGGTGGATTACATTTATAGATTTATGTATGTTGAACCAGCCTTGCATCCCCGGGATGAAGCCAATTTGATCGTGATGGGTAAGCTTTTTGATGTGCTGTTGGATTTGGTTTGCCAGTACTTCATTGAAGATTTCCACATCAATGTACATCATGGATATTGGCCTGTAGTTTTTTTTTTAGTTGTGTCTCTGCCAGGTTTTGGTATCAGGATGATGTTGGTCTCATAAAATGAGTTAGGGAGGATTCCCTCTTTTGATATTGTTTGGAATAGTTTCAGAAGGAATGGTACCAGCTCCTCTTTGTATGTCTGGTAGAATTCAGCTCTGAAATCCATCTGGTCCTGGACTTTCTTTTGGTTGGGAGGCTATTAATTGCTGCCTCAACTTCAGATCTTATTATTGTTCTATTCAGGGATTCAACTTCTTCCTTGTTTAGTCTTGGGAGTGTGTAAGTATCCAGGAATTTATTCATTTTTCTACATTTACTGGTTTATGTACATAGAGGTGCTCATAGTAATCTCTGATGGTACTTTGTATTTCTGTGGAATTGGTGGTGATATCCCCTTTATCACTTTCTATTGCATCTATTTGATTCTTCTCTCTTTTCTTTTTTATTAGTCTGGCTAGTGGTCTGTCTATTTTGTTGATCTATTCAGAAAACCAGCTCCTGGATTCATTGATTTTTTTAAAGGATATTTTTGTGTCTCTATCTCCCTCAGTTCTGCTCCGATCTTGGTTATTTCTCATCCTCTGCTAGCTTTTGAATTTGTTTGATCTTGCTCCTCTGGTTCTTTTAATTGTGATGATAGGGTGTCGATTTTAGATCTTTCATTGCTTCTCATGTGGGCATTTCGTGCTATAAATTTCCCTCTAGTGACTGCTTTAAATGTGTCCCGGAGGCCAGGCGCGGTGGCTCATGCCTGTAATCCCAGCACTTTGGGAGGCCGAGGCGGGTGGATCACGAGGTCAAGAGATCGAGACCATCCTGGCCAACATGGTGAAACCTCGTCTCTACTAAAAATACAAAAATTAGCTGGGCATGGTGGCGTGCGCCTGTAGTCCCAGCTACTCGGGAGGCTGAGGCAGGAGAATTGCTTGAACCCGGGAGGCAGAGGTTGCAGTGAGCCGAGATAGTGCCACTGCACTCCAGCCTGGCGCCTGGCGACGAACCAGACTCTGCCTCAAAAAAAAAAAAAAAAAAAAACCAATAAATGTGTCCCGGAGATTCTAGTAAGTGATGTCTTTGTTCTTTTTGGTTTCAAAGAACATCTTTATCTGCGTTCATCTCATTATTTATCCAGTAGTCATTCAGGATCAGGTTGTTCAGTTTCCATGTAGTTGTGTGGTTTTGAGTGAGTTTCTAATCCTGAGTTCTAATATGATTGCATTGTGGTCTGAGAGTCTGGTTGTTATGATTTCCATTATTTTGCATTTGCTGAGGAGTGATTTACTTCCAATTATGTGGTCAATTTTAGAGTTAGTGTGATGTGATGCTGATAAGAATGTATATTCTGTGGATGTGGGGTGGAGAGTTCTGCAGATGTCTATTAGGTCTCCTGGGTCCAGATCTAGTTCAAGTCCTGGATATCCTTGTTAATTTTCCTATCTCATTGATCTGTCTAATATCCTAATCCTATCCACATCCTAACCCCTGGAACCTGTGAATATGTTGCTTATATGGTAAAAGGGATATTGCAGATGGGGAGTGTATCTAAAGATCCACAAGGGCGCTTGTAAGAGGCAAGCAGTAGACAGATGCAGAGAGAGAAGACAGCTTCCTGATGAAAGCAGAGAGAGGCTTGAAGAGACCACTTAGCTGGCCTTAAGGATGGAGGGAAGGAATCTTTAGCCAAGGCATAAGGACTGACTCAAAAAGGTGGAAAAGGTGAGAAACAGATTCTCCCCCTCCAGCCTCCAGAGAGAATGATTTTGAACATCTGACCTCCAGAACTATAAGATAATAAATCCAAATATTTGAGAACCACTGTTTGTGGTAATTTGTTGCAGCAGCAATGGGAAATTTATGTATCATTCTTTTGCGCAAAATCCCTACATAATCTGTAGCCCCCTTCTCCCCCTCCTCCTCTTGTTTCTCCCCCCTCCATTCAGCACCTCCCTGAGCACATGTTCTAGTCTTTCCCCTCTTGCTCACTTTACCTCAACCACTCAAGCCTCCTAGATGTTCTTTATACTGGAAGACGTCTTCCTGCCCTAGAGCCTTTGCTTGGCTCTTAACTTTTTACCCTGGTTACTCAACTCCCAGATACTTTCTTGGTAAAACCGCCCATCCCACCCTACCATTCTCATTTACCTGGCTCAACATTTTCTTTTCTTTTGTTATAGCACTTATCATATTCTAACATGTTATATGGCTTGGTTACAATTATGTTTATTGTTTATCATTTGTACCACTACCAGTGCCCTTTAGCTCGCAGGTAAGCAGGAGAAAACTTCATTGGTTTCATTCACTGGTGTTCTTAAGCCTCTAGAACAGGGCCAGAGACATTAGTAGTGACTCAATATATATTTGTTGAATGAATGCTTATTTTTTAAAAATTGCTGTAACTGAACATAAAATAGATGCACAATAATATATAAATATCAATACAATAAGTACTGTATCCATTAACTAGTTTATTAAAAAATAACTATCACCTTTGAAGACCTCTGCGTACCTCCCTCAATTACATCCTGATTTCTTAACACTCAGACAGGAACCTTGCAGTTTTATTTGATCATTTCTTTGTTTACCAAATATGTTAGCATTCCTAAACAATAATATTTAGATTTACGTTTATTTGGTGTATATGCAGTATATATGTATATTTGTGTATATGTACATCATTACATGATACTATAGGCATTCTTTTTTGATTCGCTTTTCTTTTTAAACATTCATTTCTCTTTTATTATTTTTTATTCTGCTGTAAGAACACTTAATGTGAGATGTGCCCTCTTATCGAATTTTTTAAGTATACAATACATTTTGGTTAACTATTGGTACAATCGCATACAGTGGAGCTCACAACATATTTATCTTGCATAACTGAAACTTCATACCTATGAATTAGCAACTCCTTATTTCTTCATCCTCCCTATCCCCAGCAACTAAAATTCTATCCTTGACTTGCTTTTCTGTCTTAATATTCTGTTCCCAAAAGTTCAACCTTGTTGTGGCATGTAACTGTAATTCAATTGCTTCTCTGCAATAAAGCATTTTATTATAAGAAAATCGCATACAATAATATTTTAATTAATAACATTGTTGAGGGAGATGTGTTATTTCTGCTTTGTGGCTCTGGCAGATGACTTCTATGCCATTCTTTCCCATGTGTCCCTGGGTTACGTGAGCAAGAGTTTCTCTAGGGCACAGCCCTAGGAGTGAAGCTGCTGAGTCACAGAGCTTGAGCATCTTTAGCTTTACCAATAATGCCAAGTTGTTTTCCAAAGTACTAGTACCAGGTTACCCACCTCTTAGTGTTCTAGTTGTTCATATCTTTGTAGAAACTTGATGTTGAAAGTTGTACATTTTTGCTTGTCTTGTGGGTGAGAAATCTCTCTTATCAAAATTTAAATGTTCATTTCTCTGATTACTAATGAAATTAAGATGATCTTTTCTCTTATGCTATTGACTACCTGGCTTTTCTCTTCCATCAACTGCCTGCTTGTGTCTTTTGCCCATTTTTATTATGTATCATTTATGGATATGTTGAAAGTGTCTTGTCTTAGTTTGTGGTTTGCCTTTTAATGATTTTTTTTGTAATTAACTAGATTTTTAAATTTTAATGTAGTCTTTTATAGTTTGTAAAAAATCCTCTCCCACCCCAAGATAATAAATATTTTAGCGTATATGAACCTCTGAAAGTGTAATAGTTTTGCCCTTCACATTTAAGTCTTTAATCTACCTGGAATTGATTTTTGTGAATTGTGTGTAATAGGAGTAAAATTTCAGTTGTTCTATATGGATATTCAATTTTCTACCCAGTCCCCATTGATCTGCAGGGCCAGTTCTGTTATAAATCAAGTTTTCATTATTCTCTTTGTCAACTGTCTATCCACTGCCTTATAATATTAAATATTATAGGTCTATATTCTTGATATCTAAGAATTAGGAGTAGAAGAAACTCTTTCTACTTTGTTCTTCTTCAAGAGTTTGCTGACTATTATTGGTTCTTTGCTCCTCCATTGATGCTTTAGAATATTTAATGAAATTTGAAGATAGCTAACACTTTTGTGAGATTAATTTTCATGAAAGTAGAGAGTATAGTATACCTCTCTACTAATATAGGCCTTCTTTAGTGTCTATCAATAATATATATATATATATATATATATATATAGTTTTTTTTTTTTTTACAAAGGAATGGACATCTTTTGTAGATTTATTCCTAAGTACATCTTCATATTTTTTAGGCTAGGGTAAATGTGATCTCTTTTTAAAAAATTACATTTCCTATCTGTTTGCTGCTGATATATAGAACTATAGTTATTTTGTTTCCTAGTTACAATTCAACTCAAAGATTTGGGGTGTATAACTGATTTATTAAATAGACTTAATTTTTTTAGAGTAATTTTAGGTTCACAGCAAAATTAGGCAGATGATATAGAGAGTTACTTGCTACCCCTGTCCCCCACACAGGCACAGCCTCTGCCACCGTCAACATCCCCCGCCACAGTGGTCCATTTGTCACAGTTAATGAACCTACGTCAACATATTATTACCACCCAAATCCACAGTTTACATTAGAGTTAACTGTTGGTGTTGTACATTCTGTAGGTTTGGACAAACGTATATTGGCATGTGTTCATTATTACAGCATCATACAGAGTTGTATCACGGCCCTAAAAATCCCCTGGGCTTCCCCTATTTATCCTTCCCTTCCTCGACCCCTGGTAATCACAGATTTTTTTTTTAACTGTCTGTCTCCACTTGTGCCTTTTTCAGAATGTCATATAATTGGAATAATCCAGTATGCAGCCATTTCAGATTGGCTTCTTTCACTCAGTAAAACTTAAGGTTTCTCCATGTCTTTTCATGGCTTGTTAGCTCATTTCTGTACAGCACTGAATAATATTCCATTGTCTGGATGCACTACAGTGTATTTATCCAATCATTTACTGAAGAGCATCTTGGTTGCTTCTACTTTTGGACAATTATAAATAAAGTTGCTTTTTTTTTTGGACTTCCACCAAGATGGCCAAATAGGAACAGTTTCTGAGCACAGTTCCCAGCAAGAGTGATGCAGAAGGTGAGTGATCTCTGTATTTCCAACCGAGGTACGAGGTTCATCTCAATGGGACTGGTGGGACAGTGGGTGTAGCCCAAGGAGGGCAAACCAAGGCAGGGTGGGGTGTTGCCTCACCCGGGAAGCGCAAGGGGCTGGAGAACCCCCCTCTTCTACCCAAAAGAGGCCATCAGGGGCTTTTCTGGACACTCTGGCACTCCAGCTCAGATACTGTGCTTTTCCCATGGTCTTTACAGCCCACAGACCAGGAGATTCCTGCTGGTTCCCCACAACACCAGCACCGCAGGTTTCCTGCACAAAACTGGGGGCTGTTCTAGCTGGCTCTGCACATTTCCAGCACAAAACTGGACAGTCACTTTAGTCAGCAGCTGGAACGCCTGTGAAACAGAACTGCCCATTCCCCTGAATAAAGGGGGCTGAAGGCAGGGAGCCAAGTGATCTGGCTCTGTGGGTCCCACCCCCACAAAGTCCAGCAAACTGAAACCCACTGGCTAGAGATTTTTGCATCCAGCACAACAGTTTGAGCTCAACCTGGAACAGTTGAGGTTGTTGTGGGGAGGGGGCATCTGCCATTACTGAGGCAGCTCTAACCTTGCCTACGTAAACAAAATACTAAGGAAGGTTACACAGCAGCTGGGCAGAGCCTGTGGCAGCTCAGCAACACCTCTGCAGGCAGACTGTGACTAGACAGCATGTGCTAGGCAGGGCATCTCTGAAAAAAAGGCAGGAGCCCCTCAGGGACCTATAAATAAAGCCCCAACTTCCCAAGACAGAGCATCTGGGAAAGGGGGCAATTGTGAGTTCCACCACAGCAGACTTAAAGGTCCCTGCCCAGCAGCTCTGAAGGGAGCAGCAAAGTTACCAGCACAGCATCTGAGCTCTGATAAGGGACAGACTGCCTCCTCAAATGTCTCCCTGACCCCTGTATATCCAAAGAGTCACCTCATACAAAAGACCTCTGGCTGCTATCTGGTAGATACCCTTCTGGGACAAAGCTACCAGAGGAAGGAACAGGCAGCAGTCCTTGCTATTCTGCAGCACCTGAGGGTGATTCCCACACAAGCAGGGTCTGGAGTGGACCTCCAGCAGTCCTGCAGCAGAGGGGCCTGTTAGAAGGAAAACTAAAAAACAGAAAGAAATAACTTCAACATCAACAGAAAGGATGTCCACTCAGAGACCCCATCTGAAAGTCACCAACTTCAAATCCACAAAGATGGGAAGAAACCAGCTCAAGAAGGCTGAAATTACCAAAAACCAGAATGCCTCTTCTCCTCCAAGGGATCACAACTCCTCACCAGTAAGGGAACAAAACTGGATGGAGAATGAGTTTGACAAATTGACAGAAGCAGACTTCAGAATTGGGTAATAACAAACTTCTCTGAGCTAAAGGAGCATGTTCTAACACGATGCAAAGAAACTAAGAACCTTGAAAACAGGTTAGATGAAATGTTAACTAGAATAACAATCTTAGAGAAGAACATAAACGACATGATGGAGCTGAAAAACACAGCACAAGAACTTGCTGAAGCATACACAAGTTTCAATAGCCGAGTCAATCAAGCAGAAGAAAGTATATCAGAGATTGAAGATCAACTCAATAAAATAAAACAAGAAGGCAAGATTAGAGAAAAAAGAGTTAAAATAAATGAACAAAGCCCCCAAAAAATGTGGATTATGTGGAAATACCTAATCTACACTTGATCGGTGTACCTGAATGGGATAGGGAGCATGAATCCAAGCTGGAAAACACTCTTCAGGATATTATCCAGGAGAACTTTCCCAACCTAGCAAGGCAGGCCAATATTCAAGTCCAGGAAATACAGAGAACACCACAAAAATATTTCTCAAGAAGAGCAACTCCAAGGCACATAATCATCAGATTCACCAGGGTTAAAATGAAGAAAAAAATGCTAAGGGTAGCCAGAGAGAAATGTCGAGTTACCCACAAAGGGAAGCCCATAAGACTCACAGCAGATCTCTTGGTAGAACCCTACAAGCCAGAAGAGAGTGGGGGCCAATATTCAACATCCTTAAAGAAAATAACTTTCAACCCAGAATTTCATATCCAGCCAAACTAAGCTTCATAAGTGACGGAGAAATAAAATCCTTTACGGACAAGCAACTGCTGAGAGATTTCATCACCACCAGGCCTGCCTTACAAGAGCTCCTGAAGGAAGCACTAAACATGGAAAGGAACAACCAGTACCAGCCACTCCAAAAACATGCCAAATGGTAAAGACCATCAACACAATGAAGAAACTGCATCAACTAATGGGCAAAACAGCCACCTGGTATCAAAATGGCAGAATTAAATTCACAAGTAACAATATTAGCCTTAAATGTAAATGGGCTAAATGCCCCAGTCAAAAGACACAGACTGGCAAATTGGATAAAGAGACAAGACCCACTGGTGTGCTGTATTCAGGAGACCCATCTCATGTGCAAAATAAAGGGAGGAAGGAAGATTTACCAAGCAAATGGAGAGCAAAAAAAAAAAAAGCAGGGGTTGCAATCCTAGTCTCTGATAAAACAGACCTTAAACCAACAAAGATGAAAAGAGACAAAGAAGAGCATTACATAATGGTAAAGAGATCAATGCAACAAGAAGAGCTAACTATCCTAAATATACATGCACCCGATACATGAGCACCCAGATACATAAAGCAAGTTCTTAATGACCTACAAAGAGGCTTAGACTCTCACACAATAATAGTGGGAGACTTCTCCAAAGTGGTTCTTTCAGTTTACCCACCCGCCAGCAAAGGATCAAAGTTCCTTTTTCCATACGTGTTCCCTAATACTTTGTGTTATTAGATTTCATTTTCCCAATCTTACAGGAATAAAATAGATATCACTGTTACTCTAATTTTCCCATTCCAGATTGCTGTGAGGTTGAGAATAATTTTATAAATATATTAGCCATTAGGGATTCCTCTTCATATCATGCCTCTTCATGTCATTTGTCTATTTTTCTATTAGATTTTTTGGCTTTGCCTTACCTATTTTTAGTAGTTCTCTTTGGATCCTAGCGATATGGATTACAAATTTCTTCTGATCTGTGGATTTCTTTCTTTGCACTTCATCTATGGGGCCTTTTGTTAAAAACTGTAAATATTAATGTAGCTGAATTTATTAATGTTGTCATTATAGTCAAATATTTTTTGTTTTTTGCATGCACAAAATTTACTAAAAGCATTTTTTTTTTTTTTTTTTTTTTGCTTATAGCCAAATCTTTTTTGTTTTTACCTATCTGAAGTTAAAGATGTTCTCTATTTTCTCCTACATGGTTCAGAGTTTGCTTTTCACATTTAAATATTTAATCCATTTAGAGTTTCCTTTTGTGTGGGATATAAGGATTTGACTTTATAGATGCACTTACAACCAATGTTTCAACATTATTATTGACTAATTCATCCTTGTCCACTAATTTTGATGCCTCATGTGTCATATTTCAAGTATCCATCTACTCATAAGTCTATGACTAGGTCATTTATCCTAGAAACCATGTGTCAATATCAAAACTGTTCCAATAACTGTAGCTTTGTAGCAAGCCTTGATATTTGGTAGAGCAAGTTCTCCTCCATTTCCTCTCTCTTATTTATTTTTGGTCTTTTATTCTTCAATAGGATTTTATAATCAGCTTGTCAAGTTTGGAGCCTGTACTAGTTTCCTAGGATGGCTGCAACAAAGCATCACAAACTGGGTGGCTTAAAAACTACAGAAATTTGGCTAGACAAGCCCGTTGGGGGTTGGGGGGGGCCCTTGAGGCGGGGCTGGCCCCGATGTACATTCTGCACCGCAAGGACATTGTTGCATGTGGAAAGGCTGCTTTTGGAAGACTATTGCCCAGAAGAAAAGATGTTTGGTTTTCATAAGCTAAAGATGTACCAAAGTACAGAGGGCTGCTATATTTGCAGAGCTAAGTCCTCCAGTTCTCGATTCACTGACAGTAAACACTATGAAAAGGACTTCCAGACCTGCTTTGGATTGCATGAGATTTGATCAGGAGACATCTGCAATGCCAGTATCCTGCTTGTAAAAAGATGGAAGAAGTTGCCAGCAGAATTAAAAAAAAAAAAAAAAAAACAAAAAACTGGAATCATGTGGCAGATACAAGGGCTGGACCCAGTCTAAAGAATACACTGAAACCAAAGAAAGTGAAAACTCTATCTGTGGGAACAGGATAAAAAGCATCCAGATCAGTAAACCACAGAAGGAATCTGAACATCAGAATTTTGATGCTCACAGTACCACCTCAAATGCCTCCCCAGCTCAATCTCCTTGTTATAGTAACCAGTCACTTGATGGCTCAGATACAGAGATGGCTTCTGCTTCTAACAGAACTTTAGTATTTTTTTCCCTTTTTTAGAGTTCACATACTGGAAAAGACAGACGATATGTTGTAGGGTCATCTATAAAGTCTGATTTGGGGAAGCCCTCATCGACACACATCTCCTCAAGCTTTGCTGCAGTCATGAGAAAGCAGCTGGGCCCAGCCCGGTGGCTCACGCCTGTAATCCCAGCACTTTGGGAGGCCAAAGCAGGCAGATCACCTGAGGTCAGGAGTTCGAGACCAGCCTGACCAACATGGTGAAACCCGTCTCTACCAAAAACACAAAAATTAGCTGGACGTGACAGCAGGTGCCTGTAATCCCAGCTACTGGGGAGGCTGAGGCAGGAGAATCACTTGAACCTGGGAGGCGGAGATTGCAGTGAGCCGAGATCCAGCCACTGCACTGCAGCCTGGGTGATATGAAAGAAAAGAAAAGAAGGAAGGAAGGAAGGAAGGAAAGAAAGAAAGAGACAGAGAGAGCAAGCAAGCAAGCAGCTGCCAAGAAGCCAGAGGAGCAGGGGTCAGAACCTCTGCCCATTCCCACTCAGGAGTGGAGACTGAGGTTTTCATGCAGAAGGGGAACAAAACAAAAAAATCTAAATTTTGAAAAGACCACAGGGCAACAAATTGACCCTCCTATTTTTAATATGCCTGCTATTCTGCCAAAAGACAACTTCTAGAAGTTTTGAACGAGTTGATTATCCCCCAGTCCCACCAACTTTGAAGCCAGTGTCTAGCTTTAAAAAAAAAAAAAAAAAAGCAGCACATAATATTTAAGATGCTGAGTATTTCACAGGAAAGTTGTATGCTGTTGTAAAGCACTCTTTAAGTCTTTTTCTCAAATCCCCTTCTAATGAATGAAACTAGGGGAGTTTCAGAGGAATTGCAGTTTTTGGTCTTTCTGTATTGAGAAGCAGTGGTTGGGTTTTTTTTTTTTTTTTTTTTTTCAGAATCTTGCTCTGTCACCAGGCTGGAGTGCAGTGGCACAATCTCGGCTCACTCCAACCTCCGCCTCCTGGGTTCAAGCAATCCTTTTGCCTTAGCCTCACAAGTAGCTGAGACTACAGGCATGCACCACAACTCCCAGATAAGTTTTGTATTTTTTTTTTTTTTTTTTTTTTAGTACAGACAATGTTTCACCATGTTGGCCAGGATGATCTTGGTCTCTTGACCTTGTGATCCAGTTTGGAGCATTTTTTAAGATGGCTGGCTACAGTTGTTTTCCCTCATGATAACAAATTTGGCGTAACTCAGTAACATGGACTTGCCCCTAGAGGTAGTTGTTAGTAAGTTTAAAATATTGAGATCTTGCCAAGGTTCTGATGATTCAAACCTGTACTACTGATTATAAAGCAGGATAGATTGAGCTTTCTGTTGAAATACCCTGGAGGAGAAAGTAATTTCTCAATAAACAGAGAGGTAACTTGACTGTGTATGTTGCATGCTGTGCTACCTCCTTCATGGGTTCAAGTGAGAGGCTTTTCATGAGGATTTTAGGATTGAAGAGCTCTAAGTTGAGGATATCTCAATGGTCAGAAAGCCTGGCTAAAAGAAGCCAAGCCAAAACCAACCCACTTAACATGAACACAAACCTCTTTGCTTTTAGTAAAATTTGCTTTTAATACAGAGTGAAAGAAAGTAAAAACCTAATAGGCTAAAACAAGTCAAACACCCACTCTACACAGATAAAAACCTTCACAAAGGTCAACTGAAGTAACCCAGAGCTGAAACTGAATTGTGCACATTTTCAATGAAGTCATCAACGTCATGTAACACAAACAAAAGTCGATTATGTACACACTCAGCAAGCCCTCCAGGAAATAAGCATTAACCTTTGTTTTGTGCCATCCTGAAGACTTGCACGTTTTATTTTTCGGATAGCTTAACATTTTTAATAGAGTGTGTTCTCTACCACGTGGTCACGCTTTCGTACTATTCCTGCAGGGTCTTGCCTGTCCTAAAGACTTGCCATTTCCCCAAGAGACACTTTGATTCTGCTTTAAGTTTCACATACATTAAGATCTTCACCAAATATTAATATGAAGGAGGTAGCACAGGGAGAGACTCCATGCTTGTTTTTTAGACTGCATTTTAAAAATCAGGTAGTATAACAATAAGGAGTAAGCCACCTTTTATGGGCAACCTGTAGTTTTTGTTTTGTTTTGTTTTGTTTTTTTTTTTTTTGAGATGATCATGCAGTTTGTATTGATATATTAGAAATCTATAGTCCTATTTTATACTTTTTATACTGTTGGCTACTTATCATCAACACTTTCACTAGGGCATTGAATAAATCCAGTCTTATTAGAAAATTAAAAAAAAAATACAGAAACGTGTTCTTTCACACTTCTAGAGGCCAGAAGTCCAAAAAGTTATATGGGCAGGGTTGGTTCCTTCTGGGGACCTGGAGTAGGGACTCTGTTCCATGCTTCTCCCTGAGCTTCTGGTGGTTTCCAGCAATGGTTGGCATTCTTGGGCTTGTAGCTGTATCATTCCAGTCTCTGCATCATTTGTCACACATCCAACATCACCCAGTCCTCTTCCCCTGTGTATGTCTGTGTCTTCTTGTGGCCTTCCTATAAATATTAGGGTGGAATCCAATATGACCTCATCTTAACTTGATTACATCTGTGAAGACTCTGTGTCCAAATAAGGTCACATTCACAGATCCTGGGAGCTAGGACTTTACCTTATCTTTTAGGAATATACAATACAACCCTCAACAGAACCTTTGATTGCAATTACATTGCATTTGGGTGCAAATCAAAACCACAATGTGATACCACCTTACTCCTACAAGAATGGCCATAATAAAAAAAATAATAGATGTTGGCATGGATATGGTGAACAGGGGAACACTTCTACACTGCTGGTGGCAATGTAAACTAGTACAACCACTATGGAAAACAGTGTGGAGATTCCTTAAGGAATTAAAGGTAAAACTGTCATTTGATCCAGCAATTTACCCAGAGGACAAGAAGTCATTATAAACGTTTTGTTGCACACCCATGTTTATAGCAGCAAAATTTGCAATTGTAAAAATGTGGAACAAACCCAAATGCCCATCAATCAAAGAGTGGATAAAGAAGCTGTGGTATATATATACAATGGAATACTACTCAGCCATAAAAAAGGAATGAGTTAATGGCATTCACAGCAACCTGGATGGGATTGGAGACTATCTTTCTAAGTGAGGTAACTCAAGAACGGCAAATCAAACATTGTATGTTCTCACTCATAAGTGGGAGCTAAGCTACAAGGATGCAAAGGCATAAGAATGACACAATGGACTTTGGTGACTCAGTGGAGAAAGGGTGGGAAGTGGGTGAGGGATAAAAGACTACAAATTGGATTCAGCGTATACTGCTCGGGTGATGGGTGTACCAAAATCTCATAAATCACCAATAAAAACTTATGTAACCAAATACCACCTGTTCTCTCTAAAAACCTACAAAAATAAAAACATAAAATAACTTAAGCATTTTTGGATTTGTTTAGGAGAGAATTGTCATTTTAGTTAATTTACTTGCATTTTACTTATTTCCTTACTTAACATTTTATCCTCTTCTCCATAAGATTTTTAAACATCTTTTGTTAAACTTATTCCCAGTTACCTTACTGTTTTTTTGTTATGCTTCTAAACGGTATATTTTTTCAAATTGCATTTTTTTTTACTTCTGTGTTGCTGGTGCACAGAATGCTGTGTATTTGGGGACAATTGATAAAATATTCAGTAATTATTATTCTTTCTCATAGCTTGTAGCAGTCGCTTGAACGTTTTGGATATAGTCTGCACTGACAATTTTAGTTTTTTCCCCTCCCAGCCTACATTCCCTTTATTTATACTCTTTATCTCATTAAGTTGGTAGGACCTTCAGTAAAATGATTAATAAAAGTAGCAGCTGGGGATATCCTTAACTTGTTTCCAATTATACAGAAATATTTTTACTATTTGGCCATTCATTATGATGTTTGCTTTGACATTTTGTTTAAAATACTTTATCAAATTACATTTCACTCATAATTGGCAAAAAGAAAAAACTGTTTTGATTTCGTGTTTGCTTTCATCATGTATGATGTCAAGTTTTACCAGAGGTTTTATCAGACTCTATAAAAATAATTATATGTTCGTTTGTCTTGTTCAATATGCTACTATGGTCAATTTCATGGGAGAATCTTTTAATGTTCCAACACTTCTGTGATAAACCATATTTAGTTGTGCTTTTTCCTCCTTTCATCTTATTTATTACATCTTTGATAACAAAGTTATGATCACATTTTTAAATATGGTGCTCCATATCAAGGAAAATGGTAACAGTCACACATAAATATTTTTATACCTGTTACTCTCTCTCCTCAGTTAGGGAGCAGAAATACAACTGTATTTTTATCTACATAATTATCTGCTATCAGATCCCACGAGTGAAGCCCTGAAGTGTCCTGTAGAGGTGTTAGTGGATGGTAGAAGTTTCCCCACATGTATGCAGGACACAGGCACAGGGGGTGTTCTCTAAGCTGTGTCATCAGTTCACCTAATACCAGTTACAGCTGGAGCCATGTAGGATCTCCAAACACCACTTTCTTCCTGTATATCAGTGTTTGGGGTTGTTAATGTCTGAAAGGCCAAGAGTCATTGGAAATTCTGTCAAGAAATAACAGGAGCTCTCTGAAGATCAGAGAATGGCTGCGGATTCTGAGGACTGGGACCTTCAGGAGGGCACTGGTCCTTCTTGCTTCTGCTCTCTTGCTCTAAAAGACATGTGTATTTCTGAAGCTCCCATGGGGAACAGGATCTTCTTGACGATGCATTCATCTCAGAAGTGATTGCACTTCTGAGAGGTCACATCAAGATACATAACCACTAGCAGTGCCTGAACATAGCCCTTAGGGGCCAGAAAAAGGGCTGCCCCATGCAAGGAGTTGTGGTGGAGGATTCCCCTGGGTGTCAGAAGTCCAAACCTCTCTCTCTGGTTCTTGGTCCACCCTAATTACATTGGACATCACACCTGTGATTATAAAGTAACTGTGGCTGCAATATTTTTAAATTACATATAAGCTACCATAATTCACATATGTACAAGTTCTCATGTACTTGTTAAAAGTTTCAGTTAGTCATAATCCTGCCAGAGATTAACTTCACAGAATATGACGCCACCAACCTGTTAAAGGGGAGGTGGTCAGTGTAGGGTAGGGAGATAGCAGCACCCTAGAAAAACACGACAGAAGACTTGGACTCAAGTATCAGCTCTGATTCCAACCCCAGACTCGTCATTTAACCTCTGGGACTTCATCCGCCAATATGAAAACCATAGTTGATGACTCCGCTAGCTTTTATGTGCTAGAATTTCTTTTAATAAACCAGTTTTATAATCACATCTCCTGTATTACCTTGTGTTTCTTTCTTTCGTGAGTGTCTTGCTTTCATCAACAGCTTGAAACACATGGTGGGTAGAGATCCCATACGCTCCTTCTTTTATATACCCCTTGTGGTCTAACGAGAGCTTACAGTGTGACAGGAGCCGAGTAAGGGCTTTGCCAAGCGAATGTGTGAATGAATTACTTTGAATCTCCTTGTGATGGTGAATTTCATGTATGAACTCAACTGGGCCATGGCGTGTCCAGATAGCTGGTAAAACATTATTTCTGGGTGTGTCCCTGAGGGCGTTTATGGAAGAGGTTAGCATTTGAATCAATAGAATGAGTTAAGAAGATCCGCCCTCACCAATGTGTTGAGGATTGAACACAAAGGCAGAGGCAGAGTGAATTTGTTGTCTTTTGGAGCTGGGACATCCATCTTCTCCTGCGTCCAACATCAGCACTGCTGGTTACTTGGGCCTTACGACTCAGAATGGAATTGGCCCCATTGGCTCCCCTGGTTCTGAAGCCTTTGAGCTTGAACTGGAACAATGCCACTGGTTTTCCTGGGTTGCCAGCTTGTAGATAGATGGCATATCAAGAGACTTCTCAGCCTCCACAATTGCTTGAGCCAATCCTTCATAATAAATTTCAATAGATAGATAGAAAAATAGATAGATTTTTTTTTTTTGAGACAGTCTCGCTCTGTCACCCAAGCTGGAGTGTAGTGGCACAATCTTGGCTCACTGCAACCTCCGCCTCCCAGGTTCAAGCAATTCTCCTGCCTCAGCCTCCCAAGTAACTGAGACTACAGGCGCATGCCACCATGTCCAGCTAATTTTTGTATTTTTAGTAGAGATGAGGTTTCACCATGTTGACCAGGCTGGGTCTCGAACTCCTGACCTCAAGTGGTCCACCAGCCTTGGCCACCCTAAGTGCTGGTATTACAGGCGTGAGCCACTATACCGGGCCAATATCTACATGTCTATGAAGATCCTGTTGGTTCTGTTTCTCTGGAGAACCCTGACTAACACACTGCCTAAACTCTAGCTCATGGTAGCCAGACAAAAGTAAAATATTTTCTCCATACTCTCTACAGTCTGGGTAATACTGTATATAAGGTGGGCTTTAAGAAAACCACATCAACCAAAAATCTTACAAATGTCGACAGCTGTCAATTATTCTTTGTCTTATAAATGGTGTCTGTATCAGTCAGGGGCCCTGCAGGAAGCCCTCTCAAAATGGGTATAGTGAGAGTTTAGTCAAGGAGCTATTTACAAAGGTTTGGGCAACCTGGCAGATAGAGGGCCAGGGAAAGTAGTATCTCAACCTTGTGTTCCTCTGGCCCCCACACTTCAAACCCTCAAGATTCACCACTATGCCAGAAAGAGTTCTCTCAGTCATAACCCTCCTCCCTACCAAGTCCCTTCTGAAAGGTCAGAAAATACATTTTTGAAAGACCAAAACAATGACGGTACTGGAAAATTTTTAAAATGAAATTGCATGGTCAGAGAAAGCAAAGCAGGAAAGTCACAAAACAAAATACCAGAAGCAAATGCAACCCCTTCCTAGAGAGTATTGGAGAGCTCCACGCTTGGGGAAAATAGGAAGAGAAATTGTGAGCCAATGGGGGTGATTATCAGGGCACGAAATGAAAGAGAATTAACTATTTTCTTGACTTCAATTGATTCAGGAAGTTCTGAAATTTGGCTCACGAGTTCCTTGTGCTATATTTTCCTGTGTTTCCTTCAGTGATATGTGTTTTTCTTGCAATACCTCTATGCCCCTTTGATTGGAATCTAGTTCTGAAGCTTTTCCTGGAATAACTGTGCCAGTTAAGCTCTTCCCACCCCCAGCCCCTCTTCCATCCCTCTGAGCATCCTCAATGCCTAAGAGGTAACTGGACCCTAAAAGCAGTAGGTGGGAGAGACTAATGAAGCATCAGAGTAGCACTGAAAGGGGCTCTAGTCTATACCACCTGCTGCAGCAGACATGGAGGAAAAAGAAAGGAGGATCTCCTTCAAAGAAAGAAATACACAAATGTCCAATACACCAGAGAGCAGCCTTCCTCGTTGTGCCTGCATCTCATTTACACTGTGAAGTACATCCTGATTGATAACATGTACCACCCTCAGCAAGAAGCCAGAGAGAAAACAGATGTATGTAACTAAAGAAGCAACCCATGCCAACTATTTATACAAACCAAACAAATGATGACATGCTGTCCACACCATTGCTTTCTTGTCCTATGTTTCAACCTAGTTTTGGAAACTTTCCTGTATCAGTACATAGAAAACCTTTCTTATTTTGGGGTGGTTTTTATTTTTCACTTTTTTGTTTACATCTGAATGTTGTTTCATTGTATTGATGTATCATAATTTATGTAAACATACTCTTATTGGTAGATAATTTAGGTTGTGTTATCAAACTTTCTGATCCTTGCTAACCTTATAGGTGATAAGTGGTAACCTAGGATAGTTTCATTTTGCATTTATCTCATGACAAGTGAAACTGAACATCTATTCATGTGTTCAAGAACCATTCTTATTTTTCTTTCTGTGTGCAGTTCAGTCTGTTAATATTTTTTTTCCTATTTGGTTTTGGTCTTTATTTTGAGAGAGATCATTTTTTATTTACATCAGTTTGATTTATACACATTTGAATCTTTTTTTTTTTTACACATTTGAATCTTATTCAAATGACTGACTTGTTTCCACTATGAAAACTAAATTTAAAATAACTTGATTACTTTGAGTCAAACACAATTGTTCATATACCATACTCCAGCACCATGGCCTTTTATTATTGGTAGAAATTCAACTTCTAAACTCGGGGACCAACTAGCAATGAAATTAAAACTCCTTAAAGCCCCAGATCCATTATTTCTGAACTAAAATACAATGTAACTATTTACAAAGATATCCTTAGTTAAATAAATTAGATTACAAATTAGTGCATTGTTTCAAAATGCAGGGTTTTTTTTTTTAACCCTATAAATTTAGCTTAACAGAAAATACATTGTTAAAGCCACCAAATTTCAGAGGGTCTTACAACTTTAAAACTGGAAGGGACTTTTCAAGTTTTTAATTCTCTTTCATCATTGTATAGATACAACAGAAAATTCAAGCAAGTAGCCAGAGTTAATAGAACTTAAATCTCCAGATTCAGCACAGTGATCTTCCTAAGCCACTTTGCTGCTCCTTTCAATCTGCTACTTAGAGAAATCAGAATTTTCTGTCCTTGGCAGAAAGTTTCTTTTCAAGAGATATGTGAATGTCCAGCACCAAACCCTTCGAGGAAAGCCCAAGACAGCTGACCTCAAAGTTTTGCTGTGGGTGCTTCTTCTAACTGGGTCCATTGTTCTCCCAACCTTGACCTTAAGCTGCTATAAAGGAAAGAATCTGGCAACACTGGGGGAGACAAACACATATTTTTAAATTTCTCCCCCAGTGATAGACAGGACAGAACAAGGCAGCCCAGGCAGGGGTGTGGCTAAGAAAAGCTTTCAGAGCTGGACACTTTGCTGAATGCTGCCATCCAAGGTAAACACCAAGCTTAGTGAAAGCTCAAGCAATTGGCTATTTGCCTTTATGTCTGATCCCCCTGTAAAGGAGGTACCCCTCCTTTATTTGATGAAAAACAAAAGAGTTGAGAAAAACCACATAATAACCACGTACTGAGACTAGGTATAGGAGGTTCGTTCTTTAAATCCTGAATTAATAAATGATGTGAGATATAAAACCCCAGAGGCAAGGACTCCAGGAGAAGCAGTGGAGGGAAACAGCCATGTAGCCCCTACAGAGAGCTCTAGGCTGAACAGGGGTATGCCGGAGGGTGAGGAACCAAGGGCCAAGCTGTCTTCTTTAAGTAGAGAAGCAGTAAGTTCATTCCTACATGTCATTCTGGCAGTCTCTGAAAAACAAAGCAAAACAGGTATTTCTAAAAGAATGAGAGTTAGAAAAGATGCCTTGATAGGCTTGGCTGAGTTGTGCTGTGAAAGAAGGAGAGTAGCAGGACATCTCAGATGGACCAGAAGCAAGGCTGTCTTCACAGTGGTCCAGGAGCCATCTATCTACATGGTCAGGACTGCCATGGCCAGATGGGCAGCTTGTGCACTGCTCAAAGGTGTTGTCCGAAGAATGCAGGGGCTGAAAGACATCCTGCACATCAATAGTGAAGCTTCACAGGGAAAGAATTCCTTTTACAAAGGCACCCACAGGGATGCATCTGCCCAGAGGGAGAGACCTTTTTCTAATTCAGGCAAAGGTGTTATGTAGGTTACCGGCAGCTCTGGATCTTAGTATAAATGTAGACCCCCAAGGTCTACCCCAGAACTGCTGAATCAGACTCTTTCCATTAGCAATATCCCCTGGTGCCTTGTATGCTCATTACAGTTTGAGAAACACTGGCCTAAAACACAAGGGAATACATTTCCTTGCAGAAGGGAAAACTGATACAGAAGACAGCGCTTTGCTTAGAGAAGAGGTATGGGTTACACTCAGGCCTCCTGAGTTCCAACCTTCAACCTTTATTTCAGACTAATAACCTTTCATTACCCTTGGTCTATTTTATCATAGTGTACATGGACACATGGCCTGAATCCCTCATTGCTTTTAGAGTCCTGAGGCTCCTAGAACCCTCAAGACTTGTGACATATTTTTTTAAGACCCCCCTAGTTCATTTGTGAATAAGGATCGTTGGATTATGGATGAACTAGGGCAGTGGAGGTACTCCTGCCCCTGCTCAGACCTCCAGTCCTTAGACTCTGGCTAAACTGTAGGTCTAGGAGTGTTAGAAAAGATTGGTGTGTGTATGTGTGTGCATGTGGGCAACTGTGTGTGTGTGCCACAGAGAGCACATATGCACGAGGGGAGGGTGGGTATGTAGAGCAGATAGAAATAGCTTGCATGCAAACCTCGCTCTTCTGCTTGGCTTTTCATTCAGGGTTTTAGCATTCTTCTAGGAGCCCAAACTACCAGCTTAGCTTGTCATACAGTCGAAGAATCTGCCCCCAAATTTTCATTCCTCATTTATGCAAACAGATTGTTTGTCTAAACTTGGAGTCCCTTTCAACCTAGGTTGCTCCACTAACGTTGATATGATCTCCTCACTCTCCCCCGTTTTCTCCTCTTCTCTCAGTTTAATTGTGAAACCACCTTCCTAGTGCCTGGTAGGTGGTGCTCAGCCTATAGGAATAGAAAGAAAGTCTGGAAGCAAAAGTATCCAGGAAAGAATTCGCAATATGAAAGCCTGATTACAATACATCCATTTAGAGTAGCAAGCATAACCTCACATTGTAACTAACAGCTTACCATGGTCAGAGAAGCTGCTAAGTGCTGGCCGTCTCTCTTTCTGTTTCTCTCTCTCTTTTTCTCTCTCTCTCTCTCTCCCCCTCCCTATCTCATTCTCCCTCTCCATCACTCTCCTCACCCTCTTTATCTTCTCCAAGCTAATTATGATTTTCCAAGCTCTCTTTCATGAATCCCAGTAAGAGAGAAAGAAGTGAAAAGAGGTGTTCACAGCAAGCTTTCACAGTGTGAGAGCCTCTTCTCAAATGGGGTCTCCTTCCTCTGCCACCTTCCTGCTCAGAGCAGGCTGCCTCCTACCCCCCGCGCATGGCTCCCTGTGGCCGTAGACCCTCCAGGCTTGTGCACAAAGAGGCTGCACAGTCTTTCCAGCTCACGCAGCCCTCGTCAACTGACCCCTAGTCGGAAACCACTAATTTCTAACTCCGCTCACACTCACCCTTTCTCCTCTCCTCTCCACTTATAGCCTTTTTTTTCAGGTAGGTGGAAGGATATTTAAGGAGTTTCCACTGGATACTTTTTATTTAAAAAAAAAAAAAAAAAAAAAACGCGGGGGAGAAACAGGCATCTTCTTAGATGCAGGAATAGATCATAGGGTCAAAATCTAAGAAAAGTCAAAGTTTTTCTTTGTTATGCTGGAGGAAAAAAGCAAGGTCTGATGGAGGGAGCAGGAAGGCTGTGTGGTTTTGCAAGCTTTCTTCCAGCCCACTTGCACTCACAGAAAGACAGACTTTAGATTCATCCAGTCTCCCCTCCCACCTCTCACTCGCTGCAGGCACTTTGCCTTGACAGTAAGGAGGTTTTCTTTTGTTTTGTTTTGTTTTGTTTTTTGTTTTGTTTTGTTTTCCCAGAAGGACTCTTGGTTCATTACAAATCCAACTATAGAGAATGAGAATAAGAAGGAGACATTTTAAAATAAAAGGTGCTGAGATGAGCCCAAGCCACTGGTCTCAGTATTCTGGCATGTCACTTCACCTCTCTGCATCTTAATTCCCTTTGATGGAAAATTAGGACAATGCCATCAATCCAATCTACCCCATAGGGAGGTTGAAAGAAGCATTCCAGATAGTGTATGCGAAAGAATTTTTTGAAGTATAAAGTTGCTCTAAGAGTAGAAGGTGCTGTTGATATCAAATCAGTGTTTTCAGTGCTTTGTGAGAAATAAGTTTGAGTAAGAATTCTTTACCAAAGAATTAGATAATTCACAATTAGGGAGGCAAGGCATAGCACAGATGACACAGTACAGAACAGATGATAGTATCAGGTGGCCTATGGTAAGAGTCAGGGCAGTGGTGCAGGCACAAGTTGGGGGCTAGAGACCTACCAACCACACAGATGCAGAGTGAAGAGTGATACTGAAGGGACGGGAGCTGTTCCAGGTTGCACATGACTCCCCCTAAAAAATGTTAGAAACTCAACCCCCAGTACCTCCAAATGCAACCTTATCTGGAAAATAGGCCCCTGCAGATGTAATAAGTTAAGATAAAACCTTACTGGATCTGAGTGGGTGTTTAATCCAATATGACTGCTGTCCTTACCAGAAGGGGAAACAGAGAGACAGGGGAAGAGAATGCCAGGTGAAGACATACATGCAGAGAATCACATGGGACAAAGGGAAGAGAGACTTAAACTGTGCACCTGCAAGCCAAGAAAGGCAACAGGTGGCTACCAAATCACCAGAAGCTAGGAAGAGGCCGCAGGGATTCTCCAGGTTTTTTGTTTGTTTTTTGTTTTTTGAAGATGGAGTCTCACTCCGTCGCCCAGGCTGGAGTACAGTGGCGTGATCTCAGCTCACTGCAACCTCCACCTCCCAGGTTCAAACGATTCTCCCGCCTTAGCCTCCTGAGTAGCTGGGACTACAGGCACACACCACCACACTCAGCTAAATTTTGTATTTTTTAGTAGAGACGGGGTTTCATCATGTTGGCTAGGCTGGGCTGGGATTGTAGGTGTGAGCTGCCACACCCAGACTCTCATACAGGTTTTAGAGGGAGTGTTGATGGCCCTGCAGACGCCTTGATTTCGGACTACTGGCCTCCAGATTTGCAAGAGAATACATTTCTGTTGTTTTTAGCCACCCAATTTGTAATACTTCATTACAGCAACCACAAAAAACTAATACAAGAGTTGTGCAGTGTCTTGTAAACTATGCCGTATTCCCATAGGCACAGTTAAGGAGAACCAATGATTCATTCCTGTTTAATCACAGTGAGAGGTGAGCTTCACCAGTGAAGTTAATCATTTCTCAATATACTAGAAGATATTCTAATAATATCTGTGTTCCCTCTGTCTAAGATCAGCAACTTCTACTTTACTATATAGTAACTGGTATTATCATAGCTGTGTTGCTTAATATATTTGGTTTGGCTGCACAAACTCTTTTGCAATTACTTCTCCTTGCCTATTATCTGTTTATTGCCCATGAAGAATCATGCTGACCCTGTTCTCTTTTTTTTTTTTAAATCAGTGTTTGGCTTTCATGTTTATTGATATTCAGATCTTAGTGGTATGTATCCAAATGTCCTAATAATTTCTGACAAGGACTTCTAAGGAGAGCAGTCTGAAATGACCTCAGAAACAACTCCTAAAGCACTCTGACCCCCTGTTTGATACTCTGTAGCTTCTGCTTCAAGGAAATCCTGTTCTCTGAAGAAGTTGTCATGGTCTATCGGACCAGTATCATACCTTGGGAAAGCTCTAAGAGCCATATTTACACATACAGCTGTCATAGATCCAAAGTAGCCATTAGACATGATTAGGCAAATAGAGCAAATGTCCCTAAATACATATTTACAGGATAATAGTCTATTGGATGAGGTGTTTCTCTTTAATAGAGCCAGCTTTTAAAAATGAAACTCTGGTTGGGTTACAAGCCCTCTGGGTAGCACTGCCCCATCTCTATGTATTGCCAATTAACATATCATGGTCGTATCTAATAATGTCTTAGCAATCTATGGGCTCTCTAATAATGATGGGGAGTATGTAACATTTGTTCAATGCAGGGCTCAGGATACAAATCAGCATTCTAGTTTTAGAACAGAGGCTTCTACTTGGATGTCCCCCAAAGGTAGTAATTGATGTCTGTGTGTATTTTCATTGTTTCAGAAAGTATTTCACTTGCATTCAAATCACCACAAGGTCTAATTCAAGTGTCAATTGTGCATTACAAAGTTAAGAGTTTAGAGTATGGAGTTAGACTGTCTGAATTTCAATTCAACATCACAATTCACCAGCTGTAAAACCTTGTCCAGTTTACTCAACCCCCTGAACCTCGGTTTCCTCATCGGTAAAATAGGGGTGATACCAGTACCTACTGCATAGGTTGCTTTTGAGACTCACCTGATTTGTTGTAGGGAAGGCAGTTAGGGTAGTACCTGGCAGATAGTAAGTTCTCAAGAAATGCTTATTAAGACTTTTTTGCTTTTAGCTAAATTATACAAATTCCAACCAGATATTTTATGCTAACCAGAAACTCTACTTTGCAATGGCATATGTCTCAAATTAATTATTATTAATCATTAGATATTATTTACTTATAAGATGTCTCTTAAAGCCTGATTTAAGCAAGGGAAAAAAGTAGAAGGGGTCACTGGCGATGAAAATGCTGGAGATCATTTTTTCTTCTGCTTTTTTTTTTTTTTTTAAAGATTCTCTTGCTTGTTTTTAAATATTCTCATGTTGACACTGTATCCAAACCATGAAAGAATATCCAGAGAATCCAGTCCTGGAAGACACTGCAATCTTTCATTTTTCTTTTTCAGAAACAGGCTTTTGCTCTGTAGTCCAGGCTGGGGTGCAGTGGCACCAACATAGCTCACTGCAACCTCAAACTCCTGGGCTCAAGTAATACTCCTTCCTCAGCCTCCCAAGTTGCTAGGACTACAGGTGTGTGCCACCATACCTGATTATTTTTTTTTCTTTCTTTTTTTCTGTAGAGACGAATCTCACTATGCTACCCAGGTTGGTCTCTAACTAATGAGGCTCAAGTGACTCCCCTACCTTAGCCTCCCAATGTACTGAGATTCCTGGTGTGAGCTACTATGCCTGGCCTATAGTCTTAATAGTAAAAATCACTTAACAATTAGATGCAGCCTCTGATTCTGGCTCTCTCAATTTCCTATTAAAATATCCAAGGAGTTTCAGAAAAGTATGAAAATGAAAACTGCATACTGATTGGTACTTTAACACCAAAATAGGGACGGAAATTACAAAAGATAAAGTGGTTGGAGCAGAAGCGAAGGAAAAACCTACTCAGCATGATACAGAACTTAAAATGTCAAGTACCAAAATTGAAACCCACACCAGAAGAAGTAAATAGCAGAATGAATACTACAGACATTGTCACCACCATTCAAGTCTCAGTTTAGGGGTCACCTCCTCTAAAAAGCATTTCTGAAACCTCTCAAGCTGACCCAGGTGCCTCTTTGCCTGTTGTCTGAGTTCTCAGGGCAGCCTCTGCATTTTCCTGCCATATCACCTGCACATCACATTGATATTATCAGTTTCTACATTTAAGTCTAAATCTAAATTGTATGGGCCATGTACTAGTCCTGTCTGCATCTCCTGAAACTGACAGAACGGCTGGTCCCCTGCAGGTGATCCATTGGGCGATTCTGTTATGGTCTATTGGACTGAACGTGGTCTATTCATAACAGAATGATCCAACAGACCATAAAAAGAATTCAGAGAGTTCAGTTGTTTATTGAATTATCCAGTGTTTTGCCAAAAGCCAGGTATACTCTCTGCTGTACTTTCCTGAACTATTTTGTAGTCCATCAAAAGAAAGGAATTTGGTTATTCATTTATTCACCCATTCCATCAGTATCTTCTGAGTTTCTACTATGTGACAGACATTACACATGTGTTCAGCCTGATAAGACTTTTTTTTTTTTTTTTTTTTGAGATGGTGTTTCACCATGTTGGCCAGGCTGGTCTCAAACTCCTGACCTCAGGTGATCCACCCACCTCGGCCTCCCAAAGTACTGGGATTACAGGTATGAGCCACCATGCCCAGCCTTTTTTTTTTTTTTTTTTTTTTTGACACGGAGTCTGGCTCTGTCACCCAGGCTAGAGTGCAGTGGCGCAATCTTGGCTCACTGCCACCTCTGCCTTCCAGGTTCAAGCAACTCTCCTGTCTCAGCCTCCCAAGTAGCTGGGATTATAGATGCCTGCCACCACACCCAGCTAATTTTTTTTTTTTTTTTTTTTTTTTTTTTGTAGTTTTTGTAGAGACAGGGTTTGACCATATTGACCAGGCTGGTCTTGAACTCCTGACCTCAAGTGATCCTCCCACCTCGGACTCCCAAAGTGCTGGGATTACAGGCATGAGCCACCACTCCTTTTTTAGGTTCTCAGGAATAATTCCTCTAATAATTTATTCAGAGCCTAATACTTTAGAGCCTTCCTAAGATCAATGTCAAGTTCATTGGTCTATAATGGGATCAATGTATTTTCTTCATTGTTTCAAAAATTAGAACCACAGCCGTCTATGTCTAACCTTCTGACACCACTCTCATTGTCTATGGTCCTTCAAATATCATCAGCAACAAGAGCTGGACACTCTGAACCACATGTTTTCTACCTGGCACACGATGCCATCCTTTAGGCTAGAAGACTTGCAGTCATTGAGAGAAGGTATCTTATATTTCCTCCTTGTCTTTAAGTTTAATTTCTCTGAAAGTTTATATAGAAAGAACATTGTCCCTGACAAGGATAGAATGACAAAAGATAGAAGACACTGGACAGTCTTGCTTTCCTTGTTAACCTGTCTTTGGTAACCTATCGAAGTGAGGGTGTCAATACCAAAGTTTACATCTGTCCAAATTGAAGATTAACTGCTACAGAAATTAGCTGTCCACCAAAAATAATTAGAACACTGAACCAAACACATGAAACGACTGCTTCAGATATTGATCAACCGCTTTCAGATATTGGACAACCATTTTCAGATGTTAGAACGCTGAGTGCCCTGGGGATATTCAGAGGTTTCTACTTGATCCTATGGCTTCTCCCTTAGTTGCACACGTGTGGAGTAAAAACTCCATGAGGCTGCAGAAGAAACCACCGGAAAGCAGTAGCAGATAAAACAATCTCCAGAGTTTATGAAAAGCTAGGAACATTTCATGTTTTCACCAGACAGGGTAGAGAGACCTCGTACTATGTAGGCATTGGCAGTGATGTACTGGGGCAGGTTTGTCCCTGTTTGAGAGAGCTGATTGCAAAGCTTTGAGGAATTTTGAGAGCTGTTTGATGTCATATCAGTAGATGGAGACTGGCCATCATAGTAAGTCAGCAAATGTTACAAATAGATTTTTATTTTTTCTCGGAGAACCAGTTGTTAAACATTTACCAGTACACCACTAGGCACTGAGTAGTCATTAGAAAAATCATGCTTTAGTAGTAAGAATAAATTAATCCTAGAACAAAAGCTACTATGAACCTATACCCTAAAAAAGCCCAAAAGCAAACCTCAAAAGGATCAAACTCATCTATAAGCAAAGTAACTTCAATGAAAGCCCAACCCTTTTTTTTTTTTTTTTTTTTTTTTTTTTGAGACAGAGTCACGCTCTGTCACCCAGGCTGTAGTGCAGTGGTGTGATCTTGGCTCACTGCAACCTCAGCCTCTCGGGTTCCAGCAATTCTCATGTCTCAGCCTCCTAAGCAGCTGAGACCACAGGCACACACCACCACACCTGACTAATTTTTATATTTTTAGTAGAGACGGGGTTTCACCATGTCAGCCAGGCTGGTCTTGAACTCCTGACCTCAAGCGATCTGCCCACCTGGGCCTCACAAAGTGCTGGGATTACAGGTTCAGGCCCAACACTTTTGAAAGTAATACAACAAAATCCAACTTTTAATGCTATAGCATTCATCATAACATGAACAGCCTTAAATCTATTAAATAAATGTAATTCATTATCAGAAACCATTCTAAAGAAAAAAAAAAAACAGACTCAGGGTATTTTAGTGAATTCCACAAAAATACTTAAAGAGGAAATAAACCCAAGTCTACATAAACTCTTCCAGAAAACAGAAGAGGAGAAAACACTTCCTAATTCAAATGCTATGAGACCAGCATTACCTTGCTGTCAAACCAAAGACACATTACAAGAAAAGCACACTGCAGACAAATAACCTTCCTCAATACAGATTAAAATTCTTTAAAAATATTCATAAATCAAATCCATCAATTTAAGGATAAAAATCCATTAGACCAAGTGTGTTTTACCCTAGGAAAGCAGTGTTATTTTTGCCTTTGAGAATCAATTTATGTAATTCACCTTATTATCACATTAATAAAAGAAACCAAAGATTCCATATTGTATCATTTCACTTATGTGACATTCTGAGAAAAGGCAACACTTCAGTGGCAAGAAACAGATCAGTGATTGCCTGGGCCTGGGATAGAGGAAGAAGACTGGCTACAAAAGAGAATAAGAAAACCTTGGGAGTTCATGGAAATGTCACAGTTTTTAAGAGTAAAAGTAGTTTTGTGACATTTGTCAAAATTTATCAAGCTAAACACTTAAAATGGGTGATTTCCATTGGGTGTAAATTAAACCTTTAAAGTTGATTTTGTTTTTAATATTGGCCCAAATGCCCTCATGGCAAAAGTAGCTTCCACAGTCTCCTTCCCTAGATCCCCTTTCCCTTCCTTTGTTAGCCTGGTGAGACCTTAGTGCAATATCAGCTCTGGATGGCTGGTCAAATGCTCTAGGTGGCCAGTGCCAGAAATGGGAATTGGTAATTGATTTTCTCAATGAAGAGTCTGCTAGAGAAGATCAGAGCATGAGAGCACTCGGCTTCCTCAGTAGAGAGGGGTAGCATAGGAAGTTTTGGTCCTGATGGTGGCATTTGTCTTTTTCCTTTCCTTCCTTTTTTTAAAAAAAAGATATGTATTTTATTGCACTTTAGATTCTGGGGTACATGTGAAGAACATGCAGGATTGTTGCACATGTACATACATGGCAATGTGGTTTGCTGCCTCCATCCCCATCACCTGTATCTGGCATTTCTCCCCATGTTATCCCTCCCCAACTCCCTGCCCACCGCTGTCCCTCCCTTAGTCACCCCCAACAGACCCAATTGTGTGATGCTCCCCTCCCTGTGTCCATGTGTTCTCATTGTTCAACACCCGCCTATGAGTAAGAACATGCGGTCTTTGATTTTCTGTTCTTGTATCAGTTTGCTGAGAATGATGGTTTCCAGAATCATCCATGTCCCTACAAATGACAAGAACTCATCGTTTTTTATGGCTGGATAGTATTCCATGGTGGCTGTGTGCCACATTTTCCTTGCCCAGTCTATCATCGATGGGCATTTGGGTTGGTTCCCAGTCTTTGCTATTGTAAACAATGCCACTATGAATATACGTGTGCATGAGTCTTTATAATAGAATGATTTATAATCTTTTGGGTATATACTCAGTAATGGGATTGCTGGGTCAAATGGAATTTCTATTTCTAGGTCCTTGAGGAATAGCCACACTGTCTTCCACAATGGTTGAACTAATTTACACTCCCACCAACAGTGTAAAAGTGTTCCTATTTCTCCACATCCTCTCCAGCATCTATTGTCTCCAGATTTTTTAATGATCTCCATTCTAACTGGCATGAAATGCTATCTCAATGTGGTTTTAATTTGCATTTCTCTATGACCAGTGATGATGAGCATTTTTTCATATGTTTTTTGGCCTCATATAAGTTTTCTTTTGAAAAGTCTCTGTTCATATCCTTCGCCCACTTTTGAATGGGTTTGTTTGTTTTTCTTGTAATTCTGTTTTAGTTCTTTGTAGATTCTGGATATTAGCCCTTTGTCAGATGGGTAGAATGCAAAAATTTTTTCCCATTCTGTTGGTTGCCAGTTCACCCTAATGAACTGGCAACGAACAGAATGGGAAAAAAATTCTTTTTGTGCAGAAGCTCTGGAGTTTAATTAGATCCCATTTGTCTCTTTTGGCTTTTGTTGTCAATGCTTTTGGTGTTTTAGTCATGAAGTCCTTGCCTATGCCTATGTCCTGAATGGTTTTGCCTAGGTTTTCTTCTAAGGTTTTTATGGTGTCAGGTCTTATGTTTAAGTCTTTAATCCATCTGGAGTTAATTTTAGTGTAAGGTGTCAGGAAAGGGTCCAGTTTCTGCTTTCTGCACATGACTAGCCAGTTTTCCCAACACCATTTGTTAAATAGGGAATCCTTTCCCCATTGCTTTTGTCAGGTTTGTCAAAGATCAGATGGTTGTAGCTGTGTGGCGTTGCCTCTGAGGCCTCTGTTCTGTTCCATTGGTCTATATCTCTGTTTTGGTACCAGTACCATGCTGTTTTGATTACTATAGGCTTGTAGTATAGTTTGAAGTCAGGTAGCATGATGCCTCCAGCTTTGTTCTTTTTGCTTAGAATTGACTTGGCTATGCAGGCTCTCTTTTGGTTCTATATGAAGTTTAAGGTGGTTTTTTCCAATTCTGTAAAGAGGGTCATGGGTAGCTTGATGGGGGATAGCATTGAATCTGTAAATTGCTTTGGGCAGTATGGCCATTTTCACGATATTGATTCTTCCTAACCATGAGCATAGAATGTTTCTCCATCTGTTTGTGTCCTCTCTTATTTCCTTGAGCAGTGGTTTGTAGTTCTCCATGAAGAGGTCCTCTACATCCTTTGTTAGTTGTATTCCTAGGTATTTTATTCTCTTTGTAGCAATTGTGAATGGCAGTTTGTTCTTGATTTGGCTCTTTTTAAGTCTGTTATTGGTATATAGGAACGCTTGTGATTTCTGCATGTTAATTTTGTATCCTGAGACTTTGCTGAAGTTCCTTATCAGTTTCAGGAGATTTTGGACTGAGACAATGGGGTCCTCTAAATCTACAATCATGTCATCTGCAAATAGAGACAATTTGACTTCCTCCTTTCCTAATTGATTACCCTTTATTTCCTTTTCTTGCCTGATTGCTCTGGCTAGAACTTCCAATACTATATTGACCAGGGATGGTGAGAGAGGGCATCCTTGTCTAGTGCCAGATTTCAAAGGGAATGCTTCCAGTTTCTGCCCATTCAGTATGATATTGGCTGTGGGTTTGTCATAAACAGCTTTTATTACTTTGAGATACTTTCCATCAATACCTAGTTTATTGAGAGTTTTTAACATAAAGTGCTGTTGAATTTTGTTGAAGGCCTTCTCTGCATCTATTGAGATAATCATGTAGTTTTTGTCTTTGATTCTGTTTATGTGGTGAATTACATTTATAGACTTGCATATGTTGAACCAGCCTTGCATCCCCGGGATGAAGCCTACTTGATCATGGTGGATAAGCTTTTTGATGTACTGTTGCAATCGGTTTGCCAGTATTTTATTGATTATTTTTGCATCTATGTTCATCATGGATATTGGCCTGAAGTTTTCTTTTCTTGTTGAGTCTCTGCCGGGTTTTGGTATCAGGATGATGTTGGTCTCATAAAATGATTTGGGAAGGATTCCCTCTTTTGGATTGTTTGGAATAGTTTCAGAAGGAGTGGTACCAGCTCCTCTTTGTACATCTGGTAGAATTCGGCTGTTAACCCATCTGGACCTGGGCTTTTTTTGGTTGGTAGGCTATTAATTGCTGCCTCAACTTCAGCCCTTGTTATTGGTCTATTCAGGGTTTCGACTTCTTCATGGTTTAGGCTTGGGAGGGTGCAAGTGTCCAGGAATTTATCCATTTCTTCCAGGTTTACTGGTTTATGTGCATAGAGCTGTTTGTAGTAATCTCTGATGGTAGTTTGTATTTCTGTGCAATTGGTGGTGATATCCTTTATCATTTTTTTATTGCAACTATTTGATTCTTCTTTTCTTATTATTAAACTGGCTAGTGGTCTATTTTGTTGATCTTTTGAAAAAATCAGCTCCTGGATTTATTGACTTTTTGAAGGGTTTTTTGTATCTCTATCTCCTTCAGTTCTGCTCTGATCTTAGGTATTTCTTGTCTTCTGCTAGCTTTTGAGTTTTTTTGATCTTGCTCCTCTAGCTCTTTCAATTTTGATGATAGGGTGTTGATTTTAGATCTTTCCTTGCTTCTCATGTGGGCATGTATTGCTACATATTTTCCTCTAGACACTGCTTTAAATGTGTCCCAGAGATTCTGATATGTTGCGTCTTCATTCTTGTTGGTTTTGAGGAACATCTTTATTTTGGCCTTCATTGTTTATCCAGTCAACATTCAAGAGCCAGTTGTTCAGTTTCCGTGAAGTTCTGTGGTTGTGAGTTAGTTTCTTTTTTTGTTGTTGTTGTTTTTTGTTTTTTTGTTTTTGAGACACAGTCTTGCCCTATCACCAGGCTGGAGTGCAGTGGCACGATCCCAGCCCACTGCAACTTCTGTTTCTGGTTTCAAGCAATTCTCCTGTCTTAGCCTCCCAACTAGCTGGGACAACAGGCACGCACCACCACGTCCGGCTAATTTTTTGTAATTTTTTTTAGTAGAGATGGGGTTTCACCATGTTGGCCAGGATAGTCTCGATCTCTTGACCTCATGATCCGCCCACCTAGGCCTCCCAAAGTGCTGAGATTACAGGTGTGAGCCACGGTGCCTGGCCCTGAGTTGGTTTCTCAATCTTGAGTTCTAACTTGATTGCATTGTGGTCTGAGAAACTGTTTGTTATGATTTCCATTCTTTTGCATTTACTGAGGAGTGATTTACTTCCAATTATGTGGTCAATTTTAGAGTAGGTGTGATGTGGTGCTGAGAAGAATGTATTTTCTGTGGATTTGGGGTGGAGAGTTCTGTAAATGTCTATTAGGTTTGCTTGGTCCAGATCTGAGTTCAATTCCTGAATATGCTTGTTAATTTTGTGTCTCATTGATCTGTCTAATATTGACAGTGGAGTGTTAGTCTCCCACTATTATTATGTGGGAGTCTACGTTTCTTTGTAGGTGGTTAAGAACTTGCTTTATGTATCTGGGTGCTCCTGTATTTGGTGCGAATATATTTAGGATCATTACCTCTTCTTGTTGCATTGATCCTTTTACCACTATGTAATGCCATTCTTTGTCTCTTTTGATCTTTGTTGGTTTAAAGTCTATTTTATCAGAGACTAGGACTGCAACTCCTGCTTTTTTTTTTTTTTTTCCTCTCCATTTGCTTAGCAAATCTTCCTCCATCCCTTTATTTTGAGCCTATGCATACCCTTGTATGTGAGATGGGTTTCCTGGATACAGCATACCCATTTGCCAGTCTGTGTCTTTTGATTGGCGTATTTAGTCCATTTACATTTAAGGTTAATATTGTTATCTGTGAATTTGGTCCTGCCATTTTGATGCTAGCTGGTTGTTTTGCCCATTAGTTGACGCAATTTCTTCATTGTGTCAATACTCTTTACGATTTGGCATGTTTTTGGAGTGGCTGGCACTGGTTGTTCCTTTCAATGTTTAGTGCTTCTTTCAGGAGCTCTTGTAAGGCAGGCCTGGTGGTAACAAAATCTCTCAGCAATTGCTTGTTCATAAAGGATTTTATTTCTCCTTCGCTTATGAAGCTTAGTTTGGTTGGATATGAAATTGAGGGTTGAAAGTTATTTTCTTTAAGGATGTTGAATATTGGTCCCCACTCTCTTCTGGCTTGTAGGGTTTCTCCCGAGAGATCTGCTGTGAGTTTGATGGGCTTCCCTTTGTGGTTAACCCAACCTTTCTCTCTGGCTGCCCTTAGCATTTTTCCCTTCATTTCAACCCTGGTGAATCTGACGATTATGTGCCTTGGGGTTGCTCTTCTTGAGGAATATCTTTCTGGTGTTCTCTGTATTTCCTGGACTTGAATATTGGCCTGCTTTGCTAGGTTGGGGAAGTTCACCTGGATAATATCCTGAAGAGTGTTTTCCAGCTTGGGTTCATTCTCTCTGTCACATTCAGGTACACCTATCAAATGTAGATTAGGTCTTTTCACATAATCGCATATTTCTTGGAGGCTTTGTTCATCTCTTTTCACTCTTTTTCTCTAATCTTGCCTTCTGGTTTTATTTCATTGAGTTGATCTTCAATCTCTGATATGCTTTCTTCTGCTTGGTCAATTTGGCTACTGAAACTTGTATATGCTTTGCAAAGTTCCTGTGTTGTGTTTTTCAGCTCCATCAATTCATTTATATTCTTTTCTAAGCTGTTTATTCTCATTAGCATTTCGTCAAACCTTTTTTCAAGGTTCTTAGTTTCTTTGCATTAGGTTAGAACATGTTCTTTTAGCTCAGAGAAGTTTGTTATTACCCACTTTCTTTTTTTTTTTTTTTTTTTTTTTTTTTGAGACAGAGTCTCACTCCGTCACCAGGCGCCAGGCTGGAGTGCAGTGGTGCGACCTCCGTTCACTGCAACCTCCACCGTCCGGGTTCAAGTAATTCTCCTGCCTCAGCCTCCCGAGTGAGTAGCTGGGACTACAGGCGCGCGCCACCACACCCAGCTAATTTTTTTGTATTTTTAGTAGAGACGGGGTTTCACCATGTTGACCAGGATGGTCTCGATCTCTTGACCTCGTGATCCACCCGCCTCGGCCTCCCAAAGTGCTGGGATTACAGGCGTGAGCCACCGCGCCCGGCCTGTTATTACCCACTTTCTGAAGCCTGTTTCTGTCAATTCATCAGACTCATTCTCCATCCAGCCTTGTTCCCTTGCTGATGAGGAGTTGTGATCCTTTAGAGGAGGAGAGGCATTCTGGTTTTGGGTGTTTTCATCCTTTTTGCACTGGTTTCTTCCCATCTTTATGGATTTATCTACCTGTGGTCTTTGTAGTTGGTGACTTTCGGATAGGGTCTCTGAGTGGATGTCCTTTTTGTTGATGATGAAGTTATTTCTTTCTGCTTTTAGTGTTCCTTCTAACAGTCAGGCTTCTCTGCTTTAGGACTGCTGGAGGTCCACTCCAGACCCTGCTTGCCTGGGGGATCACCTGCAGTGGCCTCTGCATTCTCACTGGGAACTGCACTCCAGAGCTCTTCCTATTCAGCTATCTTGGATCATCCCTCTTTTCCTTCTTTTGTCATGTAAATAAATGTTTAAGTCTGGCTCTCCTGACAAACTTTCCTTGGTTCAATTCAGAAACATCTATTCATTTATCAGTGATGGTAAATACTTCAAGTACTGGACTTAGGAATCAAAAGACCAGGTCTTCAGAATTGGTTCTGGATGAGACTGAAGAAGTGAGCAAATAGCTTAACCTCTCTTGGTTTCAATGTCATCCTTCATAGCTGAAGATCAATAATCCCTAAAGTGCTTGCAATAAAATCTGATTCCTTACTCCCCAGAGGAAACACTCCTGCACACCTGCTACTCTTCTCTCATATTGCTGCTTAAAATTGTTCATCTGGTTTTCATACATAATTTCAAAAACTACACCTGATATATTTCAGGGATCAGTAATATTCAGTTTAGTGCAATAATACTGCATCCATCGAGCAGTGAGGTCTCTTGATTTCTTAATTCTCTAGAATACAGTCAAGGATCCAAAACTCAGCTTTAAAACAGGAAGGAAGAAAGGACTCTGAACAGCCTATCTACCAGGGTGAGCGTTGCCTAAAAGGAAAAACCCCTGGACTTACTTAGAGTTAATCTGTTGGCAATTTTATATCCAAACCTAACAAGATTAGTTTGTTCTTAAGCCCATGATAGATAATTATCAGAAAATTAAGAGGCATATTCACAAACCAATTACAAGGGAGGAGATAGAAAAATCATAAAATACAGATATAAAAAAATACAAATAATTCTAGTGTAGAAGATAAATTATCTTATGTACATATTTCAATAGGTTCTCAGTGAACTACTGTATTGGAGCTAAGTACAAATATAAATTTTATTAATGCTACTGTCTTATGTTTTAAGAGACAATCTCTCAGAAGTCCAGAAAACTCAACTCTCCAGAATGACTCAACCTTTGATAGTTCTTAAAAGCTGATGTTTGTTATAGTATCTTTTATCTAGCAGCTATTTCACAGGTGTAAATGTTCTATTATTGACTATACAGAAGATCCTTGAGATCAGGTCATGTACTTCTCTGTAACTTTCATACAACCATCGCCACCTGTACCATGACACTAAGACACCACCCTCACATGAACATAGTTTAGGTTAAAGACCGAAGTGCAGAAATTGAAATTCCATTTGACCCAGCAATCCCATTACTGGGTATATATCCAAAGGATTATAAATCATTCTATTATAAAGACACATGCACATGTATGTTCATTGCAGCACTGTTTACAATAGCAAAGACCTGGAACCAACCCAAATGCCCATCAATGATAGACTGGACAAGGAAAATGTGGCACATATACACCATGCAATACTATGCAGCCATAAAAAACAATGAGTTCATGTCCTTTGTAGGCACAAGGATGAATCTGAAAACCATCATTCTCAGTAAACTCACATAAGAACAGAAAAACAAACACCACATGTTCTCACTCATAGGCAGGTGTTGAACAATGAGATCACATGGACACAGGGAGGGAGGATCACACACTGGGGTCTGTTGAGAGGGAATAGGGGAGGGACAGTGGTGGGTAGGGAGGTTGGGGGAGGGATAACATAGGGAGAAATGCCAGATATAGGTAACGGGGAGATGGAGGCAGTAAACCACATTGCCATGTATGTACCTATGCAACAATCCTGCATGTTTTGCACATGTAACCCAGAACTTAAAATGCAATTATATATATATATATATATATATATATATATATATATATATGAAGACCAAAGTGCCTAGGGCCCGTGCCTAGTGCTCAACTAATGTGCCCGACACACATCTGATGCTTAGCTACTGTCACTCAAATGAATGATCTGAATGTGTTGTGCAGCTCAAGAAGTACTTGAATTATTATTGATGTAGAGATTCCTGTGTCTTCTTCAAAGTTGTATTATATACACGGGTGCCATCCTTTTGCTCTGAACAATTTACTAATCTTCTCTCTACATAATTAAAATAATCTCTGGCCAGGCGTGATGGCTCACGCCTGTAATCCCAGCACTTTGGGAGGCCAAGGCGTGCAGATCACCTAAGGTCAGAGTTCGAGACCAGCCTGATCAACATGGAAAAACCTCATCTCTACTGAAAAAAAAAAAAAAAAATACAAAATTAGCCAGGCATGGTTGTGCATGCCTATAATCCTAGCTACACAGGAGGCTGAGGCAGGGGAATCACTTGAATCCATGAGGCAGAGGTTGCAGTGTGCTGAGATTTCGACATTGCACTCCAGCCTGGGCAACAAGAGGGAAACTCCATCTAAATTAATTAGTTAATTAATTTATTTAAAAAAATAATCTCTAAAATCCCACAAATTCCCAAAGATGTTTCTTATTATCCTGAAAAGTTCTGATGCCTTCTCTTCGATCTCATGAAGGGTAGACTGCAAACTCCCACAACCCTCGTCCCTATTCTCTTCTCAAAATGCTGTTGCTCCCCCTCTCTCAAAGTTTTTCTAAATTCTGACTCATATTTGACATCAACAGTTTACAGAATTGGTTTAACATTTATATTTATTTTCTCTTTTCTCCTCTATGTTCACATCCTCATGGTTGTCTTAGATTACATATTTTTAGTGTCTTGTAGAACGTGTCTTTATAATTATTTTTTGCAGTTTCCCATAGGCAATTAGGTGCTTAAAAAATGTCTTAAGAAATGTGAATCAGGGATTCAAGGATTTAAACACTTCCAAAAGAATGTTTTCATTGGATGCTTTCCAACAACAAAACATTTTAAAATGGAAAAAAAAAAAGAGTATTAATTTGTCATTAACTCTTCCATAAAATTGTGGAAAAGACCAAGATTCTTGTATACCTCTTATTACAGCTAACAATGGGGCTATGTGAGCTGGAGGAGGGGGACAAATGATAGAATTCAACAGCACAACAAAGGCATTTCATATACTTAGTTTGTCTTAGCATCAATATAATAATAAAATACATTTTTAATTTTGGAAAATTAATAAAAATAAGAAAACAGTACTGACATTTCCACCACCCTAATGAGACCATTTGTATTTACTTTAGACATGTTAATTGGGTATAGTACTTGGGTAGAAAACACAGTCCCTACTCTGGAGACTTTTTAAATCCTGCTGAGGGGTAGAAAAGACCACACATTTGAAGTTGTTAGGAAGCAAAGTGAGACCACGTGTAACCTAGGGCCAAACGGAGGACTTACGAAGAAGGAAACAGAGCCCACAGAAGGTTTGCCTCCAGGTACTATACCCAAAGTATGAGACAGTGTCCGGAAAACAAAACCCTCTAGTCCAATGACCTGCTGGTTGAATAGTAAGCACTAAGGAAATGTTCCTGATTCTGCTAATACTCACTGACCAAGTGGGAGACAAGGCTTCTCAGGTCATGAACCATGTTGCAACAGAAACTTCAAACCAGTTGGGTTATGGTAGGGGGCTGTCACACCCCCGCTTTAGCTATGGCCTGACACGAATGCAGAGTCTTGGCCAAAACAAACTCGACATTGGCCCTGAACACTTGAACAGATACTAAAACACCGCAGCCAATCAAGTTTCCCCCCAGAACAAATGACAGGCTGAGAAAAGCAAGCAGTCATGCACGTTTGTGCTGAGAAATTCTTAAAATGTGCATTTTATTTGTGCAGGACAAATTCCCACCATGAATGAAAAGTGTTGCCACCTAATATGCTGTGCAGTGTTCTCTTTTTGTGAGATGGTGTAGGGGCTGCCTTTCATTCCAGGCACAAGAATTTTTCATAGTCAGGATCTTCCCATTTACACCTGTGGTTTCCAGTTTTGAAAATCAAAATCCAGGCAGTTTAAATATATTTTCATCACTCAAAATCAAGGTAAAAAATGAATAAACAAGTTAATAAATGTCCACTCTAACATGGCTAATTCACTGGCCTAGGAATAAATCTAAGATTCTTTGCAAATCACAACTATTATGACTTACTCTGGAATTCTAGAAAATTTATTTAAAAATGCTTCTCTTGAAATGCCTAGAATTCAATAGGATCATAGAATGCTAGAGTTGCACACGAGTCTTGGGGGATGAATCAGTCCCATTTCTTCATTGTCCAGTTGAGATTCTGAGAGGTGAAGAGATTATTAAGACAACATAGTTCATTAGTGGAAGAATCTCTATAGCAGGCTTCCACATTTCTGAGCAGTTAACTACGTTTGTTGAGTATGTTTCTATATCAGGAACCCAGATGTTCTTGCCTCTGGATTTCCCAAGATGGAAAACCTTCTCAAGGAGTTTATATTCAAGTAGGTGCAGATTGCTCATAAGTACACCTTTTAAAAATGTTAAGTAGTTAATATTTAATACTTTATTGGTAAAAAAAAAAAAATTAGATCTGCTATCCATACCACTCCCACCTTGTCTTAACCAATTCAATTGAAGGAGTATGGCCATAACGTACTTCAGATCCTAAAACCTAGAATAAAAGAACTGGCATGCACTCGGGCTTTTATTTAGTCCACCCACTAAAAAAGATCCTCCACGACCCAAGTGTCCAGGCTATGAAGTTATGTAAGGAAGCCAATGCGTTTTTAATAAGAAAATGTTCACTAAATGAATTTTCACTTTTTAAAATTTGTACCCTCTCAAACATGCCACATCACTCAGCACTGGCGCTTCGTTTCACCCTTTGAGTCAGCATCTCTGTTGGTCACTCATTTCCTAATCACAATATACATCAACACGATGTCAATTACTTTTAAAATTGAGTATGTTATGAAAAGAATCCATAAAGCCAATCACACTGATGTTGAAGCACTGTTCAATCACATACAAAGCTGTTGATGAATAAAGGATAATAGAAATAAAATGGTAAATGGAAGAAGAGAAAATTGTAAGGAAGGTGACATAAGTGACTTCAAAGAAGAGCGGGCTGGTATCATACAATCAGGAGAGGCCCTTGGGAAAACTGATGAAGTTCTCAAATATTTTTCAAAAAACGATCATCACTGGTGTAGGAAACTCAAACAAGAACTGGAGGCCACTGTACAATGTCAGCATATACTTTTGCCAGAAAAATCATACTCCCCCCCCCAAAAAATAATGAATATGTATGCTAGTCTTTGTTCATTCTAAGAAAAAAAATAGTTTTAATTTAAATATATTTTTTATAGTCAAAGTAAGAAAAACTTATTTTACAACTCTTCAAAATACAGTCTTCATTGCTTCGTTACTATTATTTTTATTTTTTTATCTTTTTGTTTTTCATTCTTTCAGGTACCTGGTTGGTGCATATATACATATATATATATATATATATACACACACACACATACATACGTATATATATGTATGTATGTGTGTATATATATATATATATATGTAAGGAGCACATGAGATACTTTAACATAGGCATGCAATCAGTAATAATCCCATCATGGAAAATGGGGTATCCATCCCCTCAAGCATTTATACTTTGTGTTACAAACAATCCAATTATGCTTTTAGTTATTATCAAATGTACAATCAAGTTATTATTGACTATATTCACCCTGCTGTGCTATCAAATACTAGGTTTTATTCATTCTCTTTCTTTTTTTTTTTTTTTTAACTGACTAGCCATCCTTTTTAATCTGGACATGTGTTCCCAATTTTATGTAGAATTTGCACCCAATAATGAAGACTGCCTGTAATTGCAGAGCTGAGATACTGAGACTTAGAAAGGACAGCAACTTTTTTAATGTCACACATCTAGTAGTGACAAAGCTAAATCACTTAACGCTCCCATCACCCAGAGGTTGTTAATCTCTGTGCAAAGAAGTAAAGAATTTGCCTTGCACTTAACATGGCTTTTCAATCAAGGTAAAAATCTGATGGCAGGAGAAGAAGTAAAAGATGCTGAGGAAAGACCTTATGGAAGATTAAATATAAATTTGTTTTTCCTTCACTTTAGCTAAAGAAATGACATGTCTAAAACTGATCCTAATCCAAAACGTACATTCCAGGTATAAGACTTGCCCATTTTAAAGTGTGTTCTGGTACAATGAAGAGGTACACTTAAGATGGGGATTAATTTTAATGATTCTGTTTAGGGTTCTTTGTAAAGGAGAGCGTGCATAGAGGAAACCGTAACACTCCCCCAGAACCATCATTTCTGCTGCCTGGCTCCTTCCACCAAGTGATGATATAAAGCTGAAAGGAGCTTCAAGGTATTACGGAACAAATCTTTGCGTCCCCTCAAAACACGTATGTTGAAGCCTTATGCCCCAATATGATGGTATTAGGAGACGGGGCCTTTGGGAGACAATTAGGTTTATGTGAGGTCATGAGGGTGGGGCCCTGTCTTAGGGCACTTACGCTTCTCTGACAAAATACCTGAGACTGGGTAATTTATAAAGAATAGAACTTTGTTTTCTTACAGTTCTAGAGGCTGGAGGGTCCAAGATTAAGGCATCAGTAGGTCTGTTGTAAGCAAAGGCTTGGTCTCTGCCTCCAAAATGGCTCCTTAAACACTCTATCCTCTGAAGACAGGGAACGCTGTGTCCTCCTGCCCTGAAGACAGGAAGGCAAACGGGGAGAACTCCCCCCATCAAGGCTTTTTATAGGGGTACTCAATTCATGAGGGATGAGCTCTCATGACCTAATCATCTTTCAAAGGCCCCACCTATTAATACAATTACAATTGGCCACATCTGAATTTTGGAGGGGACACATACAAAATATAGCAGGCCTCACAAAGGGATCAGTGTGAAAACCTAAGAAGAGGAAGAAGAAACCTAAGTGTTCTAATATAAGAAGAGAAAGAAAGACCAGAGCTCGCTCGCTCACTCTCTCCACTCACTTCTCTGCCATGTGAGAACACAGTGAGAAGCAGCTGTCTGCAGGCCAGAGAAAGAGAACCCTCATCAGGAACCAAACCTGTCAGCGCCTTCATCTTGGACTTCCCAACCTCCAGAACTGTAAGAAATACATGTCTGCTGTTTAAGCCACCTGGGCTATGGTATTTTGTTATGGCAGGCTGAGCTGAGACAAAAGATATCTGTATTAGTCAGCAAGGCATGCATTAGGATTATTCTCTCTGCCAATCTCCAATGACTGCTGCTGGGGGCCTAGGATTACTAGGAGTCTCGGTGCTCATGGTGGGGCTCAAAGCATTGCAGTTGTGTCATAATGGAAGATTGTGAAGGTAGAAGGCAATTCCCAACTTTAGCATTTACTTGTTGGAGTATACAGTAGAGGTGTCATAAGGCCATAGAAATGCAGAGACTATTGGCAACTCCTCCTATCAGGTCCCAATAACATTGCAGAGTTCTCGGGAGGGGATCACTGTAGAGAGGGGAAGATGCTTGATAAGGTCAGGACCACAGAGGAGGACAAGATAGATAAATCCAGATGGCCATTCTTGAGCCCACAGGAGTCCCCCAGAAACTCTGAAGAAAGAAAGGAAGGAGTGAGGAGTTGGAATATCCAAAGTTTTGAGAGGGAGAATAAGCCATAGAAAGACTGTTTTGCTGCAAATATTGGGGCTCTGTTTTACAACCCAACACCAGATGGTTATTCTTGGGAAGCATGGGCGTATGTGCAGATGGCTGGATTTACTAAGTTCACCAAGAGGACAAAGCCACATCTGGACAGCTGGAAAACTCACTCCTGACTACTGATATTGTGGGGTGGTTTCCCAAGCAGTGAGGAGAAGTAGCTGGCAGGCTCATCATAGGAGCTCTCCTCCACAACACTTGGAGAGGAATTTCGTTGATTTTCCTTTCCTGGACTTTCCAGTCTTGATGGCATCTGGAATAACCAGCCTGGTGCAAAAGTGAAAACAGAACCTTCAGGAAGGCTGACTAAATGGTTGTTGATGTGATCAGAGGTTCTGAATGCTGAGGGAAAGTCCCAGGTCTTAAAAAGAATGTCTTCCATGCATGCTTTGACAGATGCCTGAAGTCCTGCCATCACAGCCCCACTCTGTTTGCCTTCAGTGCTGTTCATGGCACTTTGGAGTATTTTGTTGGGGAAAGAGTTTGTTTTTTAATTATTAAAATAGATTTTGCAGCCAGCTGTGGTACCTTACATCTATAATCCTAGAGACTTTGGGAGGCTGAGGCAGAAGAATCACTTGAGCCCAGGAGTTCAAAGCCAGCCTGGGTAACATAGCAAGACCCTGTTTCTTTAAAAAAAAAAAAAAAGAAAGCACAAAGACACTGTATTCACACAACTCAAAAGTCACAGACCTAACTTTAGAATTGGCTTATATATATGCATGGTCTCCCTTCTACACCTCAACTCCACCACCATTGCTGTCATAACCTCCCCTGGCCATTGTTGTGAGAATTCTATGTATCCTCCAAGGATTTCTTTCTGCACGGAAGAGCAATATAAATATATATTCTCATCCCATCTTACCCAAAGATAGCATAACAAGTAGTTTTATTTATTTATTTTTTGTTTTTTATTTGTGTGAGTTTCTTAGCTTAATGTTTTTACTTTAAAAAACAGGTGTCTTTAACACCTTTCTGTATCAGATGTTTCCTTGCAGTTCATTTATTTGTTTGTTTATTTTCTATAGGTTATTGGGGAACAAGTAATATTTGGTTACAGGGATAAGTTCTTTAGTGGTGATTTGTGAGATTTGGTGTACCCATCACCTGAACAGTATACACTGTACCCTATTTGTAGTCTTTCATCTCTCACTCTCTTCCTACCATTTCCCCCGTAGTCCCCAAAGTCCATTGTGTCATTCTTATGCCTTTGCATCCTCATAGCTTTGCTTCCACTTATGAGTGAGAACATACAATGTTTGATTTTCCATTCTTGAGTTACTTCACTTAGAGTAATAGTCTCCAGTTCCATCCAGGCTGCTATGAATGCTATTAATTCATTCATTTTTGTGGCTGAGTAGTAGTCCATTGTGCATGTGTGTGTGTGTGTGTGTGTATGTATGCATGTGTGTATATATATGTATGTATGTGTATGTGAGTATATATATGTATATATATGTATGTTTGTATATGTGTATATATACACACACACATCTACATATATATACATATATACACACATACATATACATATATATGCATGTATATATATACATAAATATATATATACACACATACACATACACATATATCACAGTTTCTTTATCCACTCATTGATTCATGGGCATTTGGGTTTGTTCCACATTTTTGCAATTGCAAACTGTGCTGCTACAAACATGCGTGTGCAAGTATCTTTTCTGTATAATGACTTACCTTCCTCTGGGTAAATACCCAGTAGTGGGATTGCTGGATCAAATGGTAGTTCCACTTTTAGTTCTTTAGATGTTTCTTTGTAATTTAAGCAACTGGATGGTGTTCCATTATATGAACATGCCATAATTTTTTAATCAGTCTTTTGTAATCACCATTTAGGTTTTATACAGTTTTTGCTGTTAGAAATAATCTGGTAACTTCTCCAGAAGTTACCACAATGGCCATTTTGCACATGTGCAAGTATATCTGGAAGATAAACTTCAAAAGTGGAAAAAATCAATTTTGTAATGTTTTTTAGATATTGTGTATGTGAGTGTACGTGAATGTGGGTTTATGATTTTTTGTTTTGGAGGAATTTTAGATTTATAGAAAAATTGCCAACATAATACAGAGTTCCTATATACACCTTATAATATTGCATGTTTTTCTGACATATAGGCATTTACCATTTTTATGTAGTCACTCTACTCATGTTTTGCATTGCAGTTTCTACCTTTGCAGAAAAAAAAAATCCATTTTTTGTTTAGTTTGGTTTTGTTTTCTCTTTTACATTAATTACTTAATTCATCTGAATTTATTTCAGTATATGGTATAAGGTATGAGGTAGGAATATAACTTAATTTTAAAAAATGTTAATGAAAGTTTGCCATTATAGTATCTTTTGTTAAATAATTCTTCCCTCCAAGTATGAATATCAATTTAATATATAGTAAAGGTAGAGTGTATACTAGGGAGAAGTAAAGGTGATTCTGTTAAATTCATCTGTCTTGTAAATATTAGTGCTTTGGGGACAATTTAATATTTCAATAAATTTGTTATATATTCCATTAGCTTTTCAGCTGATTTTTCTTGAATTTCTAGGTAAATCACTATCTTTGCATTATATTTTATATTAAGAATAATTTTGTTTTCTTTTAAATATTTTTTGCTAGCATTTTAATTTCTTATTTTATTGCATTGGCCAGAACTGAGGAGATGGGCAAAGGATGGAATCAAGTGCACAAACAGAGAAAGGGAGGGAAACCTCTCTTTCCATTGAGGCAAGAAGGAGGAAAGACAAGACTGTGCAAGGAACTGGGAAATGAAGCACCCTCTTCTTGGGAGGATGGTAGAAGAATAAGTGTCCTCAGGATAAGAACCAGGTTTTAATTACAAACAAGAAGTTAAGAAAGAAAACATTGTGAGAAGAGGTAGGATGTAGAAGACTGTGTTCCAAGAGGGCAAAATGGAAGAGTTAGTTTAGAGTAAATGAAGAAATACAAGTGTGGTTCATGGAGAGACAGCTTCAAGCCTCACGGACATGAGAGTCTTAGAGACAGATGATCAGGAAGGCTTCCAACTGGGACCTGACCAAGGATAACAGGGCTGTGAGGCATGGACTTGTTGGTTGCTGCAAAGTTTCTAAAAGGAACAGTGTCACAGTCTTCTAGAGCACAAACAATGTGGCACTTGGGAGAAGTTGCCACAATGGGAATTGATTATCCTTCTAAGAGGGTTCCAATGCCAGAGAGCAGACGAGCAATAAGACCAGCCCATGTTAAAATTCAGCAGTCCAAGGGCTTCCAGGGCTGGCTAAAATGGAGTAGGTTTACTACAGCCTATATCTTCCATTAATTACAACAAAAATTCTACGGAATGAAAAAAGTAACTACTGGGGGCTCTAAAAAATAAATAATAGCAAGTGGATTGGGGAGGAAAGACGGAACTTAACGAATGACCAGTATAATGGTGATTTTCTTTGTTTTTTGTTTTGCTTTGGTTTTGTTTGTCTGTCTCCTTTTACCTCACAGCTTTGACCTGAAGGTGGACCAAGTTGCTGGAGGTGTATGGTTAATGCAGTTAGCAAAAACTGGCAGAAACTTCCTTTTTCTGGCCATTGAACTAGTAAAAAGGGCCCTGTGAACCAGAAAGCATCAGAGAAATTCCCATAGTTTTCTCTTTTTTCCCCTTTCTTTTCTCTCTGCGTCATCTCCTGAGGCCAGCCCATTTACAGAGCTGCACTGTCACTGCAGTGGCATGGGCACATAAGACTGAAGAGAAAAGCTCCTGGCCGGGCACAGTGGCTCACACCTGTAATCTCAGCACTTTGGAAGGCTGAGGCCAGTGAATCACTTAAGGTCAGGAGTTCAAGACCAGCCTGGGCCAACATGGCGAAATCCGGTCTCTACTAAAAATACAAAAATTAGCCAGGCATGGTACACGCACCTGTAGTCCCAGCTACTCAGAAGGCTGAGAGAAAAGAATCTCTTGAACTCAGGAGGAGGAGGTTGCAGTGGGCTGAGATCATACCACTGCACTCCAAACTGGGCAATAGAGCAAGACTCCATCTCAAAAAAAAAAAAAAAAAAAAAAAGAAAGAAAGAAAAAGAAAAGAAACAGTTCTGTGAGCCTAAGAGTGGAGATAATTCCTACTATTTTTTCTTACTATTTTTTCCCTCCCTTTCTCTCACCACTTTTCCTCTACGATGGGGAGAGGGGATAAAACTCTTAAAGAAATCCATTCTTCTGACCAGAGGAATCAAAAAAAGAAACCCACAGGATCATAGAGTATGACGGAAATTCTGTAGACAAGAGAGTTGGAGAAGCAGAAACCATAATTCTGTGTAGGAACTAACACAAATCCCAAGCTCACTATTGAACCTCACATGCATATAACAGACCCAAATGAGTAAAGGCTTGAGAACTGAACTATGATATAAACCACTGAACAAGTCCAAACTAATCTCTGAGGGGTCATGCATTGGGCAGATTAACATAACACAGGAAAGACTTTGAAAATTAAACTACACTAAACTCATCCCTAGAGGGTGAAACAGAACTTACGATTCAAACACAATCAGGTTGATTGCCTGCTAAAACAAACAGAAACATTCTCTAGAGTATTTTAATATAACTCAAACTCTCATCACATAATATTCAAAATGTTTAGAATACCATCCAAAGTTACTTAACATGCCAACAACCAGGAAAATGTCACCAGATCCCCAAGAAAAGATAATTGAAATGCCAAACATGAGATAATCCAAATGATCTGACAAAGATTTTAAAGCAGTATTTTACTAAACACTATGAAATACAAGTAAACACCTTTGACAAAAATGTAAAGATAGACACACTCATCAGAGGAAAATTAACTATTTTTTAAAAATGAAAAGTTTAGAACTGATAATATAATATCTGAAATAAAGAATTCATTGCATAGGCCCAAAAACAGAGTGAAGATGATGAAAGAGTGAGTGAATCTGAATATAGACCACTAGTAATTTTCTAATATAAAAAGAGAGGAAAAAAATGGATTATATAACAAACAAACTGAAACTTAGGAACTTCTGGAATGATATGAAAAATTCTAACATTCATCAAAAATTCCAACATTCATGTTACTGGTCCCAGAATAAGAAAGAGATATATCCAGAAACAACATTTAAAGAAATAGGATGAAGACTTCCCAAATTTTGTGAAAGATATCAATTTACAAATTCAAAAATCTCAGTGAATCTCAAGCAAGACAAACTCAACAAAAACCAGTAAATCATAATCAAACTGATAAAAACCAAATATGAAGGGGAAAAAAATCTTGAAAATAGCCACTGAAAAATGACACATTACATGTAGGAAACATCAATTCAAATGACTGCAGATCTGTCATCTGGAACCATGGAGGCTAGCGGACAATGGGACAAGATTTCTAACGCGCTAAAAGACAACTGTCAACCCAGACTTCTATATCCATTGAATATGCTGTTCAAGAATGAAAGATAAAGACATTTTCAGAGGAAGGAAAACTAAAAATTTGCTACCAGATGATCTGCTCTAAAAGAAATGCTAAAGGAGGTTCTTCAGTCTAAAGGAAAATGATACCAAACAGAAACCTATAACTTTAGGAATTTTCAAAAACTGAAAAGCAACAGAAATGTTTTTATCTTTTTTTATTTTTTTATTAATTTATTTTACTTTAGGTGCATACTATATCTGGCATCTCTCCCCATGTTATCCCTTCCCACCCTCCCCTAGCTCCCCATCCCCCATTGTCTCTCCCCTATGCCCCCCAACTGTCCCCTGTGTGTGATGCTCCTCTCCCTGAGTCCACGTGTTCTCGTTGTTCAACACCTACCTATGAGTGAGAACATACGGTGCTTGGCTTTCTGTTCTTGGGTCAGTTTGCTGAGAATGATGGCTTCCAGATTCATCCAAGTCCCTACAAAGGACACGAACTCATCGTTTTTTTATGGCTGCGTAGTATTCCATGGTGTATATGTACCACATTTTCTTTGTCCAGTCTATCGTTGATGGGCATTTGGGTTGGTTCCAGGTCTTTGCTATTGTACACAGGGCTACAATGAACATACATGTGCATGTGTCCTTATAGTAGAATGATTTATAGTTCTTTGGGTATATACCCAATAGTGGGATTGCTGGGTCAAATGGAATTCCTATTTCTAGATCCTTGAGAAATTGCCACACTGTCTTCCACAATGGTTGAACTAATTTACACTCCCACCAAGCGTGTAAGAGTGTTCCTATTTCTCCACATCCTCTCCAGCATCTGTTGTCTCCAGAAATGTTTTTAAATGGATAAAAATAATAGACTTTTATTCTTAGTTTTTTTCAAATATGTATAATTATTGAAAACAAAAATTATTTAACTTTGTACAGTGGCAGTATCATAGGCAATGAGGTTTATCCAAGGCACAATTATTGCAGATTATTGCTAATTGAAAACAAGAATTATTTTACATTGTCTAGTAGAATTTTCAGAGTATATGCAGAGCAACTGAAATTTTCATGCATTTCTGGTGGAAATGCAGAATGGTGCATTCCCATTTTCTACAGTAGTATTTTCTAGAAAACTATTTGGCAGTTTCTTATAAAGTTAAATATACACGTGCATAGAACAAACCAAAAGGCAAGATGGAGAAAAGACAAAACTGTGTAGGGAAATGGGAAATGAAGCAATCCCACTTCTAAGCATTTATCCTACAGAAATGAAAACGTATATTCACACACAGATCTATGAGTAGATAACAAGAACATCTTTAGTCGTAATCACTAAAGACTAGAAACAATCCAAATGCCCTTTGACTGCTGTACATCCATACAAAAGACAATAGTCTATAATTTATGCGACATTGTGAAAAAGGCTAAACTATAGAGATGGAGAACTGTTTGTCAGGGGTTAGGGATGGAGGGAGGAGGTGACTATAAAAGAGGAGCATGGCAAACTGTGGTAGCTCACGCATGTAATCCCAGCACTTTGGGAGGCCAAGATAGGCGGATCACGAGGACAGGAGATCCAGACCATCCTGGCCAACATCAGGAAACTCCATCTCTACTAAAAATACAAAAATATTATCTGAGTGTGGTGGCACATGCCCGTATACCCAGCTACTCAGGAGGCTGAGGCAGGAGAATCTCTTGAACCAGGGAGTCGGAGGTTGCAGTGAGCTGAGATCATGTCACTACACTCCAGCCTGGTGACAGAATGAGACTCAGTCAAAAAAAAACAAAAAAAAAAAAAGCAGCACAAGAAAATTTGGGGGAGTGGTAATAAAACTATTCTGAACCTGACTATTGTGGTGATTATATAACTCCATGTATTTCTCAAAACTCAGAACTGAACACCAACAAAATAATTGTTCTTTACATAATTTTAGAAATTTTTAAAATGTAGTCATCTGTTAAATTTTCAATTTCATGTGTCCCTCCCTTAAGTCAATATATGCAGTATCTAAAAGCTGAATGTAAATTCAATTCTTATAAATCTAAATATTTGAAAATTCACCAAGGGAGCTTAATTTTTAAGAGAATCATAGAAAACTTGGTTAGTGCATCTGATACTTGCTACTATATAGAGAGAGTTTTGGATTTCATCAACTGTTTAAAGTGAGATGGCACAGCTGGAAGAAAAAGAGTGGGAGCCCTGCAGGACAGTTCAAATCCCCCAGGACCTGCCACCAGAGAAACCTAACATCCCCTGATTTAGTGAAAAGGATACTGGGAGATGGGCTTGTACGCCCAGGTGTGCTGTGACTTGCCTTATTTTAGATTGGGCTCACAGCTGAAGGTCACTGGGGCCTGAGTCCTAATGAGCCAGATCACAGCCACATCCCTCTCTCACACTGCCAGCCTGAGAATACCACGATGTTAAGAGCAAACAGCAACACCATGAGAAGAAGGAAGCTGCCTTTGTCTCAGCTTTGTGTTCAGTGATGTATGTCAGAGATGACACCTGTTCAATAAGCCAGGTAAACTTTACGCTCCTTATTCTTGGCTTCTTTCTAGACCTGCAGTTAGCTCAGGTGCTCCATTCGGTGAGTTTGCACATCCTGCTCACATTTCCTCAAGCCTCACTTTCCTAAGCTGTGTTTCAGGTTCAGTAGTCTTTCAAAAAAATCACAGACAACTCTGCCTTGCCCCTCCTAGGAAGGTGAGGAACACCTTTGCTCAGTAACTTCCTGAAAAAACAACAGATGCAAAACTCATTGTTACCAATCATAGAGCATAATAAATGCCTAAGGAAGTTTCTTATAAAGCAATCCTAGTGTGGCTTCTTCTACAAATCGAAGTCTCCTTTTGAAAAGAACCAAATCCCATCCCCCGCCGAGCCACACACATATACACACGCACATACTTGCCAATTTCTCTAGCTACTAAATCCACATTTAACATAATATGTTTTGGTGGGGGGGTGGTTCTGGTAAACATTTAACAGTTATGCTCCTAAGTCTCTTAAAAATACAAATGCTTTCATCCAGTGATTCTGAGAGGAATAAGCTTGAACTGAATTGCTGGATATCAAAATTATCTCTGGGAACCTCAAACTCCCAACAGAACCAACAGAAGCATTTCCTCTTTTTTCCATACCAGGGGCTGCTTCTGTTTTTTGTTTTTGTTTTTGTTTTTTCCCCCCCCAGTTCCACCCAGTACCCCCTACTTCTTTATCTAGCACTCCCCCACTAGCAGAATGCATCTTTCACAGAAGAAGATGGTGCTATACATAACACAAGAGGAAGATATACTTAATAAAAGTATGCATTTAGTAAATAAGAAGAGATTGGGCTGAGCACTGTGGCTCACATCTGTAATCCCACCACTTTGGGAGCCTGAGGCAGGTGGACCATCTGAGTCCAAAAGTCCAAGACCAACTTGGCCATCATGGTGAAACCCCATCTCTACTAAAAATACAAAAATTACCCAGGCCTGGTAGCACATGCCTGTAATCCCAGCTACTAGGGCAGCTGAGGCAGGAGAATTGCTTGAACCTGGGAGGCACAGGTTGCAATAAGCTGAGATAGGACTACTGCGCTCCAGCCTGGAAGACAGAATGAGGTTCCACCTCAAAAAAAAAAAAAGAGAGAGAGAGAGATTGTTAAGTTGTAATACAAATGTTCTTTCCTATTGCCAAAATACTACAAGAGTTCATTTTCTTTTTCTAGGGCTCTTGCTGCAACTGGAAGGGATCGGTGAATACTGCTAACATTTTTAAATAAAGTTAAGCATAAATCAAAGTTAAGTCATTAATTGTCTTACTATTGGAAAGCCAAAGAACATCCACTAGCAAGAAAGAGCTCATGGACCTCTGGTCCAATGCACTCCTCAGACTCTGCCAGACTCTCTCCTCTGGCCTGAATGCTTGTGTCTCCCCAAATTGCCTGTTAAAATCCTAAACCTGATGATATTGGGAGGTGTGGTCTTTGGGGTGATTAATTCATGAGGGTGGAATTTTCATAATTGGGATTAGTGCCCTTATAACAGAGGCCTGAAAGAGACCTATTGCCTCTTCCACCATGTAAGGACACAGCAAGAAGGTGCCATCTATGAGCCAGAAAACCGGCCTCTGCCAGACATTGAATCTGCCAGCATCTTGTTCTGGGACTTCCCAGGCTCCAGAACTATGAGAAATAAATTTCTACTGTTATAAGTTGCTTGGTTTATGGCATTTTGTTATAGCAGCCCAAACAAACTAAGACACTCATCCTATGCTGTCTGATTTTCTACTTATCAAAAGAGAGTAACAGGCTAGGGGGACCAATGAATACCCCTCAGGCCCTGCCTCATCTGGCAAGCCACGCCGTGGCTCATTCCTTAAGGACTCCATGACCACACCAGCCATAGGAACAGAGCTATTTTAGGAACTTCATAGGCCTAGGGCTTTCCTACTTTTTGGAGTTCTCATCCCATATTAAATCAAAATTTTACAATTTGCCAGTACACCAAAATCAAATGCTTTGCTTTACCCCTGAGCTGCAGGCTAGAAAACTATAGGGTAACTCACGAGTTTCTAGTTATGCCCGAATGTCCAACTCCTTTATTGGGATGGGACTTCCTAGGTACTCTTGGAACCACCTTACATTTATTAGGTCCTGGAGAGCCTTATCGGCAATGATTGTTATTTCTAAGCCCACCTGAGAAAAACAAGAAATTCACCCCCTCAAAATAAAGTCTCAAGAAGCCTCACAAGTATGGGATCAAAAAACCCCTAGGAAAGCAATACATGGTCAGCCAGTGAGCCCCTCGTTAAAAGACAAAAATAATTTCCCATAGAAGCATCAATATTCCCTCAAACCAAAAGCCAGGCAAAGACAGTCTCCAACGGAGAAGTTTTTAAAACATGGCCTTCTGGTTCCATGTCAGTCTCCTTGCAATATTCCTGTCCTCCCTGTCCAGAAACCAAAAGATATCATCTAGTTCAAGATTTATGAACCATTAATGAGGCCACAATTCCCTTGCATCCTATAGTGCCTAATGCTTATAATTACCCAATACTAGGAGACACCAATTGGTTCACGATATTAGATCTTAAGGATGCTTTCTTTTGTATCTCTTTGGACCCCAACTCTCAATATTTTCTCAATTGTTTGCTTTTGAGTGGCCCTGTTCTGAAACTACTAATACCTAGCAGTACACCTGAATGGTACTGCCTCAGGGCTTTAGGGATACCCCTCATTTGTTCTGAAATATCTTGGCATGAGAACTAAGGGAGCTAGAGTTAGACAGGGGAGCCAATACTCCAACATGTGGATGATATTGTATGCAGTCCCAGTAAACAGGACTCAGATAAGAATGCTATTCAAGTCTAAGACTTCCAAAAAAAAAAAAAAAAAAAAAGACTTAGACTTCCTGGGAGAAAGGGTATTGGATCTCTCCATCTAAGGCCTAGACTTCAAAACCAGAGGTAAAATATCTGGGGTACATCCTAAGCCCAGAAAATCAGACTTTGCCCATCAAACAAAAGGAGGTTGTCTAAAAGGTGACATCTCCACAAAGAAATAATTCAGAGCCTTCCTGGTATGACAGGATTTTGCAGGATTTGACTCCTGGGATTTGAGTTAATTTGTAAGTTATTGTATAAGGCCGTGACAGGGCCAGAGCATGACCCTCTCAGAGGGGTTTGCATAGTAATAAACCATACCTGTTCTTACATTAACAATTCAGGTTTAATTGAACTGCAAGTTCAAAAGACTTACCAACAGGCTACCTGGCTACATAATTTTAATAACCCCACTGCTCAAACCATCTGGATTCCATAAAAGGATAACTACCAACTGCAACATGGTTCCCACCTTTCCTAGGACATTTAATAACTATCGTATTACGGCTACTCTTTGGTCCTTGTTTTTTAACCTTGCAAAATTTCTGTCTTCCAAGTTGTCACAGTTTCATGTCAAAATTATGGTTATGCTAGGATTCCAGCCAGTCCCTGTCTTGCATTCAGACTGATGATACACCCTTGGGACCCTAGACAGGCAGCCACAGATTTCCATGTCCTCACTAGGCAGGGTCAATGCCCCGATCAACAAGAAGTTGATTCAGAAGACAGACCTCTTCCTTCATCAATTCCTAAGAATAAGATATGGAAATCTCTGGGAGTGGGGGAAGAAGAATGAGACAGAAATAATACAGGGTAGTCACAGGAGAATAAAAATTCCAGGAAGCAGTTTCATATGACTAAAGGCTATGGGCTGATAAGACCCTGAAAACCAGGATGTGGACCAAGCTAAGAGCAACTGGACCCAACATGGTACTGAATTTGATCTAGGTTTCACCTAGGACCTTTTTATACGCTCATTAACACACTAAATCCTACATATGTTAGTGCTATGACAGTTTCAGGAACACCCATATTTGGCATAAAAAGGGTGGCACCACAGTTCCAACAAATCCTCATCCTCTTCCAGGAATTTTCATGAATATTCCACCCCTTGGTTAAAAAAAAAAAAAAGGAAGATAGAAACCCCAAACCTCATTGCAAGACTCTGTCTTGAGTACATCTGCACTTCATTTTCTGAGTGTGTATTTTTTGCTTTTCAAAAAATCTCTGTACTCTAATAAAATAAAATAAATAAAATAAAATTTGCCAGCATGTCACATTAAATGTAATTTATACATGGCTACGTAAGAATTAGAAGCAGTTAATTAGTTGATGTAGTTTTGTAGACGTCTAACTGGATGTTCATTAATTTTTTTCTTTTGTTTTCCCTTCATTTGAGGTCAATGCCTTTCTTTTGGGTTTTCAAACATTCTCATTGTCCCCTGTAAAGCTGGTACACCTAAGGAATTGATTCTCTTGTGCTTAATGGACACACTGGCCTTCCACAGAGGAACACAAGAATGGCACCTCTGGGCCAAATCCATGGTACATCAAACTCAAGATGCTTTTACCAACCATGGCCCAAAATAGTTGAAGAGAGGAGGAACGCAGAGTCCCAACACCATCAGTCAGTTTCACTTGTATTAGTTATTCCATATTCACAACCACTTTTTGAGCTTGAAATTAGTATCCTCATGTTACAAACAGGGAAAATAACTATCAAAGGTCTCAGTGACTTGCCCAAAGTCCCATCTCTAGAAAGTGGGCTTTTGAACCAAGGTCTCATGGCTCTGAATTCCACCATCTTCAGCTTAGTCATGACTCCTGCAGGTACAGCAGAAAGTCAGAGCTGTCTTTCCTGACATTTAAAGTTAGATAAACTTTGGCCAGTTTCAACGATAACTTTATGTTCTTCCATTCTTAGATTTGTATCATTTAGGAGATATTCATTCTTTTTTTGTCTGTATCTTCTTGCCCAAAATGGCCCTTGTTCAAACTGTAAAAGATATTCTCATGTAAATCCTGTTTGTTTTGCTTTGTTCTGTTTTGTTTTTTTCTGAAGAGCTACTTTCTGTGTTCCTTCTCAGCCTTCCCTATCACAAGCAATCTCTCCTCTTTATGCCTAGATCACACACTGTCTGTAGAATTCACTTGACACTTGGGACCCAATGTCTCCTTTTCATTCCTGCCGATCTGGTCTCTCTCAAACAGCACTCTGGGATCCTCCAGGCAAACACTGGATCTCATGCTTCTGGCTGTCTCCCTTCACATTGTGATTGAATAGTAAATGGGTTCTGGTTTCCGAAGTCCCCTCTGATGCTAGCCAGTTATGTGATCTTGGGCAAGTCATCCAACACCTCAGTCTCTTTATTCATGAAATGGAAACAATAGTTGTCCTGCTTCCCTCAGAGGATTATTACAGAGATGAGAAAGGAAGTCAACGTTTATGTAAGTGCTTTGCAATCCAGAAATAGTATGCAATTATACAGAGTTGTTAGCCGAAAGTATTGCTGAGTGATACTGGGAGGAGTAGGTCGCTGCAGTCTCTTGTCAAACAAAAGAGTTTACGAACTACGATGGGGACCACTACCGCAGTAGGCTTCCAAAGATCACAGCAGGTGCATGAACCAACAGATCGGATCTGACGTGACAGCTGATTTGGCAGTCAGCCTTCTAGGAGAGCAAGAAAAAATTACCAGGCAGTGACAGTCTTGTGAGCCAGCAGATCTCCTGGACCCTTCAAAAACACAACCCCTTACTGGTACCATTGGATCACTGGAGACCTAGAATACGCCAAGAGCTATTGCCAACACTCAAATATGCACGCTACTCTCAGCACTTACCTTAACAAAACATTACAGGTGCAAGCACGGATGCCTATACACAGAGAAGGCACTTTGCCAAACCTTTTCTTAAAGTCCCAAATTGTCAAGGGGAGAAGCTGTGAGAGTAGAATGGACTAAAGCACAATGAATGGTTCTGGAGGAAGCTGAGGCTGGGGGAGAGACTGAGAAGGAAGGAGGCTCCAAGCTCAGGATAAGGGGCAGGAAGGGAAAAATTAGATGCTTCAACTAGGAAATCTGGGCTTAACAATTCACTGGGGAAATGCTTGCTATGGAAAAGGTATCTCTTCCATGGTGTAGCTCAAAATAGCAGCAAAGCCACCACCTGTAATAAATTGCAGGCAAAGAAAGACATCTGGGCTGTCAAGACCTAACACCACCAAGGCTAGCCTACCACTCCAAGTCTAAAACCTATCTCTCTGTCCCCCTCGTCTAATACCCACTATGGCCAGCAGGCTTCTTTATTCTCTCAGCTCTTTCCAAAGCCCCTAGCTTTTGTTCACAACAGTCCATCTTTCCTAGAATGGCCTCCCTTGGTATATCCCACTCAAAGCCACTATGACTGCACTTGACAACTGGGCAAGTCTCTCCTCCTGCACAAAGCCTACTCCATCCACTCCAGCATCTTGGAATGCCCCACTCCACTGAGATCACAGAAGACTTGGTGCATGCATCTCTCGTAGAGCAAGTTTTCTAGAAACACAAGTGAGCAAATGTACATGTGTTTCTAGTTTGAGTTCCCCAAAAATCAGGGCCTGAGTCAAGGACTTGAGTGCAGGTTGTTTATTTGGAACATGATGCCAGAAAGCAGAAGAGTATACACTGTGAGACATGGAAGAAGGAACCAACCAAGGATGCATTATTAACAGCCTACGCCTTGAGCAACTGGGCCTCAAATCCATTGGAATCCTCTGCGGAACCACACAGAACATGCCTGGGAATTGTCCTAACTGAAGACTGGCCACTGGAGCCTATGGCCATGGTCTTGCCTTTATTGTTAGGGTTGCTTTTGGAGGCTCTATCTTGCCCCTCTTTTTGTGCTTTCAGGTCACAACTCACACAATGGAGTGTGTCACCCCCTTGAGCTTCAGAGAAAGCCCTGAGGCTGCAAATCCATGGGAACTGGTTTGATAAACCACAAGTCACCCCAAGATCTGCTGCAGTGAGCATGCGCATGCTTTCTCTTGGCAACTAGATCATAAGCTGGAATGCAAAGATCATAAAAGGAGAAAGAAAACCAGGCAGATGGCTTCAACTCTAGACTGACAGCATTTTGGCTAAAACCTTGAGATAGTTTGCTCTTGGTTGTTTTCAATTGATGGCATTTTATCAGCCCCTGTCCCCTACGTTCTCACTGAGAAACAAAACCACAGCATCACATGGCAAAACCATAGCATCACATGGCAAAATCGCAGCATTATATGGCAAAATCATAGCATTATATGGCAAAATCGAGCATTATATGGCAAAATTGCAGCATTATATGGCAAAATCATAGTATCATATGGCAAAATCATAGCATTATATGGCAAAATCGCAGCATTATATGGCAAAATCATAGTATCATATGGCAAAATCATAGCATTATATGGCAAAATCATAGCATTATATGGCAAAACCGTAGCATCACTTGGCAAAATTGCAGCATTATATGGCAAAATCATGGTATTACATAGCAAAATCATAACATTACATGGCAAAAATCATATAAGGAAATAATACAGGAAAAGCTGTGCCTTCATTATTGTAGCAGTAACTGTGTCTATCACCATCTTTAATTCAAAAGAAAAGTGAGAGAAATCTCACCTTTTTCCATTAAATCCTTTGCTGGCCCCTATCTTGCCTGTCCTTCAAGAAGCAGGGTCAGACCCAAATAACCAGACTGACCCTGGGGGGAGTCAAGTCATTTAACCTCTCTGAGTCTCAACATCCCCATGTGTAAAGCAGAGACCATGTGCTGACACCACAGGGATAATGTGAACATCACATTTACTAATATTTCAAAAGACTTCGTAAACTGTAAATGGACATTCAAATATCAGTTATTATGATAGCACATTTGGGTCCCAGATACTTCGCCCTGCAGCTATCCCTGCTGTGCCAGCTGGGCAGGATCTTGCTTCCTTCTCTGAAAAATCCAGCTCAAGTTTTACACGACCTAAGGGTACCTGTCCCAGGCTACACAGGTTATTATTTATGTAGGCTCTTTGTGTGTTTTTCAGTGTCCCTCATTGACTACAGAACCTTGTGCTTTACTTTTTTTTTTTTTCAGCTGAATTTTAGACTCACAGTTTCTTTTAAAATCCCTGAGAATGGTTCTCAGCTTCTCCTGGAGAAAGTACTGGCACCTCAGCATAACCTCAGGGCTCTTCCCAGGTAGAGACCTGGCTACCCCAGTGCAGGCTGGACCACTCTCCTCCTCCTACACTCTTGCCTCCTCACACTGCTCCTGTGCCTCTGACACCCTGTCTTTCCAAGTTGCAACACCTCCTCCTTCACTTTCTCCAGCCAACTCACATTCATCATTTCTGTGTTAGTTTCAGCCCATTCTTCCATGAAACCCTTGTTAGGCCTCTTCACCCATGCATTCCATAAGTTTTTGTTTGTTTGTTTTAAATTTTTGTTTCAGAGACAGGGTACCACTCTGTCATCCAGGCCGGAATGCAATAGCATAATCATCGCTCACTGTAGCCTTGACCTCCTGAGCTCACACAATCCTCTCACCTCAGTCTCCTGAGCTCATAGGACTACAGGCATGCATCACCGTACCTGACTAATGATTGCTTTTATTTTTGTAGAGACAGGGCGTCACTGCATTGCCCAGGCTGGTCTCAAACTTCTGGCTTCAAGCCATCCTTCTGCCTCAGCCTACCAAAATGCTGGGATTACAGATACAAGCCACTGTGCCTGGTCAATATTTTTTTTGAGTACCTAGTATGTGCCAGTGCTGTGCAAGGTCCCAGGAGCACCACGGTGAATCTCTCACTCTTAATCCCTTTCCTCACAGATTTAGAGACCTTACTCATAATACTGGTCTGTGACTTAGACAATGTGCCTGTGAGTTTTTCCTTTATGGCTATTTTCTGCATGTACTTTGCGTCTACACCGCTTGAAAGCTAGATCTTTGAAGAGGGCTCCTTTGCACCTTCCTGCTCACAAGCAAAACAACATGCAGCATATGTAAAAAAAAAAAAAAAAAAAAAAAAAAAAAAAACAGTGCAGGACCCCACTCTTAGCTGTAGGGCAAAGAGATACATGGAGAAAGCTATGACAAATTTGCAACACAATGATCAATTAAAAACATTTAAAATGGAAGAGAATGCCTTGACACACACATGACTTATCCAAATACAAGGAGGTTTAGTTCTAAGCCCCTAGACAAACACAAGTTAATTCAATTTCCTTTACAAATGCTGCCACTGGGGGGGGAAATCTGTTACAATAAGAGTCCAGAAGCTGAGACAGATGGGAGTTTCCAGCTTGAGCGGTCAGAGATGAGGGGTGTGGCTCCCGTATTAATGAAAATCAGATGCCACCTTGTGGCCAGAAATCAAAACTCGGGGATTTCGCTGGGGGAAAAAAATTGTGTGCTGTGAGAATCAAATAGAAAATTGCATTCCACAAGGAACACGGCTTATCCCGGTGAGGACGCTGTATACTCACACTTACCCTCAAAAGACTTCTTTGCTGTAATCTATGACCTCTTTATAGCCATAATATTTAAGTTGAACACATACTACACTTTTTTAAAAGCCACCAGAAGCCCCTGCTCTAATTGATAGGATTGGCTGTCACCTCAGCTATAATCCAGTGTTGATTTATCCCAACAAACTCTCAGGGAAATGTTGACCTCTCGAAGAGTAAAGATGACATCACAGATAGTTTCAGAGAAACTGGGTGAAACATAATTTTCTTTCAGGAGGGAATAAACTTTCAGTGACAAGGGAATGAACATTTTGCAGAAAGGTGGCTATATGAAATCATTTTTAACCAATATTTTATAGGCATATATAAGCAACTAATTTTGAAAGTAGGAGAAAGTTTAGGATTTCTCACAAACTAAGAGCTACTGAATAGAAAAGGTCAAAATAAACATAATCATGCCTTATTACAGATAACTTTTTTTTCTGAGACAGAGTCTCACTCTGTTGCCCAACCTGGAATGCACTGGCACAATCTCGGCTCAATGCAACCTCCACCTCCCAGGTTCAAGCGATTCTCCTGCCTCAGCCTCCTGTGTACCTGGGATTATAGGTGCCCACCACCACGGCCGGCTAATGTTTGTATTTTTAGTAGAGACGGAGTTTCATCACATTGGTCAGACTGGCCTCGAACTCCTGACCCTGTGATCCACCCGCCTCAGCCTCCGAAAGTGCTGGGATTACAGGCATAAGCCACCACGCCTTGTCAGATATCTAAACTTTTTTAAAACTACAGACCGATACTCTCATGAACATAGATGCAAAAATCCTCAACAAAATATTAACAAATCAAATCCAACAACATAAAAAGAATAATGCATCATAAACAAATGGGATTTATCCCAGATTCACAAATTAGTTAATGTAATCCAGCACATTAAAGGCTAAAGAAGAAAAATCACATAATCAAATCAATAGATACAGAAACAGCATTCAACAAAATTATACCCTTTCATGATCAACATTCTCAATAAACTACTAATAGAGGGAAACTTCCTCAACTTGATAAAGAAAATCAACAACAACCAAAAAACCCTACAGCTAACATCATATTTAATGCTAAGAAACTAGAAGTTTTCCAAATAAAATCAGGAACAAGGCAAGGCTGTTCCCTCCCACCACTCCTTTTCAACATTGTGCTGGAAATCCTAGTGAATGCAATAAGACAAGCAAGACAAGAAAACTGAAAGCTATACTGACTGGAAAGGAAGGAATAAAACTGTCTCTGTTCACAGATGACATAATTGTTGATGTAGAAAATCTAAAAAAAACAACAACAACAAAAAAAAAAACACCCTGGAATAAGTAAGTTATTATAGGAAGGTTGCAGGACATAAGGTTAATATACAGAAGTCAAGCATATTCCTGTATGGCAGCAATGAAAAAATAAAATGTAAAATTAAAAACACAAAACAATTACATTGGCACCTGCCAAAATGAAACACTTAGGTACAAACCAAACAAAACACATACAAAATCTAAATGAGAAATACAAAACTCTGATGAAAGAAATTTTAAAAGAACTGTATAAATGAAGAGATATTTCATGTTCTTGGATAGGAATGTTTCATAACGTCAAGATGTTAGTTCTCCCCAAATTGATCTATAAATTTTACGCAATTCCAATAAATATCTCAGCAAGTTACTTTGTGGATGTCAACAAACTGATTCTAAAGTTTATGTGGAGAGAACAAAGATGCAGAATAGCCAACTCAATATTAAAATGTTGAAGGAAAAGAACAAGGACTGACATTACCTGAATTCTAGTGTTACTAATAAGCTACACTCAATCGAGACAGTAAAAGCACTCTTTCACCAAGTGGTATTGGTGAAAGAATAAACAAATAGATCAATGCAACAGAATAGAGCCCAGAAGCAGATCTACGTAAATACAGGCAGACCTTGTCTTACTGCACTTCACCTTACTGTGCTTTGCAGAAGTTGTTTTATCATTGAAGGTTTGTGGCAACCTTGCATGAAGCAAATCTATCAGTGTCATTTTTCCAACAGTATGGGCTCCCTTTATGTCTCTATGTCACATTTTGGTAATTCTCACAGTATTTCAAACTTTTTCATTATTATTATATCTGTTATGGTGAGCCGTGATCAGCAATCTTTGATATTACTATTGTAATTACCGAATTACATCCATATAGGATGGCAAACTTGAGAAATGTTATGTGTGTTCTGACTGCTTCAATGACTGGCCGTTCCCTCATCTCTCTCCCTCTCCTCGGGCCTCCCTATTCCCTGAGACATAACAATATTGAAATCAGACCAATTAATAACCCTACAAAGGCCTGTAAGTGTTGAAGTGAAGAGCTGTGCATCTCCCATGTTAAGTCAAAACACAGAAATGATGCTTTAAGCTTAGTGAGAAAGGAATGTGAAAAACCAAGATAAGCCCAAAGTTAGGCCTCTTGTGTCAAACAGTGAGCCAAGTTGTGAATGCAAGGGAAAAGTTCTTGAAAGAAACTAAAAGTGCTATTCAAGTGAGCACACAAATGGTAAGAAGAAACACAGCCTTACTGCTGATACAAAGAAAGTTTTAGTGGTCTGGATAGATCAAACCAGCAACAACATTCCCATAAACCAAAGCTTAATCCAGAGCAAGTCTGTAATTCTCTTCCACTCTATGAAGTCGTAAAATTGTGAGGAAGCTGCAGAAGAAAAGTTTAAAGCTAGCAGATGTTGGTTCCTGGGGTTTCAAGAAGAAGCCATCTTCATAACATAAAATTGCAAGATAAAGCAACCAGTGTTGATGTAGAAGCTCCAGCAAGTTATCCAGAAGATCTAGCTAAGATAACTGATGAAGGTGGCTACACTAAACAGCAGAGTTTCAATGTAGATGAAACAGCCTTCTTTTGGAAGAAGATGCCATCTAGGACTTTCAAAGCTAGAGAGGAGAGTCAATGCTTGCCTTCAAAGCCTTCAAAAGACAGCCTGACTCTCTCGTTAGGAGCTAACGCACCTGGTGTCTTTAAGTTGAAGTCAATGCTCATTTTTAATTCCAAAAATTTTAGGGTCCTTAAGAATTATGCTAAATCTACTCTGCTGTGCTCTATAAATGGGACAACAAAGCCTGGATGACAGAACATCTGTTTATAGCATGGCTTACTGAAGGTTTTAAGCCTACTGTTGAGACCTACTGCTCAGGAAGAAAAGATTTATTTCTACTTATTACTGCTCATTGAAAATGTGCCTAGTCACCCAAAAGCTCTGATGAAGGTGTATAAGGAGATTAATATTTTATGCCTGCTAATACAACATCCATTCCGCAGCCCATGGGTTAAAGAGTAATTTCAATTTTCAAGTCTTATTATTTAAGGAATACATTTCATAAGGCTACAACTGCCATAAACAGTAATTCCTCTGATGGATCTGGGCAAAGTAAAATGAAAGCCTTCTGGAAAGGATTCGCCATTCTAGATACCACTGAAAACATTCAGGATTCATGAGAAGAGTTTGAAACATCAACATGAATAGGAGTTTAGAAGAAGCTGGGGGGTTAAAGACATCAGGGGAGGGAGTCACTGCAGATGTAGTGGAAACACCAGAGAATTAGAATTAGAAGTGGAACCTAAAGGTGTTACTGAATTGCTACAACCTCATGATAAAACTTTACTGGATGAGAAGTTGCTTCTTATGGAGAAGCAAAGGAAGTGGTTTCTTCAGATGGAAACTACTCCTGTTAAAGATGCTGTGAACATTGTTGAAGTAAAAACAAAGATTTTAGATTTAGATATCTTATGTAAACTTAGTTGATAAGGCACCAGCAGGATTTGAGATAATTGATCCCAACTGTGAAAGAAGTTCTACTTGTGGGTAAAATGCCATGAAACAGCATTACCTACTACAGACAAATCCTTCATGAAAAGAAGAGTCAAATGATGCAGCAAACTCTATTGTTGTCTTGTTTTTAGAAATTGACACAGCTATCTCAATCTTTAGCAGCCATCACCCTGATCAGTCAACAGCCATTGGTATGAAAGCAAGACTTCCCACCTCCAAAAAGATTATGACTCCCTGAAGACTCAGAGGATATTGTCACTAACATGTCTAGCAATAAAGTATTTTTAACTAAGGGGTGTATATTTTTTTTAGACATAATGCTATTATACACTTAATAGACTACAGTATAGTGTGAATATAACATTTTTTTTTTTTTTTTTTTTTTTTTGAGACAGAGTCTTGCTCTGTTGCCAGGCACCAGGCTAGAGTGCAGTGGCTCAATCTCGGCTCACTGCAATGTCCACCTCCTGGGTTCAAGCAATTCTCCTGCCTCAGCCTCCCGAGTAGCTGGGACTACCGGCACACGCCACCATACCGAGCTAATTTTTGTATTTTTAGTAGATACGGGGTTTCACTATGTTGAGCCAGAATGGTCTCGATCTCTTAACCTCGTGATCTGCCCGCCTCGAGCCCCAAAGTGCTGGGATTACAGGCGTGAGCCACTGCACCTGGCCTGAATATAACTTTTATAGGTACTGGGAAACCAAAAAATTTGTGCGACTCACTTTATTGCAATATTTGCTTTATTATGGTGGCCTGCAATCAAACCTGCCATATCTTTGAGGTATGACTGTACAGCCAACTAATCTCAGACAAAGAAGCAAAGGCAATACAATGGAAAAAAGTGTTTTCAACAAATGGTGCTGGAACAACTGGACATTCACATGCAAAAAAAATCAAGCTAATCACAGACCTTAAACCCTCTATAAAAATCAAGTCAAAATGAATTACAGTCCTAAATATGAAAAACTACAAAATTCCTAGAAGATAACATAGAAGAAAATGAGTGTGACCTTGAGTTTGGCAATGCCTTTTTTTTTTTTTTTTTTTTTTGAGACAGAGTCTCGCTCTGTTGCCAAGCTGGAGTGCAGTGCTGTGATCTCAGTTTACTGCAACCTCCATCTCCCAGGTTCCAGCAATTCTCCTGCCTCAGCCTGCTGAGTAGCTGGGACTATAGGCATGTGCCACCACACCCAGCTAATTTTTCTATTTTTAGTAGAGATGAGTTTTCACCATGTTGGCCAGGATGGTCTCAATCTCTTGACTTTGTGATCCGCCCACCTTGGCCTCCAAAAGTGCTGGAATTACAGGCATGAGCCACCATGCCCAGCCAGCAATGCCGTCTTAGATACAAACCAAAGGCATGATCCAAGAAAGAAATAATCTGGACTTTATTAAAATAAAAATTTCTATTCTGTAAGACACTGTTAAGAGAATGAAAAGCCAAGCCGTAGACTGGAAGAAAATATTTGCAAAAACATATTTGATAAAGGACTACTCTCTAAAATATACAAAAAAAACTTTAAAACTCAACAACAAGAAAACAAACAACCTAATTAAGCACACACCTCACCGTGAAGACACCTCGCCATGAAGATGTGCACATGGCAGATACACATATGAAAAGATGCTGCACATCATATGTCCTCAGGGAAATGCAAATAGAACAACAATGAGATCCCAGTACAAACCTGTGAGATGCCCGTAATCTGGAACACTGGTGATGCCAAACGATTGCGAGGATGTGGAACAACAGGAACTCCCATTCACTGTGATGGGAAAACAAAATGACACAGTCACTTTGAAAGACAGTTTTGGCAGTTACTTTTTGTTGTTGTTGTTTGGAAGGTATGGGGGAGACAGATTCTTGCTCTGTCACCCAGGCTGGAGTGCAGTGGTGTGACCTTGGCTCACTGCAACCTCCACCTCGGGGGTTCAGGTCATCCTCAAGCCTAAGTCTCCCGAGTAGCTGGGATTACAGGCATGCACCACCACGCCCAGCTAATTTTTCGTATTTTTTTGTAGAGACGGGGTTTCGCCATGTTGTCAGGCTGGTCTCAAACTCTTGGGCTCAGGTAATTCACCTGCCTCAGTCTCCCAAAGTGCTAGGATTACAGGTGTGAGCCACCATGCCCGGCCTGGCAGTTTCCTACAAATCTAAGCACACTCTTAACTATGATCCAGCAATTGCACTCCTTAGTATTTCCCAAAGGAGTTGAAAAATCTATGTTCCCCCCAAGGACCTGCATGTGGATGTTTACAGCAGACTTCTTTGTAATTGGCAAAACTTGAAAGCAACCAAGATATCTTTCAGTAGGTGAATGAATACCTAGAGTACATCCAGACCAGGGAACATTCAACACTAAAAAGAAATAAGCTATCAAGCCATGAAAGGACATGGAGGAATTTTAAATGCATGTTACTAAGTTAAAAAAGCCAATTTGAAAAGGTTGCATACTGTATGATTCCAACTACCTGACAGTCTGGAAAAGGCCAAACAATATAAACAATAAAATATCAGTAGATGCCAGGGGTTACAGGGAGGGAGGAAAGGATAGGCAGACTGCAGAGTATTTTCAGGACGGTGAAACTCTTCTGGATGATAGTACAGTGATGGATACGTGTCATTCTATTTTTGTCCAAATACTTAAAATGTACACCACCAAGAATGAACCCTAATGTGAACCATGGACTTGGAGTGATAACAATGTGTCAGTGTAGGTTCATCAGCTGTAACAAATGCACCAGTCCCGTGAGGGATGTTACCAGTGGGTAATAATGCGTATGTGGGAAAGCCTTATGGAAAAAATCTAGTCTCTTCCTATCAATGTTGCTGTGAACTCGAAACTACCCAAACAAAATAAAGTCCATTTATTAAAAATGTTTTAGACACATAGACCCTACAATAAAAAACATCGTGGAAAATCCACAGTGTGCCTTCCTGTAGTAACGGACTGTGGGAAAATAAGGGATCCCATTCCGTGCGTTGCTGGGCAAACAAGACTCATTTTGTTTCAAGCACTGGGCTGGAGGCTTGGACCTTACCAGAGACTAACAGTCCCCACTCAGAGTTCAGAAAGACATATAGGCAAATAAATTATTTACATGCAAGTGCACAGAAATGTAGCAATTAAAAACATATTAAAGAAAAGGATGTGAAACAGTCACATCCATCATTCTCCTGTATCAAGTTCCTGGATTTTGGCCTTTTATTTGTAGAGTAGTTTAGGAAGTGGAAGTAAGAAGAAGTAAAGCAAAATGATAATGAATGATTCTTTATGGTAGGTAAGTTAAAAGGCCTGTGAGATTGTCCTTCTAATTTCATCTAAAAAGCATGTAATCCTATTTTAATCACACACTTAGAGACTAGATAGAGCCTGTAGTCTGTGGACATTATTATAGGCTGGTGAAGCTGGAGGAGCTATTATTATACGTCATCTGGCCCAACCCTTTCATTTCCCAGCTGAGGAAACTGCAGACCAGAGAGCTTAAGTGATATACCCAAAATCACCCAAGATCACTCAACCTGTTTAGTGACCTGCAGGACTAGCATCTACGCCTCTGGGCATACCGACCCATCTGTTCTATGCTCAATAGTTAAAACGGACCAGAGCAAACAAATGACTTCATTACATGAACAAATAAGAAAATTATCCTTGCACTGGAATCCACTCAAAGGTAATTGTATGGCTTTCAAATGTGGCTTTGAGAAACTTGCTGTTCTTAAAAAATAGGGACCAAGGTGGACATTCAAGATAGCATCAAGAAACAAAGACTTTTATGGAAGTCAAAATTGGCAAAAATCTCTTCAAAATAGGAAGCTGGATCAGATTAAGTGTAACAGTAAGAGTCTAAGTGCGTTTGTTGAATGAGTGCTCTTGGCAACTCAAGCTTGTTGGAACACCAGGAGGCTTAGAGCTTCATGTTCCATTCTGTGCAAAGGCAGTTTTTCTACCATGTTGAATAATAGGTCCAGGGTTTGGTTCACTCTTTCCATCTAGAACAGTCTTTTCTCCTGGCTGCTCTTCCCAGTCTGACTGCCTCTCAGTCCCATCATCCATGACCCCCTTCATGTGTAGTTTATCCACATTTTACTCATTCATGAGCTTGAGGGGAAATGTGAGAAGGAGTAAAGCAGGACAATTTTCCCTCAGGCCTTGCACCCCTACCTAAAGATGCTGAAATGACCAGGGAGGTGCATTGTTACAGATATACACGAAACCCTGAATGGATCACTGGATGTGCTAGAGACCACGCAAAAACCCAGGGAAGCTCCTAGCACGTAACTATTCCTAGTTTACAAGCTGGCGATGTTTTTGAAGCCTTAGACCAAAGCAGCTAAAGCCTGGGCATTGGCTTTGAGTCCTCAGGTTTTTCTGCTGTGGTCAAGGAGTCTCCGTGTTGAAAATGCTAATAGAAAGGAGCAGCACCCATTAAAGTCTCATGAAGCCCAGAGTGACAGACAGAAGGTATTATAAATATCACCTATAACTGTTTACATTAAAATTTGCACATTGATATGGTTTGGGGCTAGGCAGGGTGGCTGACACCTGTAATCCCACCAGCACTCTGGGAGGCCTAGGTGGGCGGATCATTTGAGGTCTGGAGTTCGAGACCAGCCTGGCTAACATGGTGAAACCCTGTCTTTACTAAAAATACAAAAATTAGCCGGGTATGGTGGTGCACACCTGCAGTCCCAGCTACTTGGAAGGCTGAGGCAGGAGAATCACTTTAACCCAGCAGGCAGAGGTTGCAGTGAGCCAAGATCACACTACTGCACTCCTGCCTGGGCAACAGAGTGAGACTCCATCTCAAAACAAACAAACAAAAAAGATATGGTTTGGATCTGTGTTCCCACCCAAATATCATGTCAAATTGCAATCTTCAGTGTTGGAAGTGGGGCCCGGTGTTGGTGATTGGATCATGGGAGCGGATATCCCCTTTGGTGCTGTTCTCATGATAGTGAGTGAGTTATCACGAGATCTGGTTGTTTAAAAGTGTGTAGTGCCCCCCCCCCCCTCATTCTTTCTTCCTCCTGCTTTGGCCACATAAGACAAGCCTGCTTCCCCTTCACCTTTCACCATGACTGTAGTTTTTCTGAGGCCTCCCCAGCTATGCTTCCTGTACACCCTGTGAAACTGTGAGCCAATTAAACCTCTTTTCTTTATAAGCTACCAGTTTCAGGTATTTCTTTATAGCAATGCGAGAACAACTAATACACACATTATTTATTTCTAAACTTTACACAGACACAATCAGGGAAAGAGAGAGGATGTGCTGGTGTATTTCACCAGCTGGTTGAATTAGGCTCAACATAGAAATCTTGGGATATATATTTGTCACTTGTCAACACAAGCTAAAGGTGTCCATCAAGAGAACATTTTCACTGTTCAGCAAGCAGCAAGAACTCCTTCCACGAACTCACACACTGATGAGGACAAACACCCCTGGTCCATATCTCCCTTTGTTCTTTTTAAACCCTGTTTTCCCTTAAGGCAGCCACCCCAAGGGCCAGCATGACAATAATGAAGATGCCAGATGTCCACGATACCTCTTTCTGTAGCTCTGGGCTTCATGAGGTTACAGTTGGATGCCCTTTCAACACTGAGAGTCCTTGACGACAACAGAAATGCACAGGGACTCAAGGTGATACCCAAGCTTCAGTTGCCTCGGGTTGAAGACTAACACATTGCTGGTATGATTTTGATTTCTACTTTTTCTTGTCACAGAGGAGTTTCTGATGACAGTGGACAGGGGTTGGGCTGTCTGTCTCTGCTAAAATGGCCCTTGTGTCCTCTTAGCAGTAGTGCTGGGAGCTCACCCAGAGTTTCACTTACTATGGAAAACAAAACAACCATAGGTAAATAAGAGCATTAGCAAAGAAGAGCTTCTTAAGCTATGGCAACAGGAACCTGGAAGTCTAGAGTTGTGTTATACTCATGGCTTCACAAAAGAGAGCTCACATGTTCACCAAAGTAATGTTACCTTTAGGAGGCAAGGCCGGAGAAATGGGGAAGCCCAGAAGTCTCTTAAACTGGATAAATATATTGGGAATACAGATTTTTTTCCATCTTCTGCGTAAGAGTGACAGCCATTATTCGTTGTATGTAACAAACTTCTGATGTCCTGTTGAGTCTGAAACTCCGGTGGGACATCCAGGTGGAGACCCCAGAAGGAAATACAATGTTGGTGGTCAGGAGAAAGGCTGGAACTGGAACAAAGGACCTGGCAGGTAGGCCAAGGGGTGTGATGGCCAAAGCCACAGGCACAGGAGAGTCCCTGGGGGAGAAAAAGAATCCTGTGGAAGGCTTACATTTACAGTAAAGAGAGAAATGGGAACCAGGAGAGGCTGGAGTGGTCAGAAAAGTTATGAAGTAACGAAAAAGTGAGGCTTTTACAAAGGAGGGGGTAGTCATCGTTTCTACAAGCTTAGGTGTGAAATATAAGCAACTAAAGCCATTTTTTAAAAACCCTAGACCGGCCAAGGTGGATGGATCATGAGGTCCAAGATCGAGACCATCCTGGTCAACATAGTGAAACCCTGCCTCTACTGAAAATACAAAAATTGATATGGTATGTTGCTGGGGACCATTAATGAAATTTCTTTCCGGCCTGGCACGGTGGCTCACACCTATAATCCTAGCACTTTAGGAGGCCGAGGTGGGTGGATCACCTGAGGTAAGGAGTTCAAGACCAGCCTGGCCATCATGGTGAAACCCCATCTTTAAAAAAGAAAAAAAGAAATTTCTTTCCTACAAAATACCAGGGGCCGGGTACGGTGGCTCATGCTTATAATCCCAGTACTTTGGGAGGCTGAGGCAGGCAGAGTCGAGAGGTCAAGAGATCAATACCAACCTGGCCAACATGATGAAACCCCCTCTCTACTAAAAATACAAACATTAGCTGAGTGTGGTGGCGCGCCTGCAGTCCCAGCTACGCAGGAGGCTGAGGCAGGAGAATTGCTTGAATTCAGGAGGCGGAGGTTGCAGTGAGCCAAGATCGTGCCAACAGACCGAGACTCTGTCTAAATAAATAAATAAATAAATAATACCAGGACAGCAGGGATGGTCTATAAATCATTTAACTTCTTGATAGATATCTAGTCTGTTGCCAGCTTTTCATTTTCATGAACAAGACTGGGATGTGCAGTTTTGAGTGTTTGTCTCATTATTGCCTTTAGGAACCTCTGGAGTATTATGCTAGATACAGTAGGAATGGTGCTGGGTGCAGGGGGTCAGTGGAGGGGGAGGTGTGGAAGCAGCTGAACTTGGTGAAGGTGACATTTAAAAGGGAATACAAAAAGGCAAGATAGTAAGGCTAGGAAAAAACCAGGAACAAAGAAAAGAGCAGGGAGACACTAGGGCTTGTTTGTTTGTTTGTTTGTTTGTTTGTTTATGAGCTGGATCTTGGCTCGTTCACTGCAACCTCCATCTCCCAGGTTCAAGTGATTCTCCTGCCTCACCCTCCCAAGTAGCTGGGATTACAGGCACATGCCACCACACTCAGCTAATTTTTGTATTTTTAGTAGAGATGGGGTTTCACTATGTTGACCAGGATGGTCTCGATCTCTGGACCTCATGATCCGTCCACCTCGGCCAGCCTAGGGTTTTCTAAAAATGGCTTTAGTTGCTTATATTTCACACCTAAGCTTGTAGAACCGATGACTACCCCCTCCTTTGTAAAAGCCTTGCCTCTTGGTTACTTCATAACTCTGACTACTCCAGCCTCTCCTGGTTCCCATTTCTCTCTTCACTATAAATGTAAGCCTTCCACAAGATTCTTCTTCTCCCTAGGGACTCTCCTGTGCCTGTGGCTTTGGCCATCACACCCCTTGGCCTATCTGCCAGGTCCTTTGTTCCAGTTCCGGCCTTTCTCCTGACCACCAACATTGCACTTCCTTCTGGGTCTCCACCTGGATGTCCCACAGGAGTTTTAGACTCAGTAGGACATCAGAAGTTTGTTACATACAATGAATAATGGCTGTCACTCTTATGCAGAATGTGGTAAACAGTAGCGGGGAAGGCTATGGAGAAAACAGGAGTGAATAAACCACAGTTTCTGCCCTCACTGGGCACATAATTCTGGGCAGGAGGCAGTAAAAATGCAAAGTGAGGTCAGCCACTACAGGTTGGAGGCCTGTCAAAGAGGCTGTAGATACTGACAAAGACGAGAGAGAGATCACATAGATAGGTAAATTAGGAGGAGCTCTGCAATGTGGTGGTAAATGCCAACTTCAAGGCAGCCTGAAAGATAGGACTTGAATGGGCAGAGAGGAGGCGCCGGAGCGGGAGGAAGACATTCCAATGGGAGCTAAGTTCTGGAAAGAGCATAGCACTGCCCTGTTATGGAAATTAAGACCTCAGGATCTTACACATCCATCCTGCTGACCTATTCTGTTTCTCTCTAGTAATTACCTTACACATGAGGCTAAACTGGGAACTGTCCATACGCAGGAAAGCCGATTAATTTAATAAGCAATGAGGAGCCCTTGAAGGTCTTGAGCAACTGAGTAACATGGTAAGCCCCTGGCAGCAAGTGGGGGGATAGTCTCTTGAGAATGAGGACAAGTTGAGATCTAAGAGATCTCCCGCAGGCCACTGGACATTTAAATCTGGAGTTCAGAAGAATTGAGGTGCTACAGCCCCACATCTGAGAACCATCTTCCCAGAGGAGGGCTGATCAGCACCAAGAGTGTGTGGAGAGACAGGATCCCCAGTGGCAGAACCTTTCCAAGCAGCCATACTCAGGTGGCCTGGAAAGGAGCTGAAGCTGGTGAGGGGCCAGAGAAGGTATCACAGAGGTGGGAGACCAGGAGGAAGCAGGGAAATGGAAGCCAAGTAGGGGAGCTAAAGAGACAGCCCTCAAATGTTGTGCACACTCAAGGAGAAGGACTAACAGGGACCCATGGACTTAGAGATGAGGCATCTATGCCCAAGGAGGAGGAGGACTAAAGACAGACTCATGGACTTGGAGATCCGGCATCTACACCAAGAATGAGCAGGACCAAGGAGAGACTCATGGACTTGAGATGAGTTTTCCATGCCCAAAGAGGAGGAGGACTAAGGAGAGACCCATGGACTTAGAGATAAGGGATTTCCTCTCCCGCCACGTATCAGTCCTCTCCGCCAGGTCTTCCTGCTCCTCTCAGGCAGCCGAGCCTGTTCTCAGCATGCCCTAGAGTCCTGCATCCCCCAGGCCCCTACTGACTTCACTTCTATACTCTCGTCAGTCAATTCCCACTCATTCTGTACCTTTCTCTTAGTCATGCCTCTTCTGGACAATTTCACTGTGACACAGAACTGACCATCTCCTGGCCTCCTCCATATTTCTTCTTCACTCGGTCCTGTGCACTTCAGCCAGATGACTTTCCCCTAGAACCAAGCTCCAACCATGGTGCCCCCTGCTCAAAGACTCTTGGTGACTTCCCATTACCTACTCCTTAAAGGTCAAACAAACTTCTTACCGTGGCAGTCAAAGCTCTCACGGGCAGCTTTACTTACCATGAGGGTGTCTCCTACAAAGCTCTTATGGATGCAAACCGAGCTCTTTCTCCCAAATTGCACTAATTTCTCTTAGGCCACTCCCTGCATTCAGACTTAGACCAGAGGCAATGCTTTTTTCTCTTGCAAGCAATAATAACCCACCTCCACATCTGCCCAGTGGCTGTGTCTCTCCCTTGTACAAGACTAGCTCATTACTTCCTCTCCGAGATGTTTATCACATTAAGCCCCCTCCTTGGGTAGAAGCAGAGGTCTATCCTGGAAGAGGTAGCTGGTAACTAGAATGCCCGCAACTCAGTAAGGAGACCTTGGCCCCAGAGGAAAGGATATACCTTCGTTTCATGGCCTTTTTTAGGGCTGCAATTTGAATGTGGTCACGCTAGAGAGGGCTCCTGAGTAACAGAAAGATGGTTTCTGCCATGAGGGGGCAGGTGGCAAACTAAGGGAGGTACCACAGAAGGGCCCCCACCCCAGGTTGAAATTGGGTTGTACTTTTCATATCTTCCTCTCAGCAAATCTTCACTGAACACCTAGCACATACCAAGCACTCTGCTATGTGCCAGCAGTGGTGTGCTGGTAAACTAGCTCTTGGAAAAGCAAAGGCACGATTAGTAGCACTTGACAATTTCTGTGGTGTAAATATCCCCACTGTTGCCGATTTCAAGCTACCAACATGGTAATACGGAATGTGAAGCTGGGAAGGAATGTGCACTATACACCCTAGAGAGCTGATGCAGGGCCAGCCCCAGCACAACACTGGCTGGGGATAAAGCAGCAAATAAGACCAAGGCCACTATCTCATGGAGCTTGTTGTAATGGGCAGAAAGCTACTCTTTTGCTTCCAAAGCTGACTTGGCTACCATCTTGGTGGGTCAAGATCTGATTGTCTTAAGGAGTTTGCATCTCCCCTTGTAGTCTACTAGGATGTAAGACCTCAGAGGACAGGGACCACATCTTCTACTTCACTCTGTCCCCAGCACCCACATGAAGCTCTGCTCATGGGAGGCACAACCAATTTGTTGGCTGATTGATTCTGTGGTGGATGCAGAGGGGGATATCTGTGGAATGAATCCGTATCTACTGGAAGCAGACCATCTGTGCCACCCACCCCAGAGGAGGAGAAGCAACCACAAGCTGGAGTAGCGCAGCACTGGCCATAGGTAAATTACAAAACAGGGAGTTACCTCCATGCTCCCCCACCTGCTAACCACCACCCCTTCCCACCTCTGGGCACCCTTGCATTGACTGGTTCTCCTGACCTCCATTCTGACCCTGCACCCTGGCAGGCCAAGGGCTTCAGCGGTCATAATGAAGGTGAATACTCAGACTTTCAAAATTGCCACAAGAGTCAGAGTCATCCCTGGCTTCTCTAAGGGGCCCAAACCTTCCCTCCTCCCACCTCCAAAAGAGGTTATGTTCTCCGGCTTAACCTGGGGTATACAACAGAACACTTGCAGCGTGCCACACCCAGGCTCCCACAGTGAGAAAGAAAAGTGCCACCCTCCCCAGCATGGTGAGCCCAGCCAGTGGGAAAGCTCCCACTCCTCCCCCAGCAGGACAACACAAACACCACAATGGATCTGCTTGCCCTGGGGGAAAGGAGGTTCCAGGGCAGCTCCTATCAAAGCTGCGGGCACTGGTCCCAAGTGCTCAATAGGAAGAGGAATAGGCCCTGTGAAGGACGTCCCCTCTTGCCATCCACTCCCCCTCTCATTTCAGGATTCCCACCACAGAGCCCACAACACTTCAAAGATCAATACTTTATTTTCTCTAGCTCCAGTGTTGCAACTGTAGCAGCGTATCAGAAACATTCCACACAAACACACAAGTCCCCCTTCTTCAAAGAGCTGGCAACAATTGAGAGGCAGAAACAATAGTCACTACAGGCATTTGAGGAATTTAACAAATAACACTTGCTCACCCTTAAAACATACATTGTGCGTCTTGCAGGTAGGAAGCAGCAGTACATTTGTAGTTCAAAGACACAATCAACCTTAAATAACGTTAAATAAAACCTTATTGGCATAACAACTGGTTGGAGATGCAGCTTTCTGGGGGCTTTGGAGGATGGTGCTTGGAATAGGACATGAGCATTTTAAAAGAAAAGAACAATAAATGAAAAAACAAACTACACATAGAATGTAACCCAGTAAACAGATTCAAAGCAAAGTTAAGAAAACACAGTCATGGGTGGAAGATATCACCCATTTGGAAAAAATCAGTTTATTATTCTAAAATAAAGCTTTCAGCCACAAGTGGTTGAACCTCAAATCACGCTTTGGGCATTAGAGCTACTTACACACACACCATGTCAAAGTACAAGTGCTGTACTCAGGTGGTACTGACTGGCTGCAGATGTCACTCCAGAGACACCAAGGACCAAGTACATGTTGTGATTATATTGAGTTGGTCACCGGCGGGGGGATAGCAAGGTGGGGGAGACCTCTTCCTATTTAGCACTTTGCAATGTCAAGTCACAGTCAAAAACCGGATTGCAGTCTGCATGGGGCTACAATACCAACTTTGGAGATAAAGGCCATAAGGGTAAGTTAATTTCTACAAAATTGACGAACACTAGTATCTGCTTAGTGCTTCACAACGTTCAATGCTTTCTTCAACCTCCTGATGACCAGGTCGGGCATACAGGCTGACCAGGTGACTCCCCCTGGCTGGCCCATCCCTCATCACACAGGGAGGGGCCTGCAATCAGGGCCCACAGAGCTCCAAGATCCGGTTTTCACCTTTCCTTCTTTTTTTGTTTTGAGACATCAGTCTCGCTCTGTCGTCCAGGCTGCAGTGCTGTGGCACGATCTCAGCTCACTGCAACCTCCACCTCCTGGGTTCAAGCAATTCTCCTGCCTCAGCCTCCCAAATAACTGGGATTACAACACCCACCACCACGACCAGCTAGTTTTTGTATTTTTACTAGAGATGGGGTTTCACCATGTTGGCCAGGCTGGTCTCAAACTACTGGCCTCAAGTGATCCGCCTGCCTTGGCCGCCCAAAGTGCTGGGATTACAGGAGTGAGCCACTGCGCCCGGCCTTCACCTTCCCTTCTTGCATCCCCCTAATCAAAGGAGTTTTCCTAGAGAAATCAACAGTTTCTTTCTAAACACCAGTGAAAGCAAAATCCGGTAGGGACTGTCTTGCTGCAGTGCAGCCTATCTTAGGTGGACTAAAAGGGGTGGTAGGATAATTTTTTACAAATTTTCCTTAAATTCTACTTTGGAATTTAGAATTTGATTATCCCCCCTCCGTTTGCAGAATTTAACACCACTTAACACGAACCCAAGGCAGGTTGAGAGCACAGATGTAAACAATTTCAGCAGCAGCGTGGACGCTACGGCTTTCTACATCCTCACGTAGGGCTGAGGCTGCAACTGGCTTTGGGGTGTGGGGGGGGCAGAGAAAGGAGGTGTTAACCCCCAGATGGGACAGGGCGGCAGCCAAGCCCCACAGCCTAGCTGCAAGGGCCTGCTCACGGGGCACACGCGGGAGGTACCCAGTGTGGCTCTTTCCCATCCCTGATCTGAAAAAAGAAGTCAACTGATGATAGAATTCCTCATGGCTATCAGAGCAAAACCTACTCCCCCAAGGCACTGTGTGCATGGTCCCAAGATGGAAATTCTCCATGTGTTAATTCCTAGGCAGTCGCCCCACTCAAAAGAATCCAGGCCTGCGCCTCCTCGTTGAGATGCAAACACACTGACTGTGGTGGGTGGCGGCAGGTCAGGACCCGGCTCACCGAAATGCAAACACGCCTGAGCTTCCTACTCATTTTTAAAGACAAGCTCTGGTGAGGGCTCCCGCTCGCCCCATCAGTATTCCCTTGCACGGCGGCCCCACAGCACCAAACGGCATCGCTAGGGAAAATGGGACGGCATTTCTCTGACCGACCGTCTTACCCCAGACACACCATTTCAGAGGGCAAAGCTGCGAGGCTTGTGTTCTCGGGTGATGCAGAGCGGAAGGGGCTGCAGAATGGCTTCTGGAGACTGGTCTTCGGACTCGGGCAAGAGGGTCCAGGTCAGACCTGAGCCGCAGGGCCCTCGCAGACAGGCCTGGCTCTTGTCGCATGCGGTGAGAAGCTGTGATGTGGGAGTTAATTGTTGGGACAGGACGGGGGACAGACAAAGTCTGGAGATGTGCTTCCCTAGACCACACAGGGAAACGGGGATCAGGAGATTCCATCAAAACACACATAGATCACGTTACCTGAAGTGCCTGAGCTAAAAGGCTGATGCAGAAAAACTCCTAGGCTGAAGGTAAGAATCATTCCAAACACCTGCCCCCGCAAGTAGCCAAATGCTACCTATGAAGGGCTTCTAAGTGCTGACCCGGAAGGCAGGATTCACCTCACTCACAAGGGGAGGAAGCAGTCTCAACAGGTTTACGCCCAGCCGCCCTAATTCTGCTGGGCTCCACCACCCTCCAACAGGGGGAGATCCTGCCCCCCCCGGCACGTGTGCGTGTGTGTACACAGCAGGAGCAAACCGGCCAGGGCCAGGTCTCTAGTCCTGGCATTTTGGGGAAAGACAAAGGAAAAAAGGCACATGAAGTGACTGATTGAATTTAAAAGGAAAAAAAAAAAGGTAGCTGCAAGTGACATATCATTATTTAAATTTTTTTAAACGTACCTTTTTTTCCCCCATAAAAAGAGAAATTCAAAATATAAACTTAATTTTTATTATTTTACATTCAAGTGAAACTTCCATCTGGAGGGGCTAAACACAGCTGCAGGCCACATTCAGTGATTTATTACTTTGGTGCCTTTTTCGTTCACCTGATGGAAGAATTCAACCCTCTCATTTAAAAAAAAAACAACAGCTGGAGAGTCCCAGCCGTAATACTAGGTGTAGACACGCACAAGCACACACACAAATTCAAAAACTTCTACATAGAAAAATAAAGGATAAACATTATCCATCTATTTTGTACTGTGTAATGGAACTTTTATATACATAAAAAAATGTTTTGTTTACTGTTTTCAGTCACTGCAAATGTTCTTCCCTCCTCTGAGATCTGAGGATCCAGAGAGGAGGCTGCCACAGTGAAGCAGAAAAGCTACATTCTGCCCAGGGGAGGAAGAGAAAAGCAATCTCCGCTCCCCTTCCAAAGTCTTTCTCGTCCACCACCGCCTCGGATGTCCCTGCAGACAGCCTTCCAGTGAGCGGCTGGCCCGTCCCCTCCTCTCTCTAAGGCATCGAGGAGCACAGGACCCATAGGGAGCACCCCGCAAAAAAATGATGTAAGAGTGAGAAGAGGGCAAGCGGCTGGATGCAGGCAGAAAATGGCTTTAAGAAGAAAAGATTCTATGATCCCTTCCCATAGCGTGTTCCTTTAGTATGGAGCTCGATTTTCCAGCTGGCGCTTGGTGAGGAAGTACTTGAAGAATTCATAGACAGACCAAGAAATGGCGGTGGAGGGCATCTGGTAGATGACACGCGCCTGGATGCCTTTGAAGTAGCCGGCCAGGCCATTGAGCTGGTACACCGTCCGGAAGGCATTGGCCATGCCTGACAGCCGGCCACTGATGTTGGCCAGGGAGAGGGCCACGTTCTCCTGAGTGTTGAGAAGGGTCTTACAGACGTCCAGGGGGGTCGTGGCGGCCGCGGCGAGGGCCCCGGCCAGCCCACCTGAGATGATGTGGGACTGCGGGTTGTAGGTCCGGTGGGGGTTGACCTGCTCCTGCAGGAACTCGTAGGTGATGAAGTGGATGGACTGGAAGGGGATGTTCATGGTCAGCTGCGTGGTGTAGCTCCGGTAGAAGGCCCCCAACCCCTCGGTCCTCCACACCGTCCGGATGCAGCTGAGGGCTGACCGGTGCTGTGAGTTGTACATCTGCAAGCGCTGCTTCACCACTGTGGTTGAGCCGCAGGGCAGGCCAGACGGACAGCCAGTGGGCAGTGGGTCAGACGTGGCCCCACCCCAGGTCAGAATGAAGCCAAGCCATAAAGAGAAACAAGCCAGTTAGACACGCCGGAGACAGATGAGAGCCAGCATACACAGCCCCAGCCTGAGCCGCCACAGATAGCCAGCTCCCGGCAGTCCTGGATTAAAATCCATTTTTATCTCCAGGACCCACTGCCAAGAAGGTGGCTACTTCCTAAAGTTTCTCCTGCCCGAATCTTGCTGAAGGCAGCCCCCAAACCAGGCAGCCACTTCAGACTAGAATCACGGATGTCTTTCCCAGATCCTGGCTGCCCCTGGCAGGAACTCTCAGCACCCACCACAAAGCTGAATCCTGTCCCCTGTACCCTCTGCCCTCATCCGTCCCCAACACATCTACTGGAAGCGTGTCCCCCTCGCGTATTCACAGGGGTTTGTGCCTCTAACAGTAATTCTCCACTTCTGTGACACAGTGCGTTTGGAACAGACACTGGAATGATGTCTGTCCAAGTTCAACGACTTTCTAACTGGGGTTAACAGGACAACAGGCAAATGAGACTAACTGTGGTACCTTAGGCTCAGGGTTTTAATGGCTTCATGTATTGCCAAATAAATACACACAATGGGCTTTACTTTTAAAGAAATAAGGACCATAAATCAATAACTATGACAAGGAGAAAGAGACAGCTTGAGCCTCACTTTTTTCTCCTTTAAAAAAGATAAACTAAACCCTTGCTTGGTTCCACAAAGTTAGTAACTACCTGTTCATTGACCAGGTCCCTGAATGAACTCCCATAAAAAGAAGCCCAAGATATGTAATACGTGAGCGAATATTTATTTGGGGCATTTTTAGGTTTTTCATTGAACTACTTCCTAGAAGTGCTTCCTCCTCCTCGCCCCTGCCTACCTAAGAACACCTCTTTCCTGCCTTCAAAACACTCTGTCTTGAATGCTTTCATTACAGGACAAGCCATGAAGGCAGGTCAATTTACTTAAGAACATCACATCTCTTGAGAAAGATAATGTGTACAAAACAAAACAGAACACGAGCTCTCTTTCTCAGCTCTCTATTTTGTAAATAAAAAGGGGAAAAGGTGTGTGTCCCTCCAGCATGCCTGGTGCAGCACACGATAAAGAAATCCACGGGAATGGAGAAGGTGCCTTTCTTCACCTGCCCATCGGGTCACACTTAGCACCCAGACCATAGAGACTCCCTGCCCACCTCCCAACCCGCCCCACCACAACCCTGAAGGTCAGACCAAGTACCCTATCCACGAGGACGTGGCGGGTAGCTGAGAGCAAGTTTAAAAGCTTCACCTTAAAAGACAAAAGACAGGCAAACTTTTAGCATGAGACTTAAAATGTTGAAACTTTTCTCTCCAATTCTCCCTTCTGGTCAGGAACTATTCAGATGGGGCAACAAGGTGAAGAGAGCTCCACAGCTCACCTAAAGCCATCGCCAGGTAGAGAATGACCCAGCTGAAGGCCTTCCCGGTGCCAGGCACAAAAGTTCCTCACTATTCAGACCTGAGCTAGCTAAGACGCCAGGATATATAAAAAGGGAACAGATTCGGGTCTGCACAGCTGAGGCTCGCTTCGTAATACCTCCAAAATTTAAAAGGACAAAGAGAAGATAATGTGGAAACAGATGGCTAAAACAAAATGACCCAATGTCAATTTCTGAAGCGCAGAGATGGACACACTGGGGTCCATCATACTATTCTGTCTACATTCACATCTGTTTGAAACGTGATCCATAATCTTTCAAATTAAAAACAGTCAGACTGAACACTAGCCCTTAAGAATAGCCTCTGATGGGTTCCCCCATACATTTGTCTAGGATTGATAAGGATTAACAAGGGCTAGGGGTGTGTGTGTGTGTGGGGGTGGGCGTGTGTGTGTGTGTGTGTGGGTGGGTGTGTGTGGTGTGTGTATACATACAGGTTTTAGAGTAGTGCAAAAGCATGCAATAGAAATCACCAGGAAACAGATTCTGGTCCCTAGCTCCAGGGATCTGATCCAAGAGGCTCAGTGTAGAGCCTGAGAATTAGCATTTCTTTTCTTTTCTGTTTTGAGGCACAGTCTTGCTCTGTAGCCCAGGCTGAGTGCAGTGGTGCGGTCACCAATCACTGCAGCCTCGCCCTCCCAGGCTCAGGCAATTCTTCTCCTCAGCCTCCTGAACAGCTGGGACTACAGGCATGGACCACCACACCTGCCTAATTTTTGTATTTTTTGTAGAGACGAGGGTCTCATTATGCTACCCAGGCTGGTCTTGAACTCCCAGGTTCAATAGATCCACCTGCCTTGACCTCCCAAAGTGCTGGGATTACAGTTTTAGACCACCACCCCGGCCACTTAGCATTTCTTTTTTCTCTTTTTTTTCTTTTGAGATGGAGTCTGTCTCTGAGGCCCAGGCTGGACTACTGTGGTGTGCTCTCAGCTCACTGCAACCTCCGCCTGCCAGGTTCAAGTGATTCTCCCGCCTCGGCCTCCCCAGTAGCTGGGATTACAGGTGCACACACCACACCCGGGCTAATTTTTGTATTTTTAGTAGAGACAGGGTTTCTCCATGTTGGCCAGGCTGGTCTCCAACTCCTGACCTCAAGTGATCCTCCCACCTCGGCCTCCCAAAGTGTGGGGATTATGGGCGTGAGCCACTGGGCCCAGCCTCAGGATTAGCATTTGCAACCCCCCCCAGGAGGTCTGATGATGCTGATCTGTAGACCATACTTTGAGTAGCTGTGTTTCTGAGCACAGGAATACCATAAAATCCAAATGTTCATGTCCCTTCTTGAGGCATTTGATAATGTAGTAAAGAATTCAATTCTCCTATCTGCTCTGACTGGGGTCCAGGAGCCGCCCTGCCTACCTTCAGTCCTTACCACTCCCCCACCACCATTTTTTGTGCCCCTTTGCACATCCCCTACTGCCCCTCCCTGGGACCATGAAACATTACCTTCTGCTGGATTCATTACCGCATCGTGGAGCAGGGTGGCCATACTCCCAGCTATCCCTGCAAAACAAACTCCAGAAAATTACCCTCTGCGACCCGGTGTTCTCAGGAAGTTCCTGGAACCTAAAATCAGACGGAACCCAGGACTCAGTTTTCTAAGAAGCGAAACGTACTACCATCTCCACCCAGGTGAGCACTGACTCTTAATACCCTAAAGTGATGGTGAAAATAGGATAAAACTGGGGATGGTTTATTTAGGCACACTCACCCACATTGTAATCTTGCAAAAACCTCGTTTTCTTTCTTATAGTCAACCCTGGGATAAAGCTAAACCTGCAAGTGTTGGGTGGGTCCCAGAAAGCACACGGCATGGCTTTTCCCACTGTCTAGATGTTAATTCTCTCTGGTCCTTTGCCTTTGTCTACACATTAACTCACTTTGCCCTTAAGCTGGGGCCCTGAAAGGAGATAATATCATATCTACAGCTGAGAAAAGGGAAAAAAGAAAATCTGGTTAAAATCCAGGCTTTAAAAAAAAAAAAAGCTGGGAAGAGAAGAGGAAATCAGGGGAATCTGCATTTGGTAGATTTCCAGGGTCAGTCTGCAAAGCTACAGGACTGACCCCATCTGAGGGTCGGGTCAGGCCTGGCTTCAAGAACCAGGAACTTCAAAAGGCAGAATCAGGCCTGGAATTTTGCTTTTGGCTTTGAGTTTCCTCCCTTTGCGGCGACACTAACCTGTAATTAAAATGACCACGGGAAAGTGGGAGGAATGAGGAACACCAGGATGACTCTTCAGCAATGCGTGTAATACCTTCTCCCTCACCGCACACACACTTATCATCATTCCCAGCAAGATCAAAACGCCACCACAGCATACACCACACATTGCAGAAGCAGCACAGGCCAGTACTTGGCATAAAATGGATTCCGTTAAATCTCTTTCAAGGAGCAAAACCATTACATAAGGCAGTTTCAGCAAAAGAAGGGCCCCAACATCACAGACTCAGGGGTAGGTCAGGGCATGGCTCTTCAGCGACCATCTCAATAAATGCACTAATGGCCAGTTTTTACAAAACAAAACAAATATCTGCAAACCAGCCAGGCACGCTTATGACCAAGGTTGGCTGATGGGAGGAGAGATGCTTTTTCAGCAGAATCAAAAGAGAGGGGGAGAAGTTACTGTTGGTCTCATCTACGTCTCCATTGTTGAAACAAATGAATTTTGTCAAAACAAAGGTACTTTATGCTGCTATCCATATTTCCATTCCAAACCCAAACAAAAAACAAAAGCAACCCCACAGGAGAGGAGAAAACAAGAGCTCAGCCCTGCCCAATAAAACGTGCCTTACGTAAGAGCTGCTGGCTGACTTGCACCCCCCACCGCCGCCCTCCCTCAAAACCACCAAACAAAATGATTTCAGCCCTTGCTTGCAGAGAGATGCAACTCAGACAAACGGAAGAGAATGGGGGTAAGATTCCCAAATCCCCAGAAGCTTAAGGTGGGAAAGGCCTTCTGCGTGGAGCGAGTCCTTTGTCAGCCATAAAACTTCTTGACCTTTTAAAGCTTAGTTAGATCTTGGCGTTGTAGAGACCTGTTGTACCAGTTTTTAAATAGTCTCAAAGAAGCTGTCCAGATAACTTTTTTTTTTTGAATCCAGCATTCAAAAGTTTTGTTTCTATTCAGGGTTTCTCCTATGTCTGATCATTAATTGCTTTTGAATGTTTGAAAACAAAACAAAAAAAAAAAGAAAAGAAAACCCACACAACAATAAAACGAAAACACCTCTGTCACTCATTTCTCCCCAGGCTTCAGAAAGCGGTGGGGAACAGAAGAAAGCATGTGTGTGCCGCGCGCGCGTGTGTGTGCGTGTGTCTGGGTGTGCGCTGCACACACAACTCTAGAGTTCTTTATTCGTGAGCAAGCGGGCCGAAGTCGAGGCGGCTGGGTCACAGGGAGGAACACCCTGGGGAGGGACGTGTTGAAGAAGAGAACTTTCTAACTCCAGACAAACGCTTTCAAAATACCGTTGGCTAGGTGGCTGTTTCCTTGGTGGTGGAAAACGTCATTTAAAGTCCTTTTCATGTTTTCATAGCAGGCAAAATACATGGCGTGGGCCGGCCCTGCACCCATGATCATGACGTTGACGCCCCGCAAGGGCCTCCAGAAGCCTTCAGTCCGCATGATTCTCTTGAGGGCTCCGTAGATACTTGTGTACTGGGCTTTGGGATCTGGACTCAAACTCTGCATTCGTGTCTGGGAGTGGGCGAGAAGAGAAAAAAACAAACAAAAAATAGATTTAATGAGGATGGTAAAGAAGGAAAATAAGACCTGGAGGAGGAGAGAGAAAAAACAATGCTCATAGTTTCACAGGATTTATCTGGAAAGGAAACATATTTGAAATCAAAATGAATTCTACATGGACATAATGAAGTTCACATGAATATGTACATGCAGATTTCATTATGCCCCATAAAGGGAGAAAGGGAGAGAAGGAGGTGGAAGAGAAGGACCTTCCCCTGCCACTGGCAAGCTGTGTGGCCTCTGGGGAATTCCTTAACTTCTCTGGACCTTAAGACCTTCAATTAAAATAACAGGATTGTTGCAAGCAGCAAACCAAACAATGTATATGAAAACCCTTCAAAAACTCAGAGTCCTAGATAGATGTAGAATTGTCCTGCAGTTCCCACTCTGGTGGTGAAGTCTTCTGTGTCCTCACTTACCTGAAACCTCCATGTTCTGGAAGCTCCCGTTAGTCCCTACACCATGAAATTTCCCTGAATCCTCCAGCCCTCACTTGCCTCATCACCTCTAAATACCTTTTTGCATTTTATTTTTATAAGTTGGCACTTAAATATAAATGGTCTTGTTCTTCTTTTTTTTCTGAGACAGTCTCGCTCTGTCACCCAGGCTGGAGTGCAGTGGCACAATCTCAGCCCACTACAACCTCCGCCTCCTGGGTTCAAGCAATTCTCCTGCCTCAGCCTCCTGAGTAGCTGGGATTATAGGCAACCCGCCACCCTGCCCAGCTAATTTTTGTATTTTTAGTAGAGTCAGGGTTTTACCATTTTGGCCAGGCTGGTCTCGAACTCCTGACCTCCTAATCTGCCCGCCTCAGCCTCCCAAAGTACTGAGATTACAGGCGTGAGCCGCTGCACCCAGCCAATTTCTTTTTCTTTTTTTTTTAAAGTGAAAGCAATTTTGTTAAGAAAGTAAAGGAATAAAAGAATGACTACTCCACAGACAGAGCAGCATTCTTAATTTCTTCGTATGCATAATCTTGTCTCCTTGAAGCACAGACCTGGCTTTCCCCTCCTCTGTCATCCCTAGGACACTACCCAGGAGGGGAGAGGCACCTGCACAGGTGTGATGGTTAATTTTATGGGTCAGCCTGGCTGAGCCACGGTACCCAGATATGATCTAAAACTAGTTTAGATGTATGTATGAAGGTATTATCTAGATGAGATTAACATTTGAATCGGTAGACTCTGAGTAAAGCAGATTAACCTCTACTATACCGTGGGTACACACACCTCATTTAATCAGAATTTCTCTCTCAAGGAAGAAATTCTGCCTTCAGACTCAAACTGTAACATCAGCTCTCCCTGGGTCTCTACCCCTGCATATTTTGTACTTGCCAGCCCCCATAATCATGTGAGCCAATCCTCAAAATAAATCTCTCAATTTCTAGGTAGGTAGGTAGATTAGATAGATAGGTAGGTAGGTAGGTAGGTAGGTAGATAGATGGATGGATGGATGGATGGATGGATGGATAAACAGGCAGACAGATAACCTCTCTATGTAGCTGGATATAGATCTCTCTCTCTCTGTCTCTCTCTCTCTCTGTCCTTGTTTCTGTTCCTCTGGTTTCTGTCTGCTAGGACCCAAGGAAGGCCTTCAACCAAAGGCCTGTCTTATAAACCCTAGCAGACTGTATACATCCTATCATCTGTTTCTCTGGAGAAGTCTGGCTAGTACAGCAGGTAAGAAATACTTGCCAAGTGGAAGATCCACCATGGCTCAGTCCCCACCAAAGTAACCGCATTCCCTCCTTCCTTCTTCCTCCCTCCCACCCTCTCTTCTTCCACCCTGACTCCCTTCCTCCCTCTCCCCCTTCCCCCTCCTCCCTCTCTTCCTCCACCCCCCACTCCCTTCCTCCCCTCCCATCCCTTCCCCCCAAACATACTAGACAAGAAGCTTTCCAACTTCTGGCAAGGGTATTCTTTCATCTCCAAACAAACTCATACAAAATAATCTAATCCTATATATAAAAAAGGAGGGCTTCTCTGACTGAAGATGGGCAAAGGACTCTACGGGGCTCCCTCTCACTTCCCAGGACAGAGAGCCCCAGCTACCCCAGGGCTTGGGGGAAACAGTGAAAACCAGTCACCTAAATTAGCGGTCATTTTCAGATTACAGATGTCACTGGCTATTGAAACCACAACAGAAATGGGCACACCAAGGCCAACTTTTTATTTTGCCAAGAAAGGACACAAAAACAATAACAATATAAGCAACAATCACCACCGCCCTCTACCGCAAACACCATTTCCTAAAGAAAGAGCATTTTTAACGCTTAAAAAAAAAGTAAGGAAGACTACCTCTGATTATAAAATGGTTTAATTTTAGCTTTATTTTTATTTTTATTTTATTTATATTTATTTTTATTTTATTTATCACACCACTGCACTGTCGCCCTGGCTGGAGTGCAGTGGTGTGATGTCGACTCACTGCAACCTCCGCCTCCCAAGTTGAAGCGATTCTCCTGCCTCAGCCTCCTGAGTAGCTGGGACTCTCGCCACCACACCCAGCTAATTTTATGTATTTTTTGTAGAGAAGGTTTCACCGTGTTGGCCAGGCTGGTCTCGAACACCTGACCTCGTGATCCACCCACCTCGGCCTCCCAAAGTGCTGGGATTACAGGCGCACGCCACCACACCCTGCTAATTTTTGTATTTTTAGTAGAGACAGGGTTTCACCATGTTGGCCAGGATGGTCTCGATCTCTTGACCTTGTGATCTGCCCACCTCGGCCTCCCAAAGTGCTGGGATTACAGGCGTGAGCCACCATGCAAAGCGTTCATGCTGGGAAGGAAGAGACAAAACTCCTCCTTTAGCGCATATGACATTGCTCAAGTTTTAGAGCAAATAAAGCTTCGCGTGTCACCTGGCTTCTTATCATTGCCCCGGACAAAAAGCAAGGGTACCCAAGTGGCACAATGTACCTGTCAAGAACCCCAGCTTTGGAATCAGAGAACTGGGACTGAATTCAGATTCTATCGCTCATGGTATGACCCTGGGCGAGGTCATTACACTCTCTAAGCTTGAGCTTCCCCACTTGAGAGAATGGTTGAGAAAATTAAATGGGATATGTGTCTGAAACCATCATTACTGTCGGTAATAATACAAGAGTCCCCTGTCAAGGGGCTACATGACAGTGATTGATGGAGAGGCCAGGTGATGGGGTTCTAGTATGTGACCTTCCAGGGTTGTGCAGGCCACAGAGAGGGGGTTGTGTTCGTCTTGTTCACAGCAGATCTCCAAGGACCAGTAAGATGATTTACTGTGGGCCCAATAAACCTTTGCTGAATGAATGAATCGATGAACAAACAAACCCAATTTAGAATACCCACTGGCGTGAAAGGGTACTGTCTCTTAGTCCACCACCCCTAAATAGGAGCCACGCTTTCTTGGACTTCGTTGTCGTTGCCATCACCTTTTATTTGGACCTTTCCATATCAACGCAAAGTTCGCACGTCACCACACTTCTCAACCCTGGGTGTGATCTGCAGAACCACGTGCAGAGCAGAGGCAACCGGTCTCTGTGGGAGGCAACCGGCCTGTGGACGAGGGGTGGCTCCAGGCAGCACCCTCCAGGGGAGAGGCCCCCATACCTTGGAGAATGGCAGTGCATCTTCTTGGGGGTGAACCCTGGCTGGAGCGCTGAGGTTTCCAGCCTAGGGCAAGGTCCTGCCAAGGTTTTGCAAGTCCTATAGTCAAAGACCTTCCTTGGGTTCCAGAGTCCCGGGCGAGCAGTGGTGGCAGTCTGGGCAAACATGGAGCATGGAGAACTGGCTACTGAGATTGCACTCTGGACCTGATGCTGGCTCTGGCTACAGCCCAGTGGCCTTGGCCATGACATCTCATCTCTCTGGTCCCCAGTGTCCTTGACTGGAAAATGAAAGGGAGGATCAGAACAGGGGCTGAAGATCAGAATCACCCGGGGAAATGTTTGCAAATACCCATCTGTAGGCACCACCCCAGCACGCACCGATTCAAATCTTTTTTTTCTTTTTAAAATTCCCCAGATGATTTTGATCAGTACTTAGCTTGGGGAACCACTAAGTGACCATGTAGACCCCAACCAGCCCCAGTCCTCTGCCTGGGCAGTAAGAAATCACCTCTGGTTACCTGTGGAGGGAGGGGCTGAGTGAGGGCAGGGGGACACAGAGGGTGCCTGGGCTTTACAGCCACCCAGCCCAAGATCGTCAATCTCAATTCCAGCTCTGGGACCGCAAGCAGGTTCCTTAACCTTAGGGCATGGCCATCCTTGGCTGGAATAACCCCCCCCAGAGAGATGCTAGGCAACACTTGGCTCAGGCTGGCTGTCAACAGTGACTGTCCCCATCCCACCCTGTGATGTACATGAAGCCATCAAGAGGGTCTCTCCTTTAAAAAACTGCTTATGTCAGCCATTTGGAGGCTAGCATCACACCAAGACTTACAAGGACATTTGGGGGACTGATTTCTCACCCCTTGCCCCTTTCAAATTACGGGTGGGGCAGCTGGAGGAAACATTACTGAACCAAAATGCATCATTTCTGAAAGAAAAAGTCAACTGGGTATCTTTGTGCTGTGAAACAAAAATAAAACCTCAGGCCCCAAACTCACTATGCAAAGGAAAAAAAAGTTAAGCTTGGGAAGTGAGTCACGCAAAAACTGACCTTCTTTTGTTCCCAAACAGACAGCTGTAATTTCATAAGTTTACTTTATCTTATGTAAATCGTAGATTTACTGAGTGCAAGACCAGGATTGACTTTCCCCAGCTCCCTTCTTTTCACATGTAAAATGTAGATTCACTGAGTGTTCATCAGAGCTTCACAAGTATGGTACCATTTGCCGCAATGCCCACCCTCCCTCCTTTTATTTTTCTTCTCTCCCTCCTGGTTGCTCTTTCCCCTTTAAACTGACATTCCCAAAACTCTCTTTGGAAAAAGCACAGGACAAAGATCCTACTGTAACTTGTGTTTCTTTCTCCCAGGTGTATCCTCAACCTTGACAGAATAAACCTCTAAAAGATTGAGATCTGCCTCAGTCACCGTGCCTCAGTGGACTTCTCTGTCCTCAGGGGGGTTTACTCAAGGGCAGGCCACAGTTAATGACACAAGCCCTATACAGAGGCAAGTGGCCCATGAGTGCAGAGACAGACCCGGTCAGGCCCCTGCTGGGACCACTGCAGCCACAACAGCCAAGTTTGGGGCCAGAGCCTCATTCATTCTGCAGCACCCTCATTTCTTCCACCTGCCTGCAGGGAGCACCCACTGAGGTCGGCACCAGGATACAGAGGGGAAAAAACGATGGGGAAAAACAAGGAAAGTGTGTGATAAGAGGAGGAGGATACAAACCGCCGGGGTGCCTGGAAGGAGTGCAGGGAGAGACCACGAGGGATCAACTCTGCAGCAGCCTCAGGAGAGGCAAGAGAGATGGAAGGCAGTGCAATACCCCCGATCTGATAATGGAAACTGAACAAAAAAAAAAATAATAATGAAAGAGAGATGGAAGGCAGGCAGCTAGGAAGGCAGGCAGAAGTGGCCACAGCCAGAGAGACAATATAATCAATTTAGTCTCTTTTTCATTTTTTATTTTTATTTTTTTAAGACCAGTGTCTCACCCTGTCACCCAGGGTAGAAGGCAGTGGCACGATCATAGCTCACTGCAGCCTGAGCCTCCTGGGCTGAAGCAAGCCTCCCACCTCAGCCCCCTGAGTAGCTCAGGCTACCGGTGTGCACGATCATACCCAGCTGATTTTTGCATTTTTGTAGAGACGGGGTCTCACTATGTTGCCCAGGCTAGTCTCAAACTCTTGGGCTCAAGCGATGCTTCTAACTGGGCCTCCCAAAGTACTCTCTTTTTTAAAAGTTCTACTACCTGTAAAATGTAAAAATAAAGGCTGGGCATTTTCTATTCCTTGAGGACCACAGAGGGGGAAAAAAAGTCCGGGAGTGAGCAGAAGCAACTCAAGTGTCCATCACCAGATGAAGGCATGAAAGCAATGTGATAGATCCATACAGTGGAATATTATTCAGCCTTAAAAAGGAAAGAAAATTCTGATACAGTCTACAACATAGATGGTTCTCGACAACAACATGCTAAGTGAAATGAGCCAGTCACAAAAAGGCAAATACTGTATTATTCCACTGATATGAGGTGCCTAGAGTTGTCAAATGTATAGACAAAAAGTGGAATGAGGGTAGCCTGGGGTTGGGGTGAGGAGGGAACAAGGCAGACAGTTCCTGTTTTGTGGGTACAGAAGTTTGGGTTTTGCAAGATGGGGAGAGTTCTGTGGATGGATAACGCCGATGGTTGTGTAAAAGCATGAATGTACTTAATGCCACTGAACTGTACGCTTAAAAATGGGGTAAGATGACAAATTTTGTTATGTATAATTTACTACAATTTTTAAAAATACAGAAAAAAGGAAGTAAGGGTAGAGAGGAGGAAAAAGGAAATGAATGAATCAGGATGCATAGAGACAGGGCAGAGATTAAAAATACACGCACGCACACATACACACGCGCGACGCACGCACACACACACACACGCATACACACAGAGACAGAGAATTTCACAAATCTCTTTTCCTGTCCAGGTTTCAGTTCTTGCCCAAGACCTAGCTGCCAGTCTCCTGTTCAGTAAAATCAGCTTCCATGTTTGCATGTTAGTTCTCCCCCTCTTCGAAATTCACAAGCACATTAGCATACCAAAGGCTCTGGGAAACTCTTCAGGAAAGAAACCTGTTTCCCTTGGTTTTAGGAGCCACTTCTAAACCTTTCTCTTTATCAATGAAAGCCTTATCTCGTTTAATGACCAGAGACATCTCACCGATCACACTTGTGAAAACACAGCTGTAGCCACTGGGCACCTAAGCCCTTGAAGCAGCAAGTGCCGAGAACATCCAGGTGTCAGAAGGAGTCAGAGAGACCCCTCTGCAACTGTGCGGGGAGCAGTGGAGGAGACAGAGTGCCAAATCTGCAGCACAGAGGAGCCCTCACACGCTGCCTGTGAACGAGCATTTCTCCTCTGCACCTGCCTGCAGGATGGAAAAACGTGTCCCGCCCAGGGAATCAGGAGACAAGGGTCTCTGGCCTGACTTGCCACTCCCAGTGTGACCTGAGCAAGTCCCCCTCCAGCTCCAGAACTGCTCCAGCAGTGAAATGAACTCCCAGTGATGTGAACTCTGTATCCGCATCCACTGGCTCCACAAACTCCTAGCAAGGATAGAACAATGTGAGGGGTCAGCCCCTGACACCAATTCTCCCCTAAGATGACAAAACAGGAAAGGCCTGTCTCACTGTCCTGTTCTCTCATTGCCAGGAGGAGGGAGAGTGGAAAATGTATGTGCTGTCCCAGGTGAGCTCACAGGATCATATAACAGGAGCCACAAGGGCCCTGGGGAGACCGCATCCAGTCCAGCCCAGCCCCCCACCTTTTCAGATGGGAAACTGGGGCGCAAGAAGGAAAATGACTTGTCCAAGATCCTGTGGATAAGGAGCCTCTGATCCAGGTCTAGGAACAAAAAGAAAAGAGACGAGGGCAAGCTGAGCCTGCTAGGGGGCCTCAGGCCCTCCTGGGGTCCTGCAGAGGTCATGCCACCCAGGCAAGCCCCCTGTAGCATCAGGAACTCAGCCACTGATTCACCTTCTAGCATCCTGAGAGGCACACACTACAAATGCAGAAACCCAGACCACATCAAGGAGCACCAAGAACACTAAAACCGTCAATGCTCCCCGTCCAAAACCACCGCTCCCCATGCAAAGCCACCAGCCTTCCTGCCTCGAACTGCTCCCTTCCTAGGCTCCTTGACAGAAAAGGGACTCTTAACAGGGCTTTCCATAGTCACAGCCTGGCCCTCTGAAAAGCCATGCAAAAATCATGCAAAACTGGCCGGGTATGGTGGTTCACACCTGTAATCCAGCACTTTGGGAGGCCAAGGCAGGTGGATCACCTGAGGTCAGGGGTTCGAGACCAGCCTGGCCAACATGGTAAAGCCCTGTCTTTACTAACTATATAAAAATTAGCTAGCCATAGTGGCACACGCCTGTAATCCCAGCTACTCAGGAGGCTGAGGCAGGAGAATCACTTGAACTCAGGAGGTGGAAGTTGCAGTGAGCTGAGATCACATCATTGCACTCTAGTGTGGGTGACAGAGCAAGACTCTGTCTCAAAAAAAAAAAAAAAAAAAAGTCATGCAAAATGAAGCAGAAGGACATCACTCAGCGTCATTTCCACACACCACAGGCAGGAGCAGAGCAGCACGAATAATCCTTTAACTGCAGCTCTCAGAGCGCAACTAAGTTATCCCTAAGTTGAAGACTCCAAATCATGTCTTTTTCTAACATCTCCCAAACTGGCAAAAATAGATTCACAAAAAGAATATACATATATACACACACACACACACACACACATATATAAACACATGTACACACACACATATATACACATATACACACCTTTATATGCATACATACATACATGCATATACATATATGTATGTATTTAATGAAAAGGAAAACTTGAGCTGGGCGCAGTGGCTCACATCTGTAATCCCAGCACTTTGGAAGGCTAAAGCAGGTGGATCACTTGCTGCCAGGAATTCAAGCCCAGACTGGGTAACATAGCGAGACCCCATATCTCCAGAAAATAATTTTTTTAAAAAATTAGCCAGGCATGGTGGGGGCCAGTAGTCTTAGCTACTTGGGAGGCTAAGGTAGGAGAATCACCAGGAGATTGAGGCTGCAGTGAGCTATGATCATGTCACTGTACTCGAGCCTGGATGAAAGAGAAAGATTGTCACACACTCACACACACACACACACACACACACACACACACACACACACACAAATTGGTGCTCTTAATGTTTTAAAACCAGCAAGAGAAAAATGATTCCCCCGAAAAGTAGTCATTGCCCCCACCTCAAAAAAGCAGGGGTGGAGTGGGAAAACGATTACCTATCAGGATCACATGGTGGGGACTCGAGGGGAGTCAGAGGAACACACATTCTGAAAAAAACCTTCCAGCTCATCTGAAAAGCCTCTGGTGAAAACTACTATTTTGGAGCAAGCAAAGAGCCCAGCCAGCTTCCTAGAAAGTCAGCCAGAAAAGCTATACCAAGACAAATGAAGAAAGGAGACCTAGTGGAAAGCACTCGTCCAACTAAATCATGTCTATGTGGCTTTCCCTGCCTCACCTACAGGAAGGCCTAGACCTCCTTCGGCATTCAGGTCACTCTGCCATTGGAGGCGGGAGAAAGTGGGTTCATAGGTGTGGGAACAAACCATAAAGGCTCCTCTGTCTCTGTCTTTCCACCTATGTCCTCCAATGGTCCCAATTTTCAGAAGAGTCACATCTGTCCTTCTGAAAAGACCAGCCACAGTCGGATCTCCCGGTCATCTGCCACCTCTGAAGTGGACTGCAAAGGATTCATACCACCTGTCACTGATGCTCTCCAGACACAGTCCTAAAACCTTCAGGGTCTACTGGAGCTTCAGGTGGCACTGCTACTGCTAGGGACAAAGACTCAGTGAAGAGTTTCACTGCATATTTGGTAGAAAATAACAATTCTGGCCTGGCACAGTAGCTCACACCTGTGATCCTAGCACTCTGGGAGGCCAAGATGGATGAACTGCCTGAGCTCAGGAGTTCAAGACCAGCCTGGGCAACATGGTGAAACTCCATCTCTATTAAAATATTTAAAAAAAAAAAAAAAAAAAATCAGCCAGGCGTGGTGGCAGGCACCTGTAATTCTAGCTACACAGGAGGCTGAGGCAAAAGAATTGCTTGAACCCAGGGGGTGGAGGTTACAGTGAGCCACGACTGTGCCACTGCACTCCAGCTTGGGCAACAAAGTGAAATTCTGTCTCAAAAAAAAAGAACAATTCCACTAAGATAGCAATAACCAAGTTCCTCAGCCTCCCAGGAGAGAAACCACAGCACCAAACCCCATTTCTCCTCTGAAACAGGCCATAGCAGGACGTGCTATCGGGTAGAGATCCAGACTCCAGATCATATCCAACCTGGAGAAGGTGGCCAGAGGGAAGCCATTTGAACAGACACCTAGAAAAAGGGAGGGTATGTCAGGCTGTCAGAATTAGAGCTGTCACTGCCATCTCTTCTACACTATTTCATTTTGTGACTATGTACACATGTTACTTTTTGATTGGAAAAGAAAAAGGCAAACTTGACATGCAGAAGAAGAAAGCAATGCTTACTACAGGAATAGGTGAACAGGCTGGTGCATCTGGGGAATAAGGACCTGTGGCTGGAGGGTCTGGTGTGCAGAGAAGACAGCAGTCAGGTATGGGTGGACAGGCAGCCTCAGACTTAAGAGAGTGGCTGAAACATTAGATGATCAATGAATGTCTGCAGGAAGAAGGGCAGGCTGGGGCTAGACCATGCAAGCCCTGAATATCTTGCTGGAGAGTGTGGAATTTACTTTATGATCAAGTGTCTTCCATGGCTATGAATCACACCCAACAGCAATATGATGGGAGCTACGAAGAGCCAGGCAGTAAGCAAGACAGATGGGCTCTCTGATATCTGGGAGAAAGCAACAGGCTATGCAACAGAAGCCCTCCCTACTGGGCCCCTGGACAGGCTGGCCACTCCCTCCAAAGCTGCCGCTGCTTACCAGGTGACCATTAACATACACACCAGTGAGATTTCCCTCTCTGTCCATGGGCAGCAGCTTCCGGCCTTGCCTGTGGTTCAGAGGATGCCATTCCCACATCCCCTGACCCTAGGAGCCCTACCTGGTCTCCACCTTTTCTCTAGAAAAGCCTCCAGTGGAAGGAGGGCGGGATGGAAGGGTCTGTGCCTGGCCCTTGCCCAGTGTACCCAGAACACACTCAGAAGAGCCCATGTGTGGCCTGCCCAAAAGGATTAAGTTATCTCTGCCCTACAGGTGGGGCAAATTCCAAAGATGCCAGATAACAGGGCTAGGGTTTCATGGGTGCAACTGGTGACCTCACTGGGAGACAGAAAGGGAAGGGACAACCTTGGACTAGAGGGGGAACTGAGCTGCCAGTCACTCCTACCCAGCTGCCCTGCCCTGCTAAGAGGGACTCCTCGTGCTGCATCTGCACTGATACACTGTATGGCCTTAGGTCAAACAGCATGCTTCTCTGAGCCCCTAGCCCTTCCATTTACAAAATAATTATAATAATAAAAACAACAATATTAGCAGCCAGTTATCCCCATCCTATAAATGGGGAAACTGAGGCAAATGACTTGCCTCAAGGTCACAAAGCACAGAAGCAAGATTAGAAAGAAGCCAGGCAGTGGCCAGAGTCATGCTGTTAACCGCTAGGCTATCCGACCTCTCACAAAGGGATACACGCTAAGGGATCCCAGGTGATCTTCAACTTCCTTCTGTCCCAATATGCTCCGTTTCTACAACATGCTAAGTCACATGGATGCCACCTCCTATGTGCCTGACCTTGGAGAAGACCCTATATCAGACTCACCTAAATCCTCACTCGTTAATGTCCACAAAGCCCCAGCTGCAAGACTGTACTTCCAGGCAAAGTCAATGGCGGTGGCCCATGGAGGTCACATAACTTATCTGTTCCACAACCCTGGTCATCACGGAACTGGGCAATAGTGGTTGGTTCAATACAAACCCATTTTCTCTCCTAAGGAGCTTGAGACATTAACCAGCTGAGGTCCCAGAGGGGCATCTTGACAGACAAAAGGCTGGCACCCCGTCAGTATTCAAAGGCTAAGGATGAAATATTCCAACAGTCAGGTTGCTTTTAAGAGAGAACTGAATTCACGGCTAGTAAGCTGCACTACCCAGGGCCTCCCCTTGACTGCCAGCCTTGTCAATGTCACTGGCCCACAAACACCCCACTCATAAGTAAGGAAGAAATGCCTCATCCTCAAAATTGTATTGTTTTGTTTTGTTTTTTGAGACAGAGTCTCGCTCTGTGGCCAGGCTGAAATGCAATGGCACAATCTCAGCTCACTGCAACCTCCACCTCCTGGGTTCAAGTGATCACCTGCCTCAGCCTCCTGAGTAGCTGGGATTACAGGTGCATGCTACCACACTTAGCTAATTTTTGTATTTTTTGGTAGAGACAGGGTTTCACCATGTTGCCCAGGCTGGTATTGAATTCCTGACCTCAGGTGATCCACCCACCTCGGCCTCCCAAAGTACTGGGATTACCAATGTGAGCCACCACGCCTGGCCAAAATTGTTTTCCTATTCTTGTATATAGACAAACTCACTGAAGCATCATAAGGCTTGCGCAGAAGAACAAATTTAACACAGGAGTCCACATCAAAGCACCATAGATGCACATCAACCCATGTGCGGGGAGATAAGAGGAGTATCCAGGCACCTAGGGTATGTTCACAGACTCCACACCAGGTTCCCACCCCGCTCCCCACTGCAGCCCGGCAGCTCTGCCATCATCGTTTTCACATGATGGGGCTCCCTGTCAGCTTTCTTTTGCTTTCAGTGTTCTCCTACCCCTCCAACCTCCCCAACTTTGTTCTGCCAATAAGCAAACAGATTTGCCCAGGCTCTCACTGCCAGACTCGCCCCTCTGACCAGCCTTCCATCATATTTTGCTGAAAATCCCAGTCACAGAATCTCAGAGAAACTGAGTTCAACCACCCACCCAATGCTCAAAGACCGTCTCTTCCCATAAGAAACATACATTCTGGGGCTGGGCACGGTGGCTCATACCTGTAATCCCAGCACTTTGGGAGGCTGAGGTAGGCAGATCACAAGGTCAAGAGATCGCAGACCATCCTGGCCAACATGGTGAAACCCTGTCTCAACTAAAAATACAAAAATTAGCTGGGCGTGCTAGTGCACACCTGTAGCCCCAGCTACTCGGGAGGCTAAGGCAGGAGAATCACTTGAACCCAGGAGGTGGAGGTTGCAGTGAGCTAAGATCATGCCACTGCACTCCAGCCTGGCGACAGAGCAAGACTCAGTCTCAAAAAAAAAAAAAAAAAAAGATAGAAAGAAACGTACATTCTCGTTGGGGGAACTAATCTAGGTGCCATAGGGATGGGCTTGGGATAGGGTGGGAAGGGGGTCAAAGAGTCAAGAAAGACCTCCCAGGTAAGACAGCGTCCCTTCTGGGCACATGGCCTGGGGCAGCAGGAAAAGCCAGAGGGACCAGCTTTGACGTTCATCCACTCAGCCATTATATAGAGAGTTTCTACTCCACACCAGCACATGCCTGACCACACAAAGACGACCCGTCCCCACCCGCCACAAGGTCGAAATCCTATTCTGTTCTTTAGCTATATGAACTTGGAAAAGTAACTTAACCTCTCTGAACTTCGGTTCCCTCGTCTGTAAAATCCCCTAACTCACATGCTTCCTGAGATGACCGAGAAATCCATTTATTCACCTACTACAGTACAGTAGGTACTCAATAAATGTTTATCTTCACTGGAACTATTTTCAGAAGACTCCAGTATGTTCCCTAGCTGGTAGAGAGAAAACCACCACCTTTGTGAATCCAAATGGCTTGAATTCTCATTAAGAACCACAGAACTAGCTTAATCTTGTTAGAAGGTATGGGTGTTTTTCTCTGCTTGCTGATAAATGGCCGAACAGCATTGCAGGTTTGAAGTGAAACCCTCCCATCAGACTACAGAAGAAACTGACTAAATCAAATAGCAGATCCTGGAGTCCCAGAAGGGGGCTACCAGCCATAGGGCACTGGTGTTGGGAACACCAGATCACAGTCCTACAGCATCACAAGGAAGGGACAGGAATAAAACCCCATCCTGACCCTCAGCCCCCTTCACACGCCTTTCAGTTTCTGATGGAATATACAGCCCCAGGACTTCAGAGCTGGAAGGACAGGCTTGGAGACCCCTCTGCATCTAAATCCTAGCTCTGCAGCTTCCTCCTCCATGGGTGTCCTTGGGAAACTCACTTCAGCTCTCTGCCCCCTGTTTCCTTATCTGTAAGTGAGGCCCCTACTAGCACCTACTTCCTAAAGTCTCTGTGAGGATTCACGGAAAAGCCCTTTGCACGGGGTCTGGTGGACAGCTGCCTGCTGCTTTTATTTCTGCTTTTTTCCCCCCTTTGGACAAACAGCAAAAAAGATGGCATCATTTTTACCAATTCCTTCCTAAGACTCACCGCCGAGGAGCAGGATCTGCCCTGGCTGGGAGCACACTCACCTGTACTCACTACACACGACACTAGGATATGGCAGGATCACCTGAGCACCCCTTCCCTTCTGCTACTCCAATTCAAAGGAGGGAATCCAAGGCCCCAAAGAGCGGGGGGACTCACTTGTGGTGGCCCCATAAGGGACTCTCACCCCTCCCGCATTCACCTTTCTTCACTAACCATTTCTAAATGGATGGACTAGCCTGCTTAAATTAATCCTGATTATGTAACAAAGAAAACTTAGATAGCTGGTAGAGAGCTGGGGGAGGGAATCACTACTATCAGTTTACACTGGCACAGAGAGTCCCGAATAAAAGTGCTCTGGGAAGCTCACTCACCTGCTCAGAGCGAGGGCAGCTCTGGGGACCTTTGACCAGTGCTGAAGTCCAGGGCCAAGGCTGGACAGGGACCTTGAATACCAAGATTCCGGACACTCCTGACTGGTCTGGTGTGGCCAAGTTCACACTATGCAAAAGGCCCTCCCTGCTGCTGAGAGCTCACTAGCCTCTGAACTGTAGGGAGACCAGGCCTGGGGGCAACAGCCAAAGGCCACCCAAGTTCAATTACAGGACCAGGTACCAAGAAGCCCATGCACCACAGTAGCCCTGGAGGACCCGGGCTTCCCCCAGCCCATGGCCAGGCACACTCTCTAGTCCCTTGGAATCTGGGTGCTACAGGGCACAGATATTTACACTGTGTGTCTCACTAGACCAAACAGCAGTGCTCCCCAAACTGTACACCTAGGTGTGAGTGTTAAGATGGAGAGAGCCCTGTTCCAAATTAGAAGACCTAAATTCTGTCCCTCTCTGCCACCCAGTCCCTAAGCCACTGCACAATCATTTCACCTGTCTGGGCATCAGCTGTCCACACTGGACAGGCCAGGGAGCCAGGCACCTCAGAAGCCCATGCTGTCTCCCAGGCCGGGTGTGGTCCTGCCAGCTTCTACAAATCCAGTTCCCACACGCTTGGCGGAGGCCACATCTTCTAAAGCACACCCCGCTATTAGCCTATTATCCACAGAAAAAAGGCTTTTTAAAGCAGCCCTGTCGCCAGCCTCCTCTTGCTCATTCCTTCAGGTATAATTACAACAGGTGATGCGTCTGCATGTGGCTCCCATGAAAGGTGCAGAGAAACATGAAGGAGGGCAGAGCACTGTCATCTCTGAGCCAGCAGCGCCATGCTCACCAAAACACACACGCTCAACAAATGACTACCAAGGATTCAGAGATGAACTCAATTCCAACCACAGGCAGGTAACAAAGCAGGTTTGTTTTGTTTTGTTTTGTTTTTTTAAGACAAAGTTTTGCTCTTGTTGCCCAGGCTGGAGTGCAATGGCACGATCTTGGCTCACTGTAACCTCCGCCTCCCGGGTTCAAGTGATTCTCCTCCTCAGCCTCCCAAGTAGCTGGGATTACACGCACCTGCTAACATACCTGGCTAATTTTATATTTTTAGTAGAGACAGGGTTTCTCCATGTTGATCAGGCTGGTCTCGAACTCCCGACCTCAGGTGATCCACCTGCCTCAGCCTCCCAAAGCAGGTATTTTAAGTCTTCCTCAAGTTCTGCCTGCTGTGGATCTGTCTCCCCTAGCGCAATGCAGCTGGCCACAGTCTGGGGCCCACCCTACGGAGTAACAGCTAGAACTGTAAGCCCCATCAAAACTAGGCTCCACAATTCAGGGGTGCTAGGGGCCGAACGAGGGGTCCAGATTTCCCAGATGCTACCAAAGCCAGATTTCCCACAAAGATGCTAACTTAATAGTAACTATCCACATGATGCCAAGTCACAGCTCTAAGCCGCTGCTCCAAGGCTTTCTTTCTCCACACATCTTTCACCTTTTGCACTGATGACAATCCCAGAGAAAGATGACAGGACACCAGAAACACCAGGCTTGCTGTTCTAAGGGCCTCAAGAGAGAAACACCAGAGAAAACAACCACAAGACTCGACTTTCAGCCTCCGGGACTCACTTGCTGAATGTACACTAGACGATATGTAAAAATTACTTCCGAAGCTTTCAGAGGAGTCACTTTAAGATTTATTGGATACAAAAGTAATAGCAGGAGCCTTCCATCATGGGTAAGATTTTTACACTGACTAAAACCCTCTCCCTGGAAACCAAGAGCTCCAGCATATAATTTAAACCAAAGCCGTCTGACGAGAAGGGTTTCCAAAAGTAAGAGACAGGGACAGCGACCAGAGATGAGTACCTTCCCACACCACAGAAGTCTCAGCTGGTAAAACAGCAGCATCGTTCTGCAAGAAAACGCTGCCACAAACTAAATGTCAGAGCAGTGCTAGGGGCTGCTGGACCTGAGGGAGCAGGTGTCATCTTTGCCGTCAAGGAGTTTATGGTCTAGTAGGGGAGAGAAAAAGTACCAAAAATCTATCAATAAAAAATTGCAAACTCTGAATGCCATGAAGCAAAACTAGAAGGTGCAGAGGGCAACGCAGGGGACCTCATTTAGATTTGGGGAGGGGCCCTGGCAGTGACCACTAAGGGTGAAGCTAGGACAGAGGTAGCGACAGGTGGGATGTGGACAGAGGCTCCAAGAAGGCTGGTGTCACCTGAAGCCTGCTGAGTACCAGGAGATGAGCCTGGGACGAGGCGTAGGACATACAGCCCATGCTGGTCCCTGAACACCAGACAGAGCAGAGGGAGGGTGTTTTAACCTTAATGCTGTGTTTCCGTCTATATGGTCCTCATCTCCTGCCTTTGACTCAGGAACAAAGAAAGAGAAGAAATGAAGTGAACAGAAGAGGAGACAGTTTCTCACTGCGAAATCTACAGGAAGCTCAAAACACCGTGGCGGGGAGATGCCGCAGGGAGGCTCCCCAGCTCCCCCAACCCTGTCGTTCCAACGAATGCTCCCCTGGAATGATGGGCTAACCCCATCTGTGCTGCTGGCAGTGCGGGGTGACCTTGGCTATGCCGGCTGACCCCTGGATGACTCAGCTTCCTGGTAGTGAACTGGTGAAAGATTCTGGCAGGAAGGAGTCAGAGAGTTATAAACAGAGCCTTCCAGAAGCATCTGTCACACTTCTCCCCTTGATTCCAGGGCGGGGTTGTGGCCATTCAGCATTTCTGTAATTGCCCGGATGGATGATTTGCAGTCTTGAAGTGTTGTCGTTGGAAGTTTCAAGTAGACTAAATATTGTTTATTTCTGGGCAGGCACTTTGGAATGCAGGGGCCCAACATGGTACAGGGGCTGCTGGTCCTTCCCCACCGCTGCTCAGCCCCACTGCAAAATTCCACAGCAGGGTCTTCCTAGCTTCCTCTGCAAAGCAAAAGTGCTTGTGAGCCTATATTTTACACCCAAAGTTGAAACAGGGAGTTAAAGTTACACTGCTCCATGAAAATAAGCAGTGGAAATTTTAGAACTGGTGAGTTCCCAAGAGAACCATTTAGTGTTTGTTCAGTCTTGCCATTTTATAGACAAAGAAACTGAGACGCCGACAAGTGTTTTTCCCAGGGTCACTTGATAGGTAGGCCCCTGGTCATCTCAAGCTAATTACAATTCACCCTAAAATGCAAATCCAAGCCTTCTGTGTGTGCATCTACAGAAAGATCTGCTTTTGCCTTGCTTCTAGTCCTTTCCTTCCCTGCCCTCCCGTCAAGCAACACCATGAATGGCCAGTTCTGGATAAATGTTCTCCATGGCTCTCCCAGGCCCTCACACTTACGCTACTCAGGGGAGATCCAAAATGTGTTTTCAATTTAAAGTCACTTCTGGTAGAAGCCCAGCTTTGCAGTAACTTTTGGGTTGTAGGGTCTCAAAGAGAATTTCAGAAACTTCCTTATGATTGATTTATCAGAAAAATGCAAAAGATTCTTGGAAGAGACCTCAAGGGAATTTGAAAACAAGAATTCTTATCCAAGGTCAGGCAAGGCATCACCAGCCAGCCCACTCCCAGAAGCCTGCGGGAGGAGCAATGCTAATTCCAAGGATAAACGGAACCTGCTACTACCTAACGTTGTACTAATACGTACTGTGCCCCAACCCCCATAGGAGCAAATTGCAGTTCTAACTCCTTCTCTACTTCCTTCCAAAATCTGAAAAAAAAATTTTATGAACACATAAGTAGCTATGAGTAGATGGATTTTTTTTTCTTGTGATTATATCACCTATACAATTAAAAGTCATTTCTGAAATGATACTTTTGAAGCTCTAAGGGCTAAAAACAAATCTACCCTAATTTTCTAAGTAAGGTAATTTAACACTTCACCATTCCTGGCCCAAATATGTAAATATACACAAACATATATAAACACACATATATATAAACAAATATATATATATATATACACACACACACACACACACATACACACACACACATTAAAATTCAGTTGCCTGAGAAGTCAAGATTCAAGAAAAAAAAATTTTAAGCACAATTTCATTAACAGAGAGATCTCCAGTCTCTTGAGGTTTCTAATCCCTTTCACAGATAACCCTACTCTCTACACAGGACATTTTCTGTTTATTTATTTATTTATTTATTTTAATTTTTTTAAGAGATGGGATCTTGCTCTGTTGCCCAGGCTAGTGTGTAGTGGCATGATCGCGGCTCACTGCAGCCTCACACTCCTGGGATCAAGCAATCCTCACACCTCAACCTCCCGAGTAGCTGGGACTACAGGTGTGTACCACCACATGCAGCCGATTTTTTTAATTATTATTTTTAGGGGTCTTGCTCTGTTCAGCCCAGGCTGGTCTCGAACCCCTCTCCACAAGCAATCCCCCCTGCCTCAGCCTCCTGAGTAGCTGGGATTACAGGTGTGAGCCAGTGAACTCGCCTAAATTTCCACAGGACATTTTCAATGCTTCTATCCTGACCATTTCTTCCAAGTGACACCTTGGCATTGTCTAACAACCCTGAAAAAGGCCCACACACGTGCCCCCCTTCGAAGCACCCAGCAAAGAGATTTTGTAGCGAAGACCCCCTGTGCAGGGGAATCAGTGGACACACAAATAGAGAAGTGCCATTGCACTTAGCAAGTTTGTGCCCCTGCCACCGCACCGGCCTGTTGGAGAAACAGGACTCGGTTTCCAAAGCTACGAGATCCAAGAGCTTCTGTCTACACCCCGGCCAAGCATAGACTCCAGGGGGAAAGTCCCAAGCTCTCATCTCAGGCCCTTTACCAAGCCCAGCTGGCTGTGCCCTTGGCATTTGATAGGAGGCCACCTCTGAGAGAGGAAGGCTACAAGGAAAGAGAGAGGCCAGGAAAGTGTCCAGCTCTCCAGTTACCTTTCAGAAGGGACGAGAAATGACATACGAATCTGAGCCTCCAGAGCAGGCACCAGCGCTGCAAGGTCCCAGGTCCATCTCTGACCTTTGGAAGGCACAACTGTCGCCTACACCATCCTCAAGTCTCTCTTTGCCTTACAGCTTGTGACCTGGACCAGAAAAGGTCACTCAGGCAAACCCTAAACCTGCACATGTCACATGAGCATGTTTCACTTTTAGCACCTTACCTGGCCACTGCTCCACCAGCCACTACTGCCACCCATTAGGAGCCAACGATGAGCAGAAATGACTCTGATATGTCTGCTTATCCTTCCTTCCTCCTGCTTCCACCCTCCTCGGTCCTTAGTTCGGCAGTGAAAGTTTTCACCCAGGAGGAAGCTGGGCTTCTCTGAAAGCCAGCAGGCAGTCAAACAGGGAATTAAGATTTCAGAACAGAAATGAGAAGAGCTACCCCCTGATGACCCAAACCACAGACACTTTCTCAGCTCACAGTAAAACCCCAAATCGGAGTGTCAGCAGGATGCAGGCATCCTGGGGATGGCCAAGTATGTTGGGAACAGGCTATGACGTTCTCAGGGACAGAGAGAATCATATACAGTTTTGCTGTAACACCCACGTCTCCTTCAGGTCTAGATGGAGATACTGAGATATTCCTTCCTCGGGGGGCCTTTCCCAACCCCTCCCCATGAGGTTTAAGATCCCTGAAGACAGCTCATCACTCCTGAAAGGAATGATTCATTGGACATCTGTCTCAAAAAAGTAAAGAAAACAAGTACACTGAAAATACCATATAAAAGATTTTTTCAATGGTATACCTGCGTAGGCATTTACCATGAATGGAGCTTGCAGAAACGTAAGTCACTCTGGGTGAGTTGAGTGAGTGGTGGTGAGTGAATGTGAAGACCGGGCACATCACTGTGCCCTACTGTAGACTTTATAAACACTGTACACTTAGGTTACACTCAAGTTATTTTTTAAACTTTTGCTTTCTTCAATAATAAATTAAATGTCAAGGCTGGGCATGGTGACTCATACCTGTAATCCCAGCGCTTCGGGAGGCTGAGGCAGGAGGACTGCTCGAGGCCAAGAGCTTGACATCGCCTGGCCAACATAGTGAGACTCCATCTCTACATGAATTTTAAAATTAGCTATGTGGTGGTGCACACCTGTAATCCCAGCTACTCAGGAGGCTGAGGAGGGAGGATCCCTTGTACCCAGGAGTTCGAGGCTGCAGTAAACTATGATCTCAACATTGCACTCCAGCCTAGGCGACAAAGCAAGACCCTGCTCTAAAATAAATAAATAAAATCAATTAATTAATTAACTTTAGCTTACTGTAACATTTTTATTTTATAAACTTCAATTTTTTGACTTTTTGACTCTTGTAATAACGCTTAGCTTAAAACACAAACACATTTGATAGCTGAATAAAAATATTTTTGCTCTATATGCTTATTCTGTAAGTTTTTTCTAGTTTTAACATTTTTTATTTTTTTACTTTTGAAACTTTTTTTGTTACACACACACATTAGCCTAGGCTTACACAGGGTCAGGGTCATCAACATCACTGTCCTCCACCTCCACGTCTTGTCCCAGTGCAATAGTCAGCTCTTATGATCACAACCGCCTTCTTCTGGAATCCCTCCTGCAGGACCGGCCTGAGGCTGTTTTACAGGTAACTTTAAATAAAAAAAAAGGCCAGGGGCAGTGGCTCACACCTGTAATCCCAGCACTTTGGGAGGCTGAGGAGGGCGGGTCACCTGAGGTTAGGAGTTCCTGACCAGCCTGGCCAACATGGTGAAACCCCATCTCTACTAAAAATACAAAATTAGTTGGGTGTGGAGGCACATGCCTGTAATCCCAGCTACTCAGGAGGCGGAGGCAAGAGAATCGCTTGAACCCAGGAGGCGGACATTACAATGAGCTGAGATCGAGCTACTACACTCCAGCCTGTGCGACAAAACAAAACTCTATCTCAAAAAACAAAAAAGTAGGGGTATACTCTAAAGTAATGACAAGTATAGCATGGTAAATACATAAACCAGTAGCAGAGTCTTTCATTATCATTCTCAAGCATTACGTACTAATTGTGTGTGCTATACTTCCACATGACAGGCAGCATAGTAGGTTTACACCAGCACCGTCCCAAACACAAGCGCAATGCAATGCGCTGTGAAGTCCCTAGGTATTACAAATTTTTCAGCTCCATTATAATCTATGGGATCACCATCGTCCCATATGGAGTCCATAGTTGACCAAAACATCGTTATGTTGTGCTGACTGTAATTCAGTCATTCAACGAAGGGCAGTGGATGAAGCTACATTTTCACAAACGCCATTTGAATCTTCCCAGGCAGCCACATTACTGTGAATCAGGCTAACGCAAGCCAACGTTTAACAAACTAACCACAGAGGCGTTGATTAGGGAAAGCAGCTTTCTTGATCCTTCAGTTAAAGACACACCCTGGGTTTACTCCTTCCACCCTCATATGTATATACACGCACTGGCAGCATCTTCTTGCTTTTGAAAAAACGTCCCCACCTCTCTGGTCTGACTCCCTGGGTCTGATCAGCAGCCAGCAACTCAGCAACTTTAATCCAGGCTCCCAACAGCCCTAGGACAAGGGTGATCCACAGGAGGGCAGAGAAAGGGGGGAGGGGAGCACTGGAGCAAGGACACACCATGAGTCAGAGGCAGTGCCAGTGGGTCCCGCTGCCCGGCAGGGCTGGCTGGCCAGCTTCCTGCAGGCTGCAGCCTCTCGCTCCAGGTTCTGCGTCTGAAGCCAGGCCTTGGGCAATGCAGGGTGCCCGCAAAACCCTCAACATGGGCACCGTGCGGACCCCGAGACAAAGGCACTTGTGTATTACCTCCTTCTCCTCTTAAGCAAGCGAGGAAAACAGTGACGGGAAAGACGAGAGTGGGGAGGAGCCCAGGCGTCTACAAACACACAGTCATTCTTCCGGCATCATTAGTCACCTTCCTGCTCCTGAGGGACCCTCCCCACAGTGTCCCCAGACTCATCTGCCTGGTTCGCAAAGGGACAGACTCTCTGGGAAAACAAGAGTAAGGATATAAAACGAGAATCCCACAGATGTCCTCATCCTAACAGCCCTGGGTACCTCCCTGAAGGTGGGCTCATCCTGCCCTACTCTGTTGGTTTCTGCTATAGGCAGCCACTACTATTCCCTGTCTACATTACCATGAGCATGCTCTGAGCAGCACCGGCTCTTCCTCATTAGCCAGCCAAAGGGGCGGCAGCAGACAGCCACCCTGTCTTGACTCAACAGATAGGAGACACTGTAAGGGGAGAGGTTGAGTGCCCAAGGCCAGGTGAGCTGCACTCAGTCCAGTGCTGGAATGACAGCCTGGATTTTCCGTTCCAATGAGATAGCCTTACCCCTCCTACAGAATCCCAGTGTGATAATAAATACCATGACCTAGCACCTGCACAGAGTTTCTTACTTTTAAAGCGGTATTCCCTGCAAGCCTGCCTGCATTTTCTCACTACATGCATAAGCAGATCTCCCAGGGGAGACAGGATGGGCACTGTTACTCTTCCTTATTTCACAAAGAAAACTGCGGCCCTCGGGGACCACGGAACTATGAGGCAGTGCTCTTCCCAGTAAGTCACTTATATACTGTGATCTGGAAAGCAATCCTCAAACTAGTTCAACTTTGAGTGCAACTTTGACTTACTGCTGAAATAAGAAGGTACCACAGGAGCTGCAATTTGGTCCAGAGAGAAGCCAGACACGGCCAAAAATATCCTTGGCAATAACCATAGGTCATCATTCTTTTTCCTTTCTGTATTTGCCCAAAGAACTCCTAACTATACATTAGAGCCCGGCATTCCATGCTACACTTTCTGGGTGCCATGATTTCCTGGAGTTACTCCCTCGACTCCACTCTGGTTCCTCCGTCCCAAAATGCAGGTGGGCCCCATCATCGATCCCAGCCCTTTCTCATATCCCAGAACCCAGCTCAAGGGCTCTGCTGCTATTAATATCTGAGACTGCATCCAACACCCTCCTGGCTTGTTCCAGCCTGATTCCCTTCCTCTCTCCTCTCGCTGTTAGCTCTGCAGCAGAAAAAGGTCCGAGTTCTAGGTCATGTAATTTTTTTGAAGATCAGTTTTCTTAAATATGAAATGAGAAACAATACCTGCCTTTTCTCACTTCCAAAGGAGAGCTAAGAGGATCAAATGACCAAATAAAAGCTAAACCAATACAAAAATAATATAATCAACAATTGCAACAGCAATATACAAACATTTCCAGGCATTCGAGTAATACTTTTAGAAGTAACAAGAGGAGCTGATATTCATGGAGTGCTTGCCCTGTGCCTGGCACTATTCTTAACATTCTAGATGTATCATCTCAACTAATCCTCACAGAAACACTGAAACAGGTACTGTTATTAGCCCCATTTTATAGATGAGAAAAATAAGGCAGAGAGAGGTTTCAGGAACTTGGCCAGGTGCGACTCCAGGCAGTCTGGCCCCAGAGGTTGTGCTGTTAACTTAACCAGCTCTAATCATCAAGCTATGGAGTCCATAGTTGACCGAATCAATGTATGGAGTCCATACATTGCCTCTAATACAATCTCTCATTAGCTTAGCATGTTAAGGTTTGCAAGAGGCATTCACAAATCTATCTTACCTAAGCTTCCCAACAGCCCTGTCAAAAAGAATAGAGTAGATGACCTTCGTCTAGATTCACAAGGAGAAAACTAGCCCAGAGAAATGATTTCCCCAAGGTTTCCAAGCTAGTCAGTGGCAGAACCAGGACTTAAATTCATGGGGCCTACACCCCGCCCCAGTTTGGTGACCTTTCTGGAGCCTCAACACCAGCGTAAGTCTGACACACAAACACTCTGCCGGGTCCCCTACCCACAGCAGTGTCTCAAATGCACCCTTTCTGGTCATGCCAGGAAATAAACACTGTTGGCTGAATAACAGCCAGGGTCTCTCTTTCATCAGCAGAAGCCATCACAGACCACATGGCCAGCCAAACCTCAGGGTCCCAGAGCCTTCAAAGTGGCTCTCTGGATGGATCTGATGGATCCAGGGGCTCAGTGGACTCAGGGGAAGTTCCCTCAGTGACACAAGTCTGCTGTCCCTCAACTTGACCCACATGGCCAGACGTTTCCTAGACCTGTTATGCAACCCTTGCTTGAAGCAAGCTACTGCTGGGATTTCTCCCGATTTCAACATGTTTTGTTTTCTCTTCAGAGAGAAAATACGAATGTGAAACCGTAACACCTCTTAGTACCCTTCCTGACTGTCTGGGGTGATAAGGTGGGTGGGGGATGTTTTCAAAGGTACCTTCTATGAGCCAACTTGAGCCTCCAGAATGACTAACTACCCTGGGAAGGAGGTCGAGGGTGGTAGGAAGGGAACACAGCTGAGGACCACTGTCTCCCGCACCAGAAGGAACCAATTCCAGAGCGTCCAGCAAAGACACTAGAATGACGCTACCCTGCAGGCTCCAGACCAGCGAGACCGCAGCAGCTTGAGCAGTCCAGAGTCCACACTCCCCAGACCTGGTTCTCCCAGCCCATCTGAAAGTCTGTCAAGATAGGCGAGTCTTCTCTTGAAAGGGAGCTGGTTCTGTCGCCTTAGCTCATGGTCTAATTATAGGGAGCACACTTGCTCTGGGAATGGGGACCAGGCATTCTTATTTTTATAGTCCAGCATCTAGCACAGTGCCTAGCCAAGAGGGCACTCAGGAGACGTGGCCAAATGAAGACATTGCCTCATCGGGGTGTAGCTGCCACTTGCTGGGTTCCATCACACACACACACACAAGAAAGGACCAACAAGGGAGCCAAGAGAGTCTTTTCTGTGGCCATAATATGCATGGATTCAACACCAATGAAAAACAAAAATAAAAAATGGAATTTGTTTAATAGCAAGGTTTTTTTGTTTGTTTTTGTTTTTTTTGAGACAAAGTCTCGCTGTGTCATCCAGGCTAGAGCGCAGTGGTGCAATCTCAGCTCACTGCAACCTCCGTCTCCCCGGTTCAAGTGATTCTCCTGCCTCAGCCTCCCAAGTAGTTGAGATTACAGTTGCCCACTACTGCACCCAGCTAATTTTTGTACTTTTAGTAGACGTGAGGTTTCACCATGTTGGCCAGGCTGGTCTCGAATGCCTGACTTCAGGTGATCCACCTGCCTCTCCCTCCCAAAGTGCTGGGATTATAGGCGTGAGCCACCGTGCCCGGCCAATAGCATGTTGTAAAGCTTTTCATAATTTTTTTTTTTTGCGTCTCTTTTAAAAAGCTGTGCCTTCCTTTATTCAACCAATATTCACAGAATACTTCTGTGTCCTTCTGTGGGTGAATCTGAGAAAGGCTGGAGGAGGAAAGGGTTTCAGTTCATGTGCCTGCCATGCAAAGGTCGGGCAATCAGAAGCACTAAAGGATTCAGGTGGGGAGAGACATCAGATGTGAACTGTAGAAAGACGCGGTTACTCCCCCATCTTTCAGCAGGCTTGCAGGCTCTGCGGCACCGTGAAGAAGGGGCTGGATCTTCCACTCCCATCAGCTAACCTCACCTCTCCCACAGGATCCCAGTGTGACAATAAAAACCACGACTTAGCACCTGCACTGAGCTTTACGCTTTGAAAACTGCGTTCCCTGCAAACCTGCCTGTATTTTCTAACTATATGCACTAAAAGGACCTGCAAGGGAGACAGAATTGGCCCTGCTACTCTTCTCTATTTCCGATGAGAAAACTGCAGCCCCCCCAGGAAGCTGCTGGGCTTGGAGGCTGAAGAGCAGGACCAGCCATGACTGATGTACACAATGAACTGCAGAAGCTCCCCCATCAAGTACTTACTGAGCACCTGCTGTGTTTCTGGCAATGGGAATACAGTGGTGAGCAGAGGAGCACAAATCCCTGCCCACATGGAGCCTACATTCCAATGAGGAGAGACCACAACAATATAAATAATATTATAAATATAAGTCAAATAGGTAAACAACATAAATAAGTAAATGATGATGTGTGTCAGGAAGCAGTAACTATTGGGGAGAAAAACAAAGCGGAGATGGGGAACAGGGAAACGTGAGGCGGGAATTCCTATGCAGAAATTCCTTTGGTTCCAAGTAAATGGCAACACATTCTTCTCCATCCAAGACAGACTCAAGACAAACCCTCAACCCAGGACAGCAGAGGCCGTGGGACTTCAGGCCAACTGGCAGACCTACTACAGGTTCTCTCTGCTGGTGACCACCCACCCCACAACCACTCAAGAAGCCTCATCAAAACATTGCTGGAGAAAACTGGGTGCCCACGGAGGAGAAACAGAATGCAAGGAGATTGCAATCTGGGACACTAGAGCAGTGCCGTTCCTCAGAATCTGCCACCCGCCTGTGCCCCAGGGCCCCCTCCACTGTCCTAGATTCTAAGGATTTTAAACCAAGCTCTCCAGGCGATTCTTAGACACCTTCAAGGCAGAGAACTACTGCTTTAAGGTTCTCTATTTAATTCACACCTGGTCCTAGCCCCTGACTCATTTGTCATAACTGTCATGGAATAAAGTGTGGGGGAAAAAAAGGGTGGGGAGAGTCAACTCACTTTTTTTTCTTTGAGACAAGGTCTTGCTCTGCTGCCCAGGCTAGAGTGCAGTGGTACAATCATAGCTCACTACAGCCTCAACCTCCCAGGCTCAAGCGACGCCTCCCCCACCTCAGCCTCCCAAGTAGCTGGGACCACTGGCGCATGCCACCATGCCAAACTAATGTTTGTATTTTTTGTAGATATGGGGTCTTGCTATGTTGCCCAGGCTGGTCTCCAACTCCTGGCCTCAAGCGATCCTCCTACCTCGGCCTCTCAAGGTGTTGGAATTACAGGCATTAGCTACTGAGCCCTGCCTAAACTCACTTTTAACTTGGGCAGTCTGGGATCTCAAAGAAGAGGAGACACCCAGGTCCCTGAACCAAGGCAGTGAGTAGCTGTGGGGAGGGAGGGAAGGAGACACATTCAAGAAGCATTACAGACACAGCCACGGGCAGGCCTTCCATGCATCCAGGGCAGCGGCTGGAGGAAAATTGACAAGCGTCCCAGGGTGCAGAAGGGCAGATCTGAGGGGGAAGCCAGGACCACCACTCTAACCACACTGAGTCTGAGGAGGCTCTGTGGCCACTGGAGATTCAGCTGCAGAAAGTCTGGGCCCGAGACAGTGATCTGGGAGCCATCAGGACCTAGGCAGAAACTGAGGCACATGTGCTGGGGAAAAAGGAAGTGGGGGAGGCAAATTCCTGCCGAAAAGTCAGACCCAAAGAGGAAAACTGAGGATCACGGGGCCAGCCCCTCTGTTCCTTGGCAGGGACACAGGCAGCAGGAGGGCCAGGAAGACAATGGGTATCCAAGAGCCTCTGTGAAGCTTCAGCTGGGCAGTGCAAAAGCCAGGAAGCAGGGGTGGCAGGTGGGGGAAGTAGAGACCAGTGTCAACAGTTCTTTGAAAACACTTGTTGTTTTTAGGAGGTAAAAAAGGGCCAACAGTTTGTTTACGGGAAGAAATTTAGGGGTCATGGGAGGTCAAGGTGAGAAGTCTGGGGTTTGTTTAAGATGGGATGGGCTTGGATCTGTAGAAACACTTTTGAGAAGAACTCAATCAAGTAGGGAGGCTAAAGATCCTAGAACTGGGTCCCTCAAGAGTAAGGGGACAAAATGACATCACCATCACCATTTATTGACAACACAGGCACCACGCACTGCAGCAAGAAGTTTACATATGTGGACTCATTTAATTCTTACAACAACCCTATCAAATAGCTCTTGGTATTTGATAGGGTTTGGCTGTGTCCCCACCCAAATCTCATCTTGAACTGTAGCTCCCACAATTCCCATGTGTTGTGGGAGGGACCCAGTGGGAGGCAATTGAATCATGGGGGTGGTTTCCCCCATACTGTTCTCATGGTAGTGAATAAGTCTCACAGGATCTGATGGTTTTATAAGGGGAAAACCCCTTTCACTTGGTTCTCTCATTCTCTCTTGTCTGGCACCATGTAAGACATGCCTTTCACCTTCCACCATGATTGTGAGGCCTCCCCAGCCACGTGGACCTGTGAGTCCATTAAATCCCTTTTTCTGTATAAATTACCCAGTCTCGGGTATGTCTTTACCAGAAGCACGAAAACAGACTAACATAGTATTCATAGTATTCATATGCCCCTTCGCAGAGAAGAAACCTGAGGTTATGGAGGTCAGGAAATGTGCCCAGGTCTGCAGCCAGGATTTAAATCCAGGTGTCAGGGTGGTTTGTACACATCTCCCTTCTCTGCCACATTGATGTACCTTAGAGAAATGAAAACACCTGTTCCCTTACAGTGGGGGTGAAAGGCAAGAGAATTTGGAAGGATGGTGACAGGAAGATGGGTTTGATCGAAGTCCTGGTTTCCCTATGACCTAGAAGCAAGATGCCAGGCTGAGGCTAACAACAATGGAGGTGGGGGACTGAGGAGCAACAGGACCCCTGTGAAGCATGCAAGCACCTGCCCAGAGCTGAGGTCGGGGGAGCATGCGCCTTGGACGCAGTATGAATGTCCCCTGAAGGGCTTGGCTGCCCAAGAGACAGATGGGCTGTCCAGGACCCAGATGGGGCAAGCCAGGGTTGGAAGAACCACAGGCAGAGAAACTGAGGGCACTAGCAGCTACAGCAGTCAATCTTGAGGTCCAGGATCTAAGACGTCTGAATTTAAGATCTCAGAGGTGGAAGGTTCTGCGTTAGGTCAAGGCACCATGGAGGCAAAGGCCATTGACTCAGGGGTGTAAGGAATAGAGAGATTTGGACTTGAGTCAGGTGGGAACGAAGAGGGGCCATCCTCAGGATCTGTAGAGGTGAAGTCTGTGTGTCAGATGCCAAAGTTCTCACAGAATGAGGGAACGTGACTCATTCAAAGCAATCATGCTGATGATGATAATGAAGATGAGAGTGGACATCAGAGAATATCCGTTATTCTGTACATGTACCAGGCATGTGAAGTGCATCAAGGACTCAACCCTCACAACTACCCTGGGAGATCAGTACCATCTTTTCTCCTTTTCACAGATAGAGAAATGGCACAGGGAGGTTAAGAAACTTGTCCAAGGTCACATGTAACTGGGAAATGGGACCCCGTCCTAGGGATTCGGGCTCAAGGGTTCATGCTCCTAGCCCTTAGCAAGAGGAGCTGGATTTCTATCAGGAGGGGGAAGTGGAAGGAACATTTGGTAAAGAGGGGAAGATGTAAGGGAGCCTGTTAACAAGGAACTTCCACAGGGCCCACTGGAAAAATGAGGGAAGAGGAAAGAAGCAGTGCATCTTCCCTCTTCCCTCATTTTTCCAGTGGGCCCTGTGGAAAGAGAAAGCAGGAAGAGAAAGCAGGAAGAAAATCACTATCCCTATTTTACAGGTAAGGCCACAAAAACTCGAAGAAGCAAAGTGTCCTGCCCAACCAGTAAATCAAAAACTGGAATTTGAATTGCCCCAAGATAGTTCTTTAAGGGTGCGAAATCCATCTCAGTAGGTGCTTGAGGGAAAGTTGAAGGAGCATGAGGGAAGGTTTCCAGTTCTACAAAAAGAAAGCAGGCAGGGTGGTTCATGCCTATAATTCCAGCACTTTGGGAGGCCAAAGTGGAAGGATCGCTTGAGCCCAGGAGTTCAAGACCAGTCTGGGCAACAAAGTGAGACCCCCCATCTCTACAAAAAATACAAAAAAAGTAGCCAGGTGTGGTGGCATGCACCTGTAGTCCCAGCTACTCAGGAGATTAAGCTGGGAGGATTACTTAAGCGCTGGGAGGATTGCTCAAGCCCTGGGAGGTCGAGGCTGCAGGGAGCTGTGATCACACCACTGCACTCCAACCTGGGCGACAGACCAAGACCTTGTCTCAAAAAGAAAAAAGGCCAGGCACAGTGGTTCACGCCTATAATCCCAGCACTTTAGGAGGCTGAGGCGGGTGGATCGCCTGAGCTCAGGAGTCTGAAACCACTCTGGGCAACATGGTGAAATCCTGTCTCTATCAAAATAAAAAATTAGCCTGGGCATGGTGGCATGCATCTGTAATCCCAGCTACTCAGAAGGCTGAGACAGGAGGATCATTTGAGCCAGGGAGGCAGAGATTACAGTGAGCTGAGACTGCGCCACTGCACTCCAGCTTGGGCAACAGAGTAAGACTCCATGTCAAAAAAAAGAGAGAGAGAGAGAGAGAAAGAAAGAAAAAGAGATTGGACACACCCTTCCTACAACAAACGTCAGATGCAAACATTCAAGGTGGGCATGGGAGCAGCAAAGCCATGCCTTCTGATGTGGTCCAGCCAACACCATGATCACAGGAGCATGTCTGTGGCCAGCATGGATGGAGCATGGCAGCTGGTATTTCAGATTAAAAACAAAAACAAACGCAAGAAAAGGTTCAGTACTAGTGGAGACAGGAAAAGAGCCAGAAAGCTCTGGGGTTCAAGAAAGATGCTGAAGGCTTCCACACCAGCAGCTGAGTTCATCCGATGAGTCAGAGAAGGGTAACCGCCTGAAGTCAGACGGGGTCAGGAACCCAAGACTGAAAAAAGGGGGAAAGTAAAACTGATTCCCTAAGATTGGACACTGCTCCAAGGCGGGCAAAAGTCATCTTTAATGAGAGGGCCAGTTGTAGCTGAAATGTGTCCAAATGGAAGCCAGGAAAAGGTCTGGGAAGCACATTCTTCCCTTCCAGGTGACACACACGTACCCCACCCCAGGTGCACACCCCTGTATGCTTTAAGCAAAGCAGCTGATTAAATCCTTCCATTCAACCCCCAAATACCTCTCCCTACTAAAAAACTGAGGCCCCCTTTGCTGTTCACAGGACTCCTGGGGACCCGCCTCCAAACCACGCCCGAGCCTGGCCCTCACCAATTTAGGGCAGAGGAAAGTGGATGAGGTTCCCCACTCTCCTCAGGGCAGGCCTGAGGAGTGCAGGCCATGGCTGTGGGTACCAGCATGCAGGCTGGGGGTTCATGAAACAAGGAACAGGACCGCGGTTCACGAAGACCCCTTTTTTGAAACCTTGCTCCAAATTGACCTTCTAAGAAAATCTCCTCTCATCGAAGGACAGAAAAGAAGGGAGCAGGGGGATGTGAAGGAGAAGAGACAAGAAGGGATAAAGAAAAGTCATTATAATTTTGTCCCAGGAACTGGAACAATTTGGGATTTCACGACATTTTGAAGCTGAATGGCATGGACCTCACTGCACTGTCTGGAAAGCAATGAAGTGGGTAGGAGGGGGCTCCTGGCAGCTGCCTGCACTGCCCCCTGGAACCCTTCCTCCCAGTCCACCTGCAGCCAGGAGAGAACTCAGAAGAGGAGAAAAGTCAGAAGTTGAGGAATGCTATGCTGAGTGGGGCAGGCTGGCCGTGCACTCCATAAGCTCAGCCAGGAGGCTCCTAGAGTGAACGCTCAGTGGTGCACCAACCTGGGAAGGAGGGCTCATCGCAGGAGAGTCACAGGCAGGGTTTTCCCTGACAGGCAAAGCAAAAGGTTCTGTGCAAGGGTCAGCGGAAGACCCCTGGTTTCAAATCTTTCCTGTTTCCTTCTGTCCCTGCTTTCCCCAGGCGGGACTCGGCATGGTCTCCAAGTGGTGTGCCTAATCTGGTTGGAATTCCTCCTCCACCCACCTGGCATGCTCCCCAAGTCTTGAGCTCTCCTAACCAGACCAGGGGTTCTTGTATCCACCCCAAGTGCCCCCTGCCACTCTGGAACATCAGAAAGAGGCTCATGGAAAACCTGCCACCAAGCCCTGCCTGGAGAGGAGTTAAGTCATTGCCACCATTTGTCGAGAGCCCTGCAAAGACCATATACTCCCTCCCTGGGTAGCGCCTTGCTGCTTACTATCACCGCGGGGGCAGCCAAAGGTCCCAGTAGCCTGGCCCTTTATGGATGAATGAACACTCACATCCCACCACAGGAGGACCAAGTGAAAGAGGAAGACACAGGAAGCAGCAGGAAAACTGCCAAAGGTCTTCCAAATACCCATTTCATAATCTCCGTGTTGCCTACCAAGGCTCCAGAGACATAAGAGAGCCTCAGGTTCAGTGGTTTTCATATTTTTTTGACATGAACTCCCCAGCTAGAAGTGCATTTTAAACTTCTGTAAAATGCACTCGGGGACATACACACAACCCAGACAGAATTCCAACATTTCTCCTACTACACACTCGTATTTTATACTCTCACTAATAACTTCTTTTTTTTTTTTTAATGCAGAGGCCATTAATGGGTCATGGCCCACTGTGTGAAAAATACCACTTGTTAAAATGACACTGGGGAGGTGAGGTATGACCTCATGAACAAGCAAATTTAATATCATAATGGGAAGCATCCACCAGGCCGACTTTGTACTTAGAACTGCGAAATAAGTAGCATCAGGCTCAGGGTTGAAAGCGACCAGCATAGAGTTCCAAAGCCCACACTACCTAGGACAGAAAAAAGCCAGCCGATTCAACATTCTTATTTGCCGTTACAAAATCAAAGTAAAAAAATGGCTGTCTTTCAATTTGGAGAATGCTTTCTCTCTTTCAAGGTCCAATTTCCATGGATTTGTTTTCATCTGTAATACTTCTTTGATATTTCAAGTAACATAAAAGAAGACGACTGGTATTGTGTGTTCCAAGAAATGCAGCATGGGTTAAAAAATGTGGAGAAGCACAGACCAGGTCCATTGTCCCCACTTTGTAGTGACAAAACTAAGACACAGAACAGTGCCCGAGGCGTGAAGCAAGTGAGGAGCAGGGCCTGAAGCCCAACCCAGGTCTCCTGACTCAGTTACTCCAAGTCTCCTCCATCATTCAAAATACTTAAGAGAAACACAGGTGTGGTCTCCCCAAGCCTTTCCAGGACTGAGGATGCATCCCTGACTCCTCATGCTGGGCAGGCAACTGTGCTAATCTTGGCAGACCCTGGCATTCAGCAGCAGCCTCAAAATCAACCTGCACACTTCAGCACGGAAGAGCCCCTAAGGGTCAAGTTTTGGGGTGAGTTAGAATCCCAGAACTTAGAAGACCTCACTGATTAGCTAACCCATGCCTTGTTTTACAGACTTGTCTAGGAAAACCAGACCGGCTCCTTCGACCATTCACACCATGTTAACCTGTCCACAGCTGAAAACTGCTAGGGAAACTAATACTAAGTACACAGGTGACATCTGAACCAAAACATACCAACGTTTATGGGGCAAGGAGAAACCAAACACAGATCACACAGTTTCAATATGTGAGAAACGCCTCTTGAGAGTGTCAACGGGTGCTCAGAAGGCACGACTAATTATTTCTCATCCTAAAAATAAGCTAAAAAGAGGCTCTGAACTGAACTTGCCGTGGGGTTCCCAAACAGAATGTTCATCTCAAGACACTGGTAGGACTAAGGCCTGCTCAAATAACACCTCCCTGCTCCTAACCTTCCAAAGACTCTGCCCAGAGAGCACTTGAGACAACAGCTTCAATCACGGAGAATTTTATTGCATTTGAGGGATTCTTTCCTATACAAAGGCCACCTGGTATCAGTCCAGTGTCTTTCCTGGAGATGAAAGCCATTTCTGTAATTCCCCACTGGGACACTGGAGGGACAGATGGGTGATGGCTCAGGCCCAGCAGCACCTTGGAAGCCCATGTCTTTCCCCATTGGACTTGTGCCCGTCCAGACAGTGACTGCCAGCTCCAAGCAAGCTGCCCAGAGTGGAGAAAATCCTCTGAACTGGACTTTCCGGCCTTCATACCCGCTTATGCAGGATCTGCATCAGCAACAAGATACAGCTGCTGTGGGTGCCTCTGTGGGACCTGCCTTGCAAAATAACTGCCACCTAGTGAGGCCTCTGAATCCCCCAACCACTCTGCAGCTGCAGCCAGAGGACTGGAGGTGGCGCAGGAGCCTGGGCAAGGTCATCGGTTCGCCTTTCTGTGCCTCAGTTTCTTCGTTGTTAACCTCCAGGGCTGTTGCACGAATTAGATGAGTTATGCCTATAAAAGTGCAATGTGTAACCGCCAATACTGGCACTTCTTGCACCACTCTATCCCCGGGCCCTGGGGTGTTCTGGGCAGGCTGACAGAGGGCAGCTCTCAGTCTACCAGGCAAAATCCACCTGCTAAAGCTGCCTCCTTAAAGAAATGCATTTAAAACTACCTGAGCAAGTGACGGATAGGGTTTAAAGGAAACAGTGCCTATCACAATCCATAGCAAGGGCTCTAAGGCACAAGCCCACCCACCTCCCCCTCAAGCAAAAGGAGAGGCAAACGTCATTGCCTCCCGGCGGCTCAGTGACCCAAAGTCGGGGGAAAGAAATGCAGGAACCCTTAGAAAGGGGATCCCCAAAGGCCGTTGCCGAACCGGTATCCCCAAAAGAGTTGCCACGAGTCGAGAGAAGTCCTGCCGGCCCCAAGTCCCCGGAATAACCCGGGGGAGTAGCAGCCACACACCAAGTCCTCAGGGCGCGCGGCCCGGTCAGGGCCACACGTTTCCCAGCGCGAGCGTGCTGAGGGCTTCCCCCCCCCGGGGAGCTCCCTCGGAAACCGCGCACGTGTGAGCCGCCCCGGGCAGCCCGAACAGCCAGCGTGGTTAGACTGTGCAGAGCTGCAGCGATCGCGTCCCCCGGGAGCCCCGTCGCCGCCGAAACCAGCGGTGCTCGCCACTCCGCCTTCCCGGCCGCAGCGCAGCCAGCAGCCGGGGCCGGGCACGCGGCGGGAGCAGCGGGCGGTGCGGGGCGCAGGCCGGGCACTCACGCGGGATCGGCAGAAGGCGCGGCGCTCTGGCTGTGCGCAGCGGCTCCCGGGGCGACCCCGGCCCGCCACGGTCCTTGGCAGAGCGCAGTTTCGGGGCGCTGGCCCCAGGCTGCCGGCGCGCGGGATGCAAACGCGCGCGCGCACTCGTCCTCCTCTGGCTGCGTCCCCGAAGTTCTCCCGCGCCTCACCTTCACCGAGTCCACCGGGTACATGACCGAGTGCTCCAGGATCCCGGCCATCGCTCCTGCTGTCATGTGGGTGGACACGGAGGCGCTGGTCGGCAGGTTCTCATAGTCCTCCGACCCGGTGGCGTCCTTGCCGCCGCCGCCATCTCGGCTGTCCCCCATCCATCCTCCGCGCCACCGCCTGGCTGCCCACGCTCCCGCTGCGCAGCTCCATCCGCCAGCTCCGCGGGGCGCAGGAGGCTGCAGGAGGTGGGCAGGGAGGGGGAGGGGGCGCAAAACTTCACTTCTTAAAGTGGGAGCCACCTCCCCCGGGACCGCGGCGCCTGACGCCATGGCGGGTTGGGGTGGAGCGCAGCGGCCCGAGACACCAATCGCCGCGAACCAAGAGGCCGGTGGCCGCAGCGCCATTGGTGTGCGGGACAGTGGGGACCCGCCTCCCTGTGTGACGTCACCGTCCCGTGCAAATTTCCAAGCCACCGGACGGGGGCGAGAGGATTCGTGGGGTGTCCCGGGAAGTTGTGCTATCTTGAGGATGGGGCTGGTCCGCGAGGGGCAGGGGAGGTCTCTGGGGAGGGGCCGCAGTGGGGTAAGCCCAGAGCTGGAGGCATGGATGACAGTGGCTCGGGCAAATCCGCCCCCGGGGCGGGTGAGTTTGCAAACAGAGTTGCTCAGCGAGCTTCGGCGTTCCTAAGGCCTGAAGTTAAAACTCAGGGTCCCATTCTAGACTGTTTGTTGGAGAGACCCCCATTTATTCGAAATTGTTTCTCTCAACTAAAATACATAATGCAAAGCTAAATTCGTTCCTCTTGTTCTTACCGAGAGGACGAACCCACCCTGCCCTGGACCGAGCAAGATTGTCAGGCGTGACCAGGAGGGAGCCCCTCTAGGCACCTCCAGGAAATTTTCTTTGGGTTGGATATGCCCGGAAGGTCTGTAGAGGCCTGGTCTCACAGTAGGAGTGTGGAATTGGCTGAGAGTAAAATCTTACAGCCTTGCCCCTGCCTGTCTTAAGACTGTGGCCACCTACTTCTTAAAAGTCGTCCTAAGCTGGCCTCTTCCATAACCCAGGCTGCTTTAATATTGTTTTGCTCCAGTCTGGGGGAAGATGGAGAAATCAGAAAGTAGGAGAGGGAAATGTCTGCCTCTGGAAGTGTTCGTCTAAACTGCATGTTCCAGAGCTTAAGATGACTTGGGCTGATCAACTTCTAGGCACCCGGGCCTCCCTGCCTTATCTAGACAAGGCTTCTGGTCAGGAAGGCTGGGACCTGAGATATGAAAGGGTGGGGAAAACCCTGAAGATGCTGAGCCTGCTCTCTGCCCTCACCCTGATCGGCATCCCAGGCAGCTCTTAGGGATCTGAGATACAGTAATGAGAACATCGGTAGAGGTCAATAGAGGCATCAGGGCCAAGGGCACTGTTTCCCCAATTTTGGTAGCTGCAGATAGTAGCTGGCAAGATGAGTGCTAAGGATGTGATAACTGAAAACAGGCTCTGTGTTTTCACTTGGCCATCTCTGTGATGGCTAGAAGAAAAACTACTTTTGTCAAAGGTCATTTTTAAGAAATACTGATCAGAAGTTGTTGATCCTTATTTTTAAGTGGATGCCCTTTAAGCAGTCTATAAGAACCCATTGCCCCACTTCTGGGAACATGACAAAAACCCAAATACACATGAAGCTCTTCTTCAAAGCATCCGTTATAGCAGTAAATCATTGGAAACGACCTAAATGTTCAACCAGAAGGGAATGGCTAAGGAAATTATGATGCCTGCATAATATTAGTGAAATATTATGCAGCCTTTAAAAGTGGAATTTACGTTACACAACATGGACAAAGATTATCACGTAAGGATAGGTGAGAAAACAAAATTCCATAACCTTTACAGTCACAAAGATGTAAACGTGCACAGGGAAAGAGAGGTATGGTTACTGTGCTACTGGTGGAGGATTATAGGCAACTGCTTTGACTTTATTTTTCAGACTTTAAATAATACTTATGTGATTTCTATAATTTAAAAATAAAAAATCATTTTTAGGATATATACACCATGTATACACATCCATACACACATCTATATATAGAAATATATATGTATAGCATATAGATATGGGCATTTATGTCGGATACATAGGATATTGAATATATAGATATGTATATATAATATGTTAATAAGTATATACATAAAATATATAGATATGTGTATATATAATGTATTTTTTACTTAGCCTCAGCATTCATATCCATGTATATATATAAAATATACATACATTTTATATATATACATATATATATTATACATATTTAATACATATACCTGTATATATTATATATACACCTATGTATACATATATACATCTATGTACGTATATACATAAATGTATATACACCTATGGTATATATATGTATATTATATATGCACCTAAATTATATATAATACATATGTGTAAGATGTATTTTATATATATATATATATATATGCACACACCTCTTAATGGATGAGAAACCCTCTGAACTTTGCAATGGCAATACCAGTGGAAAGAAGTTGCCTTTCGATGGTTAAGAGAATTCTTGGCAAATGTGAATATGCCCATAATCTTCACAGACGTGATTTTTTAAAAAATTTCATTAAATAAATGTTAGAAACAGTTGAAAATCTTTGGACTATTTATTATTTAAAAAGCATTCAATACTTTTTTCTCCCCCATATATGGTAGATGTGGTGGTTTGGCACTTAGCATCTTACATTCCTCCTTGGACTGCAGTGGCCAGAACATGTAAAGCCACATTTCTCAGACTTTCTTGCAGCCAAGGGTCTAGCCGTGATTTATATTCTGCCAATAGACGAATTCTAAAGATCTGGAAAGTGAGCGTGAGATGAAGCTCCCTTCCTGCTCTTTGATGTTTTCTGCTGCCCAGCAAGGCCAGAGACACTTGAGGCAGGAACAGTTGGGGTGGGCAGTGGGTTCTCTACTGCAACAGCTTGGCAGTGCTGGTCACCAGATTCATGGATGCTGAGAGGTATTTATGGAAGTAGGGGTTACAGCAGTGATAGTGGCAGCCTCCTGATCCCTGCATCATGGCTTTGTAGGTGGTCTTCTGCTTCCTTGCCTTTGAGGCCACAGCAGAGGTAGCCATTCCCTTGGGAAGCCAGTTTGGCACTGTGGATCTGTGCCTCCACCCCTCCCTGGGTGCTGCTCCCCTGTGTATAGCAGCGAAGGGCATAGTGATTAAGGAGCCATCCCGGATGTCAGAAGGCAGCAGCCAGTCCAGCTCCTAGACCTCTAGGGAAGGCCTGCTGGGAGAAGGTGGCATCCCAGTCAGCATAACCCAGCGCTTGGGCCACACTGCTGTCAGGAAGGGAACACCTCTTACCTTTGAAAGGCAAGCACATGGCGACCCAGGAGAAGAGGAGTGGCAGCTCATTTGGGCCTCTCCCTAGGGGCAAGCCAGCAGGCTCAGAATGACTTGTTGCTTCTATCAGAGTCTTTCGTAAAGTTCCTGAACGTTGTAGTTCTGGAGGTGTCATCATGCAGCCCTGGCCTAACTGGAAGCCAAGCTCCATTTAGAAGAGGAAGCTGTAGAATGTGCAAGGCAAGAAACACCTGACTTGGTGGCACGGAACTGTGCAAGCCCTGCTTCCAGCGTGTACTAGCTGTGTGGCTCTGGCCTGTTTCTGGCAAGCTTCCTCCTCTGTAGACTTTGGTCATTCATACCACATGGTGAACAAAATATAGAGAAAATAGACTCTATATTTGGAAGAGTAGATATTTCAATTATATATACTTGACCCTGAGCTTTCATGAAGAGTTGGGAGAAGAGATGACAGAAAATGAGGGGTGCAGAGGAAAGAGGTTCAGGCCTTCTCCCCCAGTCCTGCTTTATTCACAAGAATTGTTCTAGCCCTGACATCCATCTGCTCCATGAAACACACAGGTACATTACTACCCTACTTATAATTTAGCCAATGCTGGGTCTCTCCCTGGGTCCCAGCACTCCTCTGCTTTGTGTCAGATCCCTGGCCATTATGTCAACTAGGGCACCTGGTGGTGTGGTGTGCTTTCAGTCTTTTTGGTCATCGGTGTTTTGTGGGTTTTTTTGATTTGTGTGTATTGTTTGTTTGTTTTGGAGACAGAATCTCGCTCTGTGACTCTGGCTGGAGTGCAGTGGTGCAATCACTGCTCACTGCAGCCTTGAACTCCTGGGCTCAAGCAATCCTCCTGCCTCAGCCTCCAGAACAGCTGGGGCTACAGGCACTTGTCACCACGCCCAGCTAATTTTTTTAATTTTGTTGTAGACACGAGGTCTTACTATATACTGCCCAGGCTGATCTCAAACTTCTGGACTCAACCAATCCTCCTGCCTCAGCTTCCCAAAGTCCTTGGATTACAAGTGCAAGCCACTACACCTGGCCTGTTTTTTATAATGGACTCTCATCCACATCCCGGGTAATTTTTAGTGGAGTGCATATATTGGGAGGGCCTCAAAGGGGCACACAGTCCCTCCCTCCCTCATACAGATCTTGCCCTATAGTCCCAAATTCCCTTGCTTTCCCTAGGACACTGCTGTGTTTCTAAATCTATCTGTGATTCACACAGAAATGAGTCTCCCCATGAGATGGATGAATAAATGGAGGCAAAAGCTAGCCTCCCTCTCAAACTCCAACTTGAATGAAGAAGCCATGGGAAAGAGCCATCAGATGGAAGACACAGGGCTGCCTCACTTTACCAGGCATCCTTGTACGAGTGGTGACTGGCAAGGGTCAGAGCTGAGGTGTAATCAGTGGGCTGAGAGAGAAGTGCTGATCTGCCTCCCAGGAGCCTGCCTGTGCCCTGGCGTCCTCAGACCCTACTGCTTGACATCATCATGCCACATGACGTGGCTGGGCCACCACCAGAGCTGACATCTGCATTTTTCCCTCTCCTCGCCTATTTCCACAAATACACTTCGTGCCCCATCACCTAATATAACCTCTCTTCCCTCCTCCTTACCTGAAGCTAGTGCCCCACGTCTCTCCTCCAACCTGAAGTTCTCAGGAGGTGAATCTCCCTGGTTTCTCTGGTAAAAATGCACTCAGTCCTTAACCCTTTGAGTGGCGGTTTCTTTTCTTTTCTTTTTTTTTTTTTTTTTTTTGAGACAGACTCTCACTCCATCACCAGGCGACAGGCTGGAGTGCAGTGGCGTGACCTCGGCTCACTGCAACCTCCGCCTCCTGGGTTCAAGCAATTCTCCTGCCTCAGCCTCCCGAGTAGCTGGGACTACAGGCGCGCGCCAGCATGCCCAGCTAATTTTTTTGTATTTTTGGTAGAGACGGGGTTTCACCATGTTGGCCAGGATGCTCTCGATCTCTTGACCTCGTGATCCGCCCTCCTCGGCCTCCTAAAGTGCTGGGATTACAGGCATGACCCACCGCGCCCGGCCAACCCTTGCAGTTTTCTACAGGAATTTTCGCGTGCCAGCCACATTGGCTGCTCCTCCCAGCATGAACCTCCCTGCCTCTGCCTCCTCTGGAATCCTTTCCTCACGCTTGTCCCTCTGCCTTCTCTGCCTCTCCTCCCTCCCCCGCCACCCCCGTCGTCCTGGCAGCTGCTGTCCTGTCCTCCTGTTGGTCATCTCTCCCATTCCCACGCCCCAGTTACCAACCCCAGCTCCTCCTCATTCCAGTCGCACGTGATCATGTGCCTCCCAGCAGCTCTACCTGAATATTCCTAAAGCTCAGAAAGCATATAATATCCGTGTCCCGGGAGGGCTCTAACAAAATGCCACACACTGGGTGGCTTTAAACAACAGAAATGTATTGTCTTGCTTTTCTGGAGGCCAGCAGTCCAAGATGGAGGTGTCGGCAGGGCCATGCTCTCTCTGAAGGCTGTCATGGAGGACCCTCCCCTGCCAGTTCCCAGCTTCTGCTTACTCCATGGCTTGTAGATGCATCACTCCAACCCCTGCCTCTGTTGCCATGTGGCACCCTCCCTGTGTGATTCCATGTCTGTCCAAACTCCCTCTTCTTATAAAGATGCCTGTCATATTGGATTCAGGGCCCAACCTAATCCAGGATGACCTCGTCTTAACTTGATGACATCTCCAAAGACCATATTTACAAGTAAGGTCACATTCACAGGTTCTGGGTGGACATGAATGGGGTGGGGGGGGACAGAAATTATTCAACTCAGTCCAGTGAGGGAGAGGCAAGAGCCCCAAGAGGCCTGCACTCCTGTCTTGACATCCCTTTTCCTCATTCCTTCATCTGTGAGATGATGGTGTGGATTGGACTCACTGGGGTGCAGGCCCCTCCAGCTCTGCCTTTCCCATCTTTCTTCACAATTACCGACTCCTCTTTTTTTTAGATGGAGTCTCGCTCTGTCACCCAGCACAGTGGCACGATCTCGGCTCACTGTAACCTCTGCCTCCCAGGTTCAAGTGATTCCCCTCCTCAGCCTCCAGAGTTACTGGGATTACAGGTGCTCACCACCACACCTGGCTAATTTTTGTATTTTTAGTAGAGATGGGGTTTCACCATGTTGGTCAGGCTGGTCTCAAACTCCTGGCCCCAAGTGATCCACCCCGCTCCTTGGCCTCCCAAAGTGCTGGGATTACAGGCGTGAGCCACCACTCCTGGCCACCAACTCCTTCTAATGCCGTTTTTCCCCCTTGCATTTACCTCCTTTTACCAACCTACAGCCAAGCATAGAGTCATCTCTGACTCTCTCTCTCTCTTTTTTTTTCTTTGGTTCTTAGATCCTATCAGCCACATCTGGTTCCAGCCTCTGAGACAGCATCATCCATAGCTACAGTGTGACTCTGTAATTTATCATTCAAACTGGGACACTTTTTGAGAATGAAAAGCGTCACTATTAACAATTCCACCAGGACAGAAGGTAGAAGCTAAGACTATCCTGGGAAAACCAGGACATAGGGTCACCCTAATTATAGCCAGATCTTGCTTGTCATCCCCAAAACTATGTCCCTAAACCTATGGCTCTTGTCTCTCCTCATATCCTGTTAATATGGTGTTCAACATTTGTTTCTCATCCCAGACACCTCAACTCCCATGAAGCGTCCTCTGACCCCTGAAAAGTAAGATGAACCCTGGAGCTCTTCCCTGCCTCTCCCACAGCTCTTAGAACCTTGCACTTTACATTGCAGTTCTGGAAGCCATGTCTTAGCAGTCCCATTACACTCTAAGTTCCTTGAATACACACAATGAATAAACAGTACATATTATTAAATGAGCCGAGAGTTCTTTGAAAAAAAGCTTCATCTTCCTATATGATAGCATGAAAATATTGCAGATTTCCATGATTCCCAAGTAGTTAAAGAACATGCTATATCTCAGAGCTGCAGGTTCTCAACACAGTTTGTGGAAAAGAGAAAAAAAGTGACCTTTTCTTCCAAAATATATGTCACAAACATTAAATTAGGGAGCTACCTTTCTTTCCTTTTTTTTTTTTTTTTTTTAAAAAAAGACAGATTTGCTCCGACACCCAGGCTGGAGTGTAATAGTGTGATCTTGGCTCACTGCAACCTCCACCTCTCAGGTTCAAGCAATTCTCCTGCCTCAGCCTCCCAAGTAGCTAGGATTACAGGCATGTGCCACCACGCGTGGCTAATTTTTATATTTCTAGTAGAGGCAAGGTTTCACCATGTTGGTCAGACTGGTCTCAAACTCCTGACCTCAGGTGATCTGCCCGCCTTGGCCTCCCAAACCGCTGGATTACGGGAGTGAGTCACCACATCGTGCCAGGAGGCTACCTTTCTTAGGACAATATGGAGTTACTAAGCTGGGAACCTCTAAGAGAACTAGAGTATGATACAGTCTATAAGTCCTTCCTTACAGGTGGACAAAGAGATCCAAAGTAAAGTAACATGTCCAAGGACACAAAAGTGGTTGGTGGCGGAGCTGGGATAAAACCCCAGGTGTGTCATTCAATACCCTTTCACTTATTCACCTTTGAAATAAACTCAGAGGCTGATAAAACTCCTTTATTGCTATCATTTGTCATATCTCAGATGCCTACTCTGTAAAAATCAATAGTCATTAATTCTCCACTCTGGCCAGATTCACCTGACACAGCACATTAGCACATGGCCACATGTGCAAGTTCCCCAGGTGAGTTTTGTACTGAGCTCCATGCACAGTGAATAAGAGAGTTCATTGACCAGGATCCTTTAGGCAACAAAGTTGCTGTATTTCCGTGCCTCAAATAGACTACTGAGCAGAAAAGAGGCCTCTCTGTAAGAGAATGGAGATGATATTGAATAAAAATAACAGCACGTGCTTTGGAGACAGACCAGGATTGAGTAAATAAATACCCACTGCTCCCAAGAGTTGCCCTTGTGAGAAGCAGCTCTTTTGCAATTGGAAGCACCAAGCATTATGGTTTTCTGTTTGGGTTCCATGTGTTTTCTCTGTCCACAGCATCTAATTATGCCTGGCTAGTCTCTCCTGACTTTAGTCATATGTGTCTCTCGAGTCTGGACTTCTGTTTCAACTGCTGGTGAGGGGCAACTGCAGAGTGATTGTGAATTTGCAGGAGAAAGATGTGCAAAGGCGGCCAGGTTATCACCTACCAAAGCAGGGGCGGAGTTAGCACTGAGAGTCTCTCAGATGGGAGAGAAGGGTTAACAAGGATCACCACTTGATGGTCTGTCTTCACAGTCCCCTTCAGAAACATAGGGTAGCAGAGAGGAACCCTGGGAGTGACCTCAGAGAGCAGCCAGATCTTCCCCCTGCTCTCAGGCTCCCAGGCTGAACCTTTTAGCTATTGTGTTGGTAGATGGAGCCCCAGGCTCCCAATGTGGCTGGCTGTGCTAGGATGGGCTGGATGGTACCTTTTCCCTACATCAAAGCTCCAGGCTACGGGGGAAATTCAGCCACATACACACTGTGAATTTCTCAATTCTGCTTTGTTAATTTCCAGAGTCCCACTTGATGTAATAAACGCACTCTTCTCAGTTGAGCCGAAATGTGGCAATTCATAAAATTTGTCTATGTAGCAAGATGCTACGTAGCAGTTTTCCCCAAGAAATCTGCCTACTCAGGACAGATTTACAAGCATCAGGACATTTGGTGAACATAATCAGAAAGTGTTATTTTTAGTCCAGTTTTTAAAACTAACCAGCTCTGATGCAACCAGTTTAGAAAACGGTCTCACGATAGCTAGTAAAGTTGCATGTACACAGGACTGATGACTCACAGTTCTACTCCTAATCTATACCCCAGGAACACCTACTCTGTGTACCGAAAGACATTCACAAAAATGCTTATAGCAGCACCATTCGCAATAGTCCCAAATTGGAAACAACCCAACTGTTCATCAGTAGCAGAATGGATAAATAAATGGCAGTATGTTCACACAATAAAATGTGACACAGCAGCAAAAAGGAATGACTCTCAACTTTGGACAGCAGCAGGTTCAATGCACAAACACGATGTTAAGCAAAAGAAGCCAGACACAACATAGTAGGCAATATGATTCTTTCAGTATACAGTTCAAAACCAGAAAAAGCCAATTGATAGTGTTAGAAACCAGCATAGTCATTACCTCTGTGGCTGCAGAGAAGCATGAGAGACCTCCTGCGATTCTGGTTGTGTCCTGGTGTTTTTTATTTGGCGTGTTCACAGTGTGGAAATTCATTGAACTGGACACTTACGATTTCTAGACTTTTTTTTTTTTTTTGAGATGGAGTCTCGCTCTGTCACCAGGCTGCAGTGCCGTGGCGCGATCTCGGCTCACTGCACCTCTACCACCAGGGTTCAAGCGATTCTCCTGCCTCAGCCTCCCGAGTAGCTGAGATTATAGGTGTGTACCACCACACCCAGCTAATTTTTGTATTTTTAGTAGCGACGGGGTTTCACCAAGTTGGCCAGGATGGTCTCGATCTCCCAACCTCATGATTCACCCACCTCAGCCTGCCAAAGTGTTGGGATTACTGGTGTGAGTCATGGCACCCAGCCGATTTCTACACTTTTTATAACATATATGTTATAAGTCAATATATAACTATAAATGGAGAAATATTTATATATTTTGGAGAAAAAACAGAGTAAATATTTGTTTGATTGAGGAAGAAGCAGAGAACGGCAGGAAAGATAAACGTTGAAGTCAGAACTCTTGACTTACCACCTGCTACCTAGCTGTGTCCTTGGAAAAATTACTTACCATCTGAGTCTGGTTCTCAATTATAAAATGAGCACAGGAATTTCTACACTACAGAATTAAATGAGAAATTACAGAAGGTACATGATATATATATTAGTGATATATATATAAGCAAAAATGTCAATTTCCCCTTAGTGTTTGGCTAATATTTGTCAGCACTTACTGTAGCCGTAGATAGTTGCCCAGGCTGGAGTACAATGGCACGATCTCAGCTCACTGCAACCTCTGCCTCCCAATTCAAGCAATTCTCCTTCCGCAGCCTCCTGAGTGACTGGTATTACAGGCATCCGCCAACACACCTGGCTAATTTTTACATTTTTAGTAGAGACAGGGTTTTGCATGTTGGCCAAGCTGGTCTCGAACTGCTGACCTCAGGCGATCTGCCCGCCTCGCCCTCTCAAAGTGCTGGGATTACAGGTGTGAGCCACCATGCCAGGCCTGCTATACACATTTTTCATAGCATGTTTATGTTCACCAAAGAGCTGTCTCTTAATTGGCAGTTAATTCTGCTTTTTAAGTGTCTTCTGGCCAGGCGTGGTGGCTCACGCCTGTAATCTCAGCAGTTTGGAAGGCCAAGGCAGACACATCACCTAAGGTTAGGTGTTTGAGTCCAGCCTAGCCAACATGGAGAAACCCCGTCTTTACTAAAAGTACAAAAATTAGCCGGGCATGATGGCAGGTGCCTATAATCCCAGCTACCTGGGAGGCTGAGGCAGGAGAATCGCTTGAACCTGGGAGGCAGAGGTTGCCATGAACTGAGATTGTGCCACTGCATTCCAGTCTGGGTGACAAGAGCAAGATTCCATCTCAAAAAAAAAAAAAAAAAAAAAAAAGGTGTCCTTTTTTTTCCCCAAAAATCAAAATCTTTTTCATAAATGCAAGTATATAAAATCAGGACACAAACATGATTTGCTCAGTGTAGTGAACTTAATTTTAAGATATAGATCAATTCAAATTCTCATCAATTGTGTCACATCCATAAAAGTTATTTTAAGGGCATTAGCAGTCTCTCAAAACTGACCCATCTGGCACAAGTAAACCATTCTTTTCTTAAAAGGCATGTGCACTCGCCCAGGCACAAGGATGTTACAGTCGAGCATATTTACACAAATAGAAACACACAGAGTGCCTTCTTGTAGCTTTGCTGTATTCCCCTCTGTCCTTCTGTCACCGTCCTAGGAGAGCAGTGAACTCAGTTTCGGTGACTCTCCATTCCCAGAAGTTGGTGGCCAAGTCACCCTAAAAAATGGCAACTTGGTAAGTTTCCAGCACTTTCAGCTATCTTATCTCCTTTCCTTCTTAGGGCTATTATTAAGGAGTAAGCTGGAGAACTGCAGGCCATGTAGTTTTATATGATAGTTGGGTCCATTTGTTGCTGCACCCCAAGAGGGCTGATTAATGGTGACGATATCAGCAGGAAGAGGGTGGGACACGGGACTCTGTCCTTGACTTGGGTTCAACGCAACTTTTTTTTTTTTAATCAACTACTAGAAAACGTCCTGGGATGCAGATTTATCAACCTCTTAGAAGACAAGGCTAGGGGGCATCACTCCTTAGAATGTTAAAATTCAAAATTATTTTTTAAATCTTTAAAAGTATAAAATTTTACCCTTAGGCCAGGCCCAGTGGCTCACGCCTGTAATCCCAGCACTTTCGGGAGGCTGAGGCATGTGGATCACCTGAGGTTGGGAGTTTGAGACCAGCCTGACCAACATGGAGAAACCCCATCTCTACTAAAAGTACAAAATTAGCTGGGTGTGGTGGCACATGCCTGTAATCCCAGCTACTTGGGAGGCTGAGACAGGAGAATCACTTGAACCCGGAAGGCAGAGGTTGCAGTGAGCCAAGATCATGCCTTGCACTCCAGCCTGGGCAACAAGAGCGAAACTTTGTCTCAGAAGAAAAAAAAATTGTTTTACCCTGAAATCCCAAACATTAGGGATTTACTGGACAGGACTCAGCACTCCTAAGCTAATAAAACTTTTCATGACACTGTCCTTGCCCCCAAGCTTGGCACAAACTCCAGCTCCTAGAACAATTTTCCCTGGCTCTCTTCACCTTGATAGTTACTACTTGTCCTTCCAGTCCCCATTTAGAGGCCACCTCCTCTGGGAAGCCATCCTGACCTCACAGGTTTGCTTCTAGTTGCTCAAGCCAAAAAGCCTGGAGTCATTCTTAAATCCTCGTCTTTCACACAGAAAATTCTGTCTATCAAGAATCATGCTGGCTCTACTTCCAAAGTGTCACTTTCCAATATATAGTATAACTGTATGTATTCTTTTTAAATGTCTAATTGGATTATTTATGGTTTTATTTACTGTGCTTATTTGCGTGTGTTTATTGTCTGTTTCCCCCAATAAAATGTGTCTCAGGAGAGACAAGAACTTCGATCTGTTTACTGATGCTTCCCAGAATCTACAGCAGTCCCTAAGACATGGTAGAAACCTAGTAAGTATTTGTTTTTATAAATGAGTGGATAAACTTTTGGTACTCCTGTATCACCCTGAATTCTCTCATCCTAAGACTTTGTATCCTGTGGTGTAATTGACAGAGGTTTGTTTATACATAAAAACCTATCTTTTAATTACACCTTTGCCCATGAATAAATTCTAGCTGTCATGTAATGGTTTGGTGGTTTGACCATTTCACTAGACTGCAAACCACAAACAGCCCAGAGTGCACTGAGTGCCAGGCACTCTTCTGTGTTTTTATAGGCACTCATTCATTTAATCCTCACAACTACTCAATGAGGTGGTTACTACCATTATCTCTACTTTACAGATAAGGAAATTGAGGCCCTGAAAAGTTAGGAAATGTATCCGGTGGCACATAGCAAGGGATGGATCTTGGATTCTGACCTAGGAAATCTGGCTCCAGAGGTCAAGTTCTTTTTTTTTTCTTTTTGAGACAGAGTTTTGCTTTTGTTGCCCAGGCTGGGGTACAACGCCGCAATATCGGCTCACTGCAGCCTTTGCCTCCCAGATTCAAACAATTCTCCTGCCGCAGCCTCCCAAGTAGCTGGGATTGGGATTACAGGCATGTGCCACCACGCCCGGCTAATTTTGTATTTTTAGTAGAGATAGAGTTTCTCCAAGTTGGTCAGGCTGGTTTTGAACTCCCAACCTCAGGTGATCCACCTGCCTTGGCCTCCCAAAGTGCTGGGATTACGGGCGTGGGCCACTCTGCCTGGCCCCAGAGCTCAAGTTCTAAACTACTACACTGACCTGCCTCATCTTCACAGGACACTCAATAAAAATTTTTAAATAAATTAATCCATGAAACATGGCTCCCAAAAGAGGAGAATGCATTCTTAAGCTGCATTAATAAAGTGTCAAGATAAAAGAGGTTGTTATAAGCCATATATATCATTTTAAATTTTCTAGTAGATACCTTAAAAAATGTAAAAGGGAAGCAGTGAAATTAATGTTAATAATATATTTTATTTATCCCAATTTCTCCAGCATAGGGTACAGGTCAGCTCAGTTTACAATGACTCCTTTGCAGAAAGACATCAGTCAACTGAAGTGGAACAGAAGACTTAAGCCACAAAGGCAATGAGTCTGGAATTTATGAATAGTCAGTGAAACTTCTCAGCCTTTGAAGAGTTGGGGTGGGAATTCAGGATCTCCCTTCAAATCCAGGGATTCCTGTGGGAAGAGGGCTCCTCTGGTGTGGTGAGGCCTGAGGGCACAGATGAGGGGTAAGGGTTAAGTCCTAGAAAGGCAAATTTTAGTTCCCTCTAAGAAGGAACTAGTAGTTAGAAATTCTCAAAATTTCAAAAGCCAAGGGCCCATCAACATAAGCACAATGTATTCTATACCTAAAATGAAATATTATTAAGCCTTAAAAAGGAATGAAATTCTGACATATGTTATAACATGGATGAACGCTGGAAGCATAATGATAAGTGAAATAAGCCAGTCACAAAAAGACAAATTGTGTGATTGCATTTACATGAGGTACCTAGAAGAGTCATATTCATAGAGACAGAAAGTAGAGTGGGGGCTGGACGCAGTGGCTCACACCTGTAATCCCAGCACTTTGGGAGGCTGAAGCGGGTGGATCAGCTGGGGTCAGGAGTTTGAGACCAGCCTGACTAACATGGAGAAACCCCATTTCTACTAAAAATATAACATTAGCCGGACATGGTGGTGCATACCTGTAATCCCAGCTACTCGGGAGGCTGAGGTAGGAGAACTGCTTGAGCCCCGGAGGCAGAGGTTGCAGAGAGCCGAGATCACGCCATTGCACTTCAACCTGGGCAACGAGAGCGAAACTCCGTCTCAAAAAAAAAAAAAAGAAAGAAAGAAAGAAAGTAGAGTGGGGGTCTCCAGGGGCTGAGAGAGGGGGAGAATGGGGAGTTAGTGTTAATGGGTGCAGTTTTAGTTTGGAGATGAAAATGTTCTAAAGATGGATGGTGGTTACACAGCAACATGAATGTACTTAATGCCGCCCGATTGTACATTTAACAATGATTAGATTGGTAAACTTTATGTTGTCCGTATTTTGCCACAATAAAAAATTTTTAAATTCAATTTTTAACCCATTTATGTGTGAGGTTATATAATTTTTTGAATTTCTGCAATCACACCTTGGCCATGACCTTGAGCAGGAGGATATAAATAACTCCCCACATGCTTAGTGTTCCAATTATGGAACACTAGGCTTTAATGGGTTAATAAAAAATAAACAAATGAGCCTCTGCCCTGTGAGACAATGGCACCAAATGAGCTGAGGCAGAGGTTAAAGAAAATGTAGGGACAATCCCTGAATTTGGGTGGAGTTTTTCATTGTCTCTTTGAACATTTGTTGAGCACTCAGTATGTCAGTAACTATGTTAAGCATGAACTATCTCATTAACTTTTTACCATTCCCCCAAGACATCACTATCATAGTCCTCATTTTACAAACAAGGAATCCCAGGCTTAGAGTTCTCAAGCAATTTGGCTAAAGGCCTGCCATATTCTACGTATAAGGAAGAAGGACAGAAACTCCAGAGACAGCACCAAGTTACAGGGCGTGGGTTTCACTGATGGGGAAACCCAGAGGGTTCCATGACTTACACAAGACCATGCAGAGCCGAGATCAGGGCTCAGGTCCTTCCTGCTGTCTGGGGTTCCTCAATGACTCCATGCTCCCTCCCAACTCTTTCCACCTCTGGTCTGGGCATGAAATGCTTTATATCAGCATCCTATTTGGTCACAGAAGGCTCTAACTGTCCTAAGAAAGGCACACGCCCAGCCTCCGATAACATTGTTGGGCCAGGATATACAATGAGAGACATAAAGATTGGGCCCATGTTGGCAGCACCATCACTGTCATTTCAGAGTCCATTTTCCTGGTTAACAAGTTACCTTCTTATTTTCATCACAGTTTCCCATGTCAAAACCTCAGTGCTCCCTCATTGAAAAGGCAGTTGTGGCTGGGCACGGTGGCTCACGCTTGTAATCCCAGCACTTTGGGAGGCCGAGGTGGGTGGATTACCTGAGGTCAGGTGTTGGACACCAGCCTGACCAATGTGGAGAAGCCCCCTCTCTACCAAATATACAAAAATTAGCCAGCTGTGGTGGTGCATGCCTGTAGTCCCAGCTACTCGGGAGGCTGAGGCAGGAGATTCGCTTGGACCTGGGAGGCGGAGGCTGCGGTGAGCCAAGATCATCATCGCACTCCAGTGTGGGCCACAAGAGCGAAACTCCGTCTCAAAAAATAATAATAAATAAGAGGCAATTGTAAATGATGGTTTGAGAACACAAGCTCTTCCATAATCCCAGTGCCCATTTTAACTTGATGAGCACCATACTTTGTGTTTGATATGGTCTGCTGGTGCTTTGAAGCACAGTCTAGACAGCAGACATAGAAGGCAAGCCACATTATGTAATATCACACTTTCTAGTGGCCACCTTAAAAAATGTAAAGGAAACAGGTGAAATTAACGTTAATATTTTCTTTAAACCAATTCATCCAAAATAATTACTGATGAGATTTTTGCATTCTTCTTTTATGCTCTCTTTGAAATCAGTATACACACACACACACACACACACACACACACACACACACACACACACACATATATGAGACAGAGTCTCCCCTCTGTCACCAGGCTGGAGTACAGTGGCATGATCTCAGCTCACTGAAACCTCCACCTCCTGGATTCAAAGCGGGTTCAAGCGATTCTCTGGCTTCACCCTCCTGAGTAGCAGGGACTTACAGGCGCACCACCATGCCCAACTAATTTTTATATTTTTAGTAGAGGCAGGGTTTCACCATGTTGGCCAGGATGGTCTCGATCTCCTGACCTCCTGATCCACCCAACTTGGCCCCCCCAAAGTGCTAGGATTAAAGGCGTGAACCACCGTGTCCAGCTGAAATCAGTATATGTATTTTATGTATCGTTACATCACATCTCAATTCGGCCTAGCCATATTTCAAGTGCTTAACAGCTACATAGAGCCAGTGACTACCATATTAAACAGTGCAGGTCTAGGCTCTTTTTTTTTTTTTTTTTTTTTGAGACAGGGTCTCACTCTGTTGCCCAGGCTGGAGTGCAGAGTGGTACAATCCTGGCTCACTAAAGCCTCCACCTCCTGGACTTAAACAATCCTCCCACCTCAGCCTCCCAGGTAGCTGGGACTACAGGCATGTGCCACCACTCCCAGCTAATTCTTTTTGTATTTTTAGTAGAGATGAGGTTTCAGCACATTGCTCAGGCTGTTCTCAAACTCCTGGGCTTAAGCAATCTGTCACCTTAGCCTCTCAAAGTGCTGGAATTGCACTATGTCCAGCTTATGCACTTTTTTCAAGGAGTTTGATGCTGAAGTATAAAAGAGAAATAAGGGAGTTAGATCTAGTGAAAATTTTACTTAGGATGAGATTCTGTTCATACATATCACCCATGGGGGGATAGAGAGGGGAGGGACTAAAGATGGAAGAGAAAGGAAATAAAATAAAGGCCTCTTTTCCGGAAGATGCTTGACTGGGGTGGATGGGGGTGGGAGGAGTGCAGAAGGTGTGCTGTCAAGGGCGAAGACAAGGGCAGGCTTTGGGGCCAGGGCTGATAAAATTCTTCTACTTCTATAAGAAACTCTTCTAAAAAAGAACTCAAAATCATTTTACTCTTTTTATAGGATTTCTAGTTTTCACCCTTATTTCCTTCACTCCACCCTATTGTCCCATTGTCCCCTATTTATCCAATTGCTATCATTGTGATATCACAACCAAAGAGCTGGGACTCACACCACCTACAGGCCCATCCCAGGTGCCACTGCTCGACTATGGGACTTGGAGCAAATCAGCTTCCTTCTATGGCTCCAGCCTCCTCCTTAATAAAATGAGATGGTCAAACTACTCAGGTATTCATTCATTCAGCCAGTCGGTCAGTCATTCTATAAGTATTAAGCATTTAATAAGCACCCTACGAGGTTCGAGCTGCTCTCTGATTGTCACCTCTCTCTGATTCTGCTTTGTGTTCCCCATGACTCCTGGGTGACCCTTGCTCTGCTGCCACAGGCTGGGTCTCCCAGGCTGAAATTTTCTGTTCCCAAACAAAACCAGAGACTCCTCAGGCAGGCCAGATAGTCCCTGCTAGTGACTGAGAAAGGGAGGAGAGCGTATTTGTTCATTCTCATATTGTTGTAAAGATAATAGACTGGGTAATTTAGAAAGAAAAGAAGTTTAACTGACTCAGAGTTTGCATGGCTGGGGAGGCCTCAGGAAACTTACAATATGGCTGAAGGGGAACCAGTCATATCTTATATGGCAGCAGGCAAGAAAGTGTATAGTGTGAAGCCAAGGGGGGAAGAGCCCCTTATAAAACCATCAGATCTGATGAGAACTCCCTCACTATCATGGGGGAAATTGCCCCCATGATCCAATCACCTCCCACCAGGTCTCTCCCTCAACACCTGGGGATTACAATTCAAGATGAGATTTGGGTGGGGACACAGAGCCAAACCATATCAGAGAGGGAATGATCACTGACAGGATGGGCCACAGCTGTGCCCACTGCACTTTTCCACTCAGGAATTTTCTCGGTACAGTGACCTCCTTAGCTTCCATTTGGAGGTCTTGGCCAACATCTGTCTGAGCTCTCTGAACTGTATGCCACAGCACTGAGAGCATAGGGGACAAGAAGGCAAACACAACAAAATCCCCAATCTAGTCTTCGTTCCTGGAAGCTTGGTTTATAACTGCTATCAGTTAGTACTTAGGGGGCTACGGGGTGGTGCCCCTCACAACTCTGGCAATGAGGGAAATTTGGCTTTCCTCTGAAGGTCAAAGCTGAGAGTTTGCATAGAGTACATCAGAGCTGCACAGCCGCCTGAAAGAGAGAAGGATGCCCAGGTACATGAATTCTGACTGATACTGGATTACAAGTAGCAATGCTTCCATTAGAAAAAAAAAAAGAATGGGTTCATGAAAAAGTGTTTTGAAGTCTGGGAGTAAAAGAAGAGTCACATCTAGAGACCTCAGCAGTGCCTGTCCTCACAGAGATAGGAAAGGACGAAGCCTTGGCAAGACCTGGAGGTCCCAACTGCCTACAGCCACCTGGAGCTGGGACACACAGGACTTGTGAGCACAGGTGGCATGCCAGTATCCTGCAGCCTTTGGTTGGACAGGTGTATAATGCCCTACTGTTTATACTGATGCTGCTAAACGCCTGATTTATCTAGTTTCCCCTGATCGTGGCTTTGGGCTCACCAGGTAACCATCCAGGCCACCCTTTGGTTTCTACAAGGCTCTTCCTAGAGGAAATGTGTCCAGGCTTTGGAGCTCAGTTATTTATTCCTCACTGTAAATTCACAAACAGGTTGGCAATCCAGTTCCGTACATTAATCTTGCGAGTTTGATAAGTATGAACCAGGCCCTGAGAGATCAAAGTACTCTCAGGGTGCCAACAAAGCAGAGTTGTGGTCCACACCCTGCACTGTGTGTGGGCAGTCACCAAAGGTGTTCACCAATGCCACCCAGCAGGTAGCGGCCCTGCCTCAGTGGCTGCACCCCAGCGTGGCTGATTTATTGGAGAAATGTCTGAACACTTTGTGTTGGAGGTCACTAAGCTGAGTTTTGGGAATTGGTTTTCTGGTGCCTCTGGCTTTGCTTTCTACTGTAACTTTTTTTTTTTTAGATGGAGTTTCGTTTTTGTTGCCCAGGCTGGAGTACAATGGCATGATCTCAGCTCACCACAACCTCCACCTCCTGAGTTCAAGGGATTTTCCTGCCTCAGCCTCCCAAGTTGCTGGAATTACAGGCGTGCACGACCATGCCCGGCTAATTTTGTATTTTTAGTAGAGATGGGATTTCTCCATGTTGGTCAGGCTGGTCTTGAACTCCCAACCGCAGGTGACCCACACACCTCAGTCTCCCAAAGAGCTGGGATTACAGGCATGAGCCACTGCACCTGGACTCTACTGTAATTTTTAGAGAAATTAAAATAACAGTCCTTTCCTACCTCTTCTCAAGCGAAAAGATGACCTTTGAAAACAGTAAATACGTGCAGGCTGAAGGCAACCTCTGCAGTCCTGTACTACCCCCTCCCTGCGGTTTTGCAGTCAAGTACGTTGACTTTAATGAGTGGTTTCCCCTAATGGGGCCATTCTTAAAATTCAGCTCTGTCTTTGCTCCATGCTGCCTGGACATAGGAGCAGGAAAAAACCTCAAAGGCTCTGACTCGGCCAGAGCCTCTGGAGGCAGGTGAGGGGCAGGCTGGAAGGCAGGTGGGAGAATCAGGTACACAAGCACCCCAAGAGGCAAGTCCTCCCTAAGGGGCTAGCCGTTCTGGCATAACAGGAATCCAGCAGGTTTCGGAGGTTCTATCTTTCAGTCCATTTCTGCTGGTGAGTGTTGTACAGCTGACAGTGTTGTGAAAATGGCCTTTGGGGGGAGAGTAGGAGAAAGCTGCTGACCTGTTCATCATTTGTTCACATACCATGTTTAACCCTCCTGGGGGCTCCTCCCAGGAGAGCTCAGCTGTATTTATCTCCCACTGAATTGCCAGGTCCTTTCTGGTTGATTAGGGAGAGGGCCAGTTCAGTCCTATATCAGAAACCATCTGCTCTCAAGCCAGAGACACATGTACAGAGTGAGATCTCTCAGAGAGGTGGTGGGTATGGTAGGATAAGCTGGGAGTGACCTGTCCCCAGCACACACCCTTACTAGAACCCAGGGGAAAAGAAGCTCTTAAAGGACCAATATGAGGTATGTTTGTTTCTCCAGCTTGCTCTGATTGTTCAAACCATTGTCTGGTATGATTGAGGCTTAAAGGACATTAAACTAACTATCACACATTGTAAACAATCGAGGACATGACATTGTCCGGTGGCTACTAATAGGATATGTTCTTTTTATATTCTCTAGGAGACGTTTTAGCAATGATAGCCATGCTACATAGATCATTTTGAAGCCAGTACTTCCAGGTGTTGTTGAAATAAAGCAGGACTGCATAACATTCACTCGATGCTAAACAGAGATTCTCAGGGACCACTCCCAGAGATTCTGATTCTGTAGGTCTAAGGCAGGACCTAGGAATCTGCATTTTAGCAACTCTCCTCATCACTACCAACATCTACCCTATCCACATACACACCAGATGATTCTGAGGTGCAGTATCAGGGGACCCCACTTTGAGAAAATCTGTAGAGAGAGCACCAGACCTGTGATCTGTAGGCTTAGATTTGGGAATAGCTGTGTGATCTTAAATAAATTCCTCTACCTCTCCGGGTCACCATTTCTGTGTCTATAAAATGACGGAACTAATGCTTAAGGCCCTTTCCAGGACCAGTATTTTAGGAGTTCAAGCACATTCCCAATGCCCTCCCTATGGATGTTCCAAATCTCTTATTGTGGAAGCCAAGCCCCAGAATGAACTGTACCCTGAGAATAATGGTCACCTGCCTCCCCCATTCAGGATTAGGCCTTTTAGGGGGAGACAATGCTATACTCTGATCTCACACAACCCCCTGCTAGCTCTAAGTACTTCCTCAAGCACAATCATTTATTTTTGCCTTCCAGCAGAGCAAAGGGTGAAACTCCCCCTTACTGAAGGGACATTGATGCAAAGAGATGGAAAAGCTCAGAGACCTGGAGAGCTCATCTCTCCCCCAACTCCTGTGCTTCGTCCTTGAGTCTCCTGCGAAACATCGACTCATGAGGAGCTACCGTCTGTCAGAATGAATGGCAGACCCTGGAGGAGACTTATAAACAGGCCAACCCCTTTTTCTTTACTATCTTGCTCTGAACTTTCGTTGCATGTACATATCATAGGAGCAGTTTGCGCAGGCCCTGCACACTTGAGAAGGAAAGCTCTCCTTCTGAAAGGAACTTGGAATCTTCATCCTTTGTGTTTTTATTAGATCTGGTCATCATCCCCTCCCAGCGAAGTGATAACATCTAATGAGCCATAACTTCCTGAACTCAGAGGCTTGGAATTCAGGTGTGAATCACCACACATGAAGTTACTGCCTGGTTATCGCAGCATGAAGAAGAGTGAAGAACAGTGACATACAAGTAAGAAAAGTCCTTATTTGTGAGACTTGAGCTTTACAGACCCGTTTTATATTCTCCCTTCTCTCCCACTTCTGATTTTGCAAAGAACAGGTCTATGATGACAGCCTCAGCTCTGCACACACCTCCCTGGGCTCCCACCTTCTCAGCTGCATAGAGTTGTGATTTTCAGAGGTTATTAATAATCACCTGCTCTGACTTGGGAAATTCTTGTATAAAATCACAAAATCTTAAAGAAGACACTGTATGACTCCAGTTTCTGTTTCAATACAGGGCTATTCACACATTTCATCTGTTGGCATCTCATTTCTGTAACCAGAGCCTTGGGGCCATGGCACCACTTTTAACCTTAGAGAGATCAGTTTAGCAAGGAATTAAGTTGTTCTTTCCTCTCTACCTTCTACCGCCTCCCAAACTTGAAGCCAGCACTTCAGAACACCACTGAGAATCAGAAGGCAGTAAAACAAACAAACAAAAAGGGCTGGGAAACAGCCAAGACAGATTTCACAAAGTCTGTGTGTTCTTTGATCTTAGGGAATCCTCTGGTTTGAGCCCTCATGCTGATTATTGTATAAACAATCCCAAAAAGTTAATTTCTAAACCCGTGGTGAATTAGAAGGAAAGAGGGTGCTTGAAGGCAGATACCGACGGTATAAATACATGGCAGCCTTCAGAAATGGCAAGGCTGAGAAGGCTACAACTAGATCCTCCGTGTTCAGAGGCGGGAAAGTAGGTAAAATATTCTAGAAATATTTCTACTCCAAATTATTCCAATGTAAAAATGTTTAAGAGTTGAAAACGATAAACCCTCAGCTATCTGAGAAGACTCATTGCCAGAAAGTAAGTTTAACTGGAGTCAAATATTTGTTGTCCGTAAGTCAAATCCTTGAAGTCTGCTGGTTAATAGAACATCAGTGAAAAGTGGAAGAGCCACTTACTTAGAACCCCCTGAGCAGCCTTGGCTAAGTGAATCTTAAAAGTTTTTTTTTTTTTTTTTTTGTTTTTTGTTTTGAGATAGAGTCTCGCTCTGTTCCCCAGGCTGGAGTGCAGTGGTGTGATCTCAGCTCACTGCAACCTCTGCCTCCCAGGCTCAAGTGATTCTCCTTCCTCAGTCTCCCAAGTAGCTGGGAGTACAGGCACACGTCACCACACCCCGGCTAATTTTTGTAATTTTAGTAAAGATGGGGTTTCACCACATTTGTCAGGCTGGTCTCAAACTCCTGGCCTCAGGTATTCCACCCGCCTTTGCCTCCCAAAGCGCTGGGATTACAGGCATGAGCTATTGTGCCCAGCCGGAGGCTTTTGTTTTGTTTTTTTAAATACTTCCAAAGTTTGAGGAGTTACCTAATGTTGCAATAAAACCTGCCACACAAGCCAGACACAGTGGTTCATGCCTGTAATCCCAACACTTTGGGAGGCCCAGGGAGGAGGATTTCTTGAGCTCAGAAGTTTGAGCCCAGCCTGGACTACCGAGAGAGATGCCATCTCTACCAAAAATAAAAAATAAATATTAGCTGAGAGTGATGGTGCATGCCTGTGGTCCTAGCTATCTGGGAGGCTGAGATGAGAGGACCTCTTAAGCCTGAGAGGTTCATGCTGCAGTGAGCCATGATTATGCCACTGCACTCCAGCCTGGGTGACAGAGCAAGACCTTGTCTCAAATAGCAACAACAAAAAACCCTGCCACCCCTCCCAAATACAATGCTATCTATCTAAGTGATGGAGGAGAGAGTGGTAGTATATTTAAGGTAACTAAAACTAGCTTTTTGAGAATTTTTGAAACTTCCCATAATCCTTAAAAAATAACTGTTTTCTTATTACAAACATGGTAGACAAACATTGTGGAAATTTTAGAAAATGTAGATTAGAAAAAACAATAAGATAAAAATCACTGATAATTTCATTCCCAAGAGATAGAACTGTGAATGTACAATGCATCCTTCCAGTCTTTCATATTTTAATTTTTTTTCTTTTTTGAGATGGAGTCTTTCTCTTTTGCCCAAGCTGGAGTGCAGTGGCACAATCTCGGCTCACTGCAACCTCTGCCTCCTGGGTTCAAGTGATTCTCCTGCCTCAGCCTCCCTAAGAGCTTGAACTACAGGCATGTGCCACCATGCCCGGGTAATTTTTTGTATTTTTAGTACAGACGGGGTTTCACCGTGTTACCCAGGATGTTCTCGATTTCTTGACCTCGTGATCCACCTGTCTCAGCCTGCCAAAATGCTGGGATTACAGGTGTGAGCCACTGTACCCAGCTATTTTAAATTATTTTTAATTGAACAAGAGATACATGGCCAAATGCGGTGGCTCACGCCTGTAATCCCAGCAGTCTGGGAGGCCAAGGCAGGTGGATCACTTGATGTCAGGAGTTGGAGACCAGCGTGACCAACATGGTGACACCCCATCTCTACTAAAAATACAAAAATTAGCCAGGCATGGCAGCACGTGCCTGTAATCCCAGCTACTTAGGAGGCTGAGGCAGGAGAAACACTTGAACCCAGGAGGTGGAGGTTGCGGTGAGCCAAGACTGCACCACTGCATTCCTGCCTGGGGACCAAGATTGTGCCACTGCACTCCACCCTGGGGATGGAGTGAGACTCCGTCTCAAAAAGAAAAAAAAAGATACATAAATACATGCACCTTTTAAACAAAAGTAGACATCATATACAAGCCTAAATTACCCATTGACCATCTCCCATAATTCCAAACCCTTACTTGCTATTTAGATGCCCACCCACTCTTGGGAGTTTGATGTGTTTCCTTCCGGAATTTCATATACATACATGTATGTATATGCAAACATATATATAATTTCACATATAAATAATATATACATATAAGGTATTTTGTGTGTTGAGTAGCATTCCATTATGTGGATATATCATATTTTATTTGGCCTCTTCACTTTTAGCAGACACTTAATATCATTAACAATCTTTCACTACTACAAACAACACTGCAGTAAATGTCTGTGTTTTCCCTTGCCTCTATTCCAAATTCCTGTGAGAGGAAATTGTGGGTATGAGGTATGCCCAAATTGCCCTCACCGTTTTATGTATGAAAACAGAGCATGAACATTCCCGTTTCCCTGCGATCTTGACAACTCTTCACCTACCAGATCTTTCAAGGTGGCCAGCAGAGTGTGGACAGTATCTCGCTATTGTTTTCATTAGTATTTGCCTAATTAATTAGTATTTGCCTGATAAAAAACGTGTTTGAACATATTCTTGTGTGTTTGTGGCCATGTGTATTTCCCCTTTTGTGAATTGCCTATTTATATCCTTAGATCATTTTTCTTTTTTTTTTTTTCTTTTTGAGACAGAGTCTCGCTCCATCCCTAGGGTGGAGTGCAATGGCACAATCATCTTGGCCCCCAGGGTGGAGTGCAATAGTGCAGTCTCGGCTCACCACAACCTCCACCCCCCAGGTTCAAGCGATTCTCCTGCCTCAGCCTCCTTAGTAGCTGGGATTACAGGTGCCTGCCACTGCCCCTGGCTAATTTTTGTGTTTTTAATAAGAATGGGGTTTCACCATGTTGGTCAGGCTGGTCTCAAACTCCTGACCTCAAGTGATCCACCCACCTGGGCCTCCCAGAGTGCTGGGATAACAGGTGTGAGCCACTGCACCTGGCCCTTAGATCTTTTTTTTTTTTTTTTTTTTAAGACGGGGTTTCACCGTGTTGGTCAGGCTTGAACTCCCAACCTCAGGTGATCCGCCCGCCTTGGCCTCCAAAGTGCTTGGATTACAGGTGTGAGCCACCATGCCTGGCCTAGATCATTTCTCTAAAGGGTTTCTTAATTTAAAAATTCATCTGTTTTACTCATTCTTTGCCACATACATTGCAAAGTTTTCTGCCAGCCCTCAGCTTGTCTTTAATGTTGGGGTATCTTACTGTAGGGTTCCTTTTTTACAATTTAGTTGATAATTATTCACCGACCTAATTAAAATGTTCAGCCTTTTACTGCCTGAGTTTTGTTTTCAGTGACTTATTTAATATCTCCAATCCCTTGGGATCATAATATTTTCTTATACATTTTTAGCTAACAATTTAAACTTTTTATATTGAGGGGTTAGGTTTTTAATTCATCTATAGTATAATTTTGTGTACCACACAAGGTAGAACTTTGTTTTATTTATTTTGTGTCTGTAGAGTTGATTCTCTCAATACCATTTGTTAAATAGTTCATGTTCCTTCACTGGTATGAAACGCTGCCTACATCATATTCCATTTTTGTAGTACTGTTTCTGGATTTTTTAGAATAATGTTTTATTGACCTAATTCTATTCTAGTCTTACAACAAAATGTGACTAATTTAACTGCTCTGCAGTAAGAAAATGTGTGTGTGTGTGTGTGTGTGTGTGTGTGTTGTTACAAACTACTTCTGTCTTATAACCTGCTATTTTTACTGAAAAACTGTGACAGGAGAATAAAGCAATTCTTGTACTTACACAATGGAATACTATGTAGCAATGAAAAGAAACCAAATCTTATTATATCAACATGGATACGTTTTCCAAGTAAAGCGTTAAGTGTAAAAAACAAATTGTGTTAAAATGTCATGGAGGGTGCCATTTATGTAAAACTTTAAAATCTGTAAAACCATATTTCACACAGTTTAGAAATATATATGCAGGTCAGGCACGGTGGCTCATGCCTGTAATCCCAGCACTTCAGGAGGCCAAGGCAGGTGGATCACTTGAGGAATTTGAGACCAGCCTGGGCAACATGGTGAAACCCCATTCTCTACTAAAACTACTAAATTTAACTGGGTGTGGTGATACATGACTGTAGTCCCAGCTACTTGGGAGGCTGAGGCAGGAGAATCACTTAAATCCAGGAGGCTGAGGTTGCAGTGAGCCAAGATCACGCCACTGCACTCCAGCCTCGGCAACAGAGCGAGAATCTGTCTCAAAAGAAAAAAAGAAAGAAAAGGAGAAAAGGAGCAAAAAAAAAAAAAAAAAACTAAAAGAAAATTCAGGCTAATGAGAAAAACCAAAGTCAGAATTAAAGTAGATTTACCACAAAGCATATAAAGCTTAAGCTCAGATTCCTCATGTACATGATCCCTTTCAAGGTCCTGTACTTAAATTTGATTTCTTAATTTTGAACTTTTTTTTTCTAAAAAAAATGCTCTCCTTTTGAAAACTGTGTTAGTTTCAGGTCTATCTGTACATGGGGGAGGGGAGGAGAAGGGAGGGAAATAGGGAAGAGAAGCAGAGAAGAAAACAGAGCCTGTTCCAAAAGACTGAGAGCTTCTCAATCCCGTGGTGTCGCTGGCCAGCTCCTGGGCACCTGTGCCTGGAACTTACATTTATTGGAAACTAGAGGGTGGGATCGCAATTGTATTGGACTTGATTCACAGTTCTGCACCTTGCATAGTGCCAGGCCTGGAGGAGCTGGAACAGAAGCCACCTGATGGTGATCAGTTCCCAGGAATGCCACCAGCTGCCATACTGCACACCTCGGCCAATTCTTCCAGCCCTGATAGGCCATTTACACTATCACAGAGCCCACAAAACCTAACGTTTGTCTAGAGAAGTTCTCCAGGCCAAAAGCTGAGTGCTTTGGGGTTAGATCAAGGAGAAACCAAGGCACTGGGGGAGCCCCAAATTTGCTTCAGTTCTTTAACGTTCCAGACTTAGTCTCATTCTTTTACTGAAAGTTTATATCATTTAAAAAAATCGACTAGAAGAAAATAAATAAGTGACAGTTACTCCAACATCAGCCACAGAAATACATACCACGAATATCGTTCCATTAAATATTCCTCCATGACATTTTAATACTGCATAGTACCACAGTTTATGGACATGGCAAAATTTATGGAACCCATCAAATATTCTTAGACATTAAGATTGGTTGGTCCAGTTTCTACTCATTAAAAGCAATGCTGTAGGAAACATTCTTACAAGTAAACCCTGACACACAGCCCATTTCTTTGGAAAAAACTTTCCCATCAGTGGACTTCCTTTGTGAAAACGTCTGAACACTTTCTGTTTCTGAGCTACACTGCCAAATGTACCTCCAAAAAGACTGTGTCAGTTCACACGTACACATCAGTACATGACAGCGTCTGCTTCCTCAAACTGAAGCCAATTCTAGATGCTTGCATTAAACAAAAATACATTACCCATTGTAGAGACTGAATAGAGTATCTCATAGCTTTGTCGTCAGAAACAAGGCTGAATTGCTGTATGTTCACTGAATATCTTTTTTTCTTTCTTTCTTTCTTTCTTTCCTTCCTTCCTTCCTTCCCTCTCTCTCTCTCTCTCTTTTCTTTCTTTCGAGATGCAGTCACTCTCTATCAGCCAGCCTGGAATGCAGTGTGCAGTGGCCAGCCTCCCGAGTAGCTGGGATTACAGACGAGCACCACTACATATGGCTAATTTTTTTATTTTTAGTAGAGATGGGTTTTCACCATGTTGGCCAGGCTGGTCTCAAACTCCTGGCCTCAAGTGATCTGCCCACCTGGGCCTTCCAAAGTGCTGGGATTATAGGCAACACTTGTATTTCTTCTTGCTTGACTTACTATTTACCTGGTTTGCTCTGTCTTCTGTTGAGGCATTCCCCTTTCTCTTACTAGTAAGAGCTTCTTACCTAGTATATTAACACTTTTCCATGTATGTCGGTAATACTAATATTTTCCTTTCTACTTTGCCAGTTGACCACATTTGTTGTATTTTTAATACAGATATTTTTAGTTTAAAAAAATCAATGTTTTTCATTTCAGATTCTGTCTTCTGTGTTTTTTAATGCCTTTTCCCCAAAGATTACACAAATGTTCACCTGTTCACCTGTACTTTTCCTCAATACTTCCATCATTTTATTTTTGAATTTTATTCTAGCCTAAAGGCTAAGGTGGGCCTCTACCTCTTTTTTTCCCAAAGAGTTCACCATCTCATAAATAAGCCATCCTTTTCCTTAGTGATTTTAAATGGGACTGTTTTTCTTCTGAGGTAGGCTTTTGCTCTGTTGCCCAGGCTGGCGTCAGCGGCGTGGTCACAGCTCACTGCAGCTTCGACCTCCCAGGTGCAAGCAATCCTCTCCTACCTTAGTCTCCCAAGTAGCTACAGGCGCATGCCACCACACCTGGCTAGTTTTTGTATTTTTTGTAGAGATGGGGTTTCTCTATGTTGCCCAAGCTGGTCTTGAACTAATGAGCTCAAGCAATCCTCTTGCCTTGGCTTCCCAAAGTACTAAGATTACAGGCATGAGCCACCGTGCCCAGCAGGGACTGTCTGTATATTCTTTTGCCAGCATTATGTTAATTATTGGAATTATGGCATATATAATTTCTAGTATTATAGAAAGTCCTCATTATTTCTTTTTTGTTTCCTTTTTTCTTTTTTTTGGTTTCTACATTAGTTTGGTTGTACCTGCATGTGCATTCTTTCAGAATCATTCTAGAAATTCTACTTTTTTTTCTTTTTCTCATACTGTTATGAGCATTTTTCATATCATTAACATTTTTTCTTTTAGCCAGGGGTGATGGTGCATACCTGTAGTCCCAGCTACTCTGGGACGCTGAGACAGGAGGATCACTTGAACCCAGGAGTTCAAGACTGCCATGAGCTATGATGGAGTCGCAGCACTCCAGCCTGGGTAAGAGAGCAAGACCCTGTCTCTAAAAATACATAAATAAATATTTTTAAAAAAACAAAACCAAGTTTACTTTTTTTTTCTTAATCTCAAGCATAGTCAAGCCAAACTTGACCAGAAGATGATGGTTGGAGAAAAGAGAAAAAGTATAAGGAAATATATATCGAACTAGGTAAAATATTAACTGAGTCTTGCTCTAGCCATTTTACAAATGGTCAGACCTGAAATTCCTCCAGTGGGTTCTAAAGCCCTACCACTCAAGGCACAATTCAAACCTTGTAAGTGAAAGGCATGGATGAGATATAATGAAAATATGGGTAGAGGTGAAAGAAAATACAGGATCCAAAATTAAGAGCAACACAAAGACACATGAAATTAAAACGCCTGAAGTAACCTAGAAGAATCATTCATGGTTTTTGTTTGCTCACTTTCACTCATTTTTCATTTTTGTAAACAAAAATTCTAAATGTTTCTAAGAAGCCACTGACATTCTTTAGAATATCCTCTAAAATAGGTGTAATTTGTGGTATACAGAACTTGTATTTCAGAGAATTGCAGAATAGGAGATTCTTAGCGTTCATCTCCCTCCCAATGCAGGAATCCCCCTGCAGCAGTTCTCCTGGGGTTGGCCATCAGCCTCTGCCTGGCTACTGCCTTAGGTGACCCCTGACACTATATCACTGAATTTTTTGTGTTTAAATAGCTCTAATTATTAGAAAGTTTTTGCTAGTTTAGAAAGCCAGAATCTCTTTCCCAGCATCCCACCCCTACCTGCCCCTGACTTCAGCCCTGATTCTGCCTTTAGAGCCGTCAGAGGCCTTCACTGATTTGAGGGTAGCTCTTATCTTCCCTGTTCAGTTTATCTTTCACAGGCTTATTGCTCTTGATTCCTTAAACTATTTTTCCTAGGACATAGTTCTAGACCTTTCAACGCCCTGGTGTCTCCTCTGGAAACCTCGCAAAATAACCAATATTTCTTTTAAAGGTGAAACTCAGAAGTTAACATCATTCTCCAGATTCCATCTGAGCTGTGGAGTAAATTGAGAGACTCTCATCCCTTACTCTGCACTTTTTAAATGAATGCATCTAAGGTTACATTCGTCTCTGAGATGAAAGACCTGGGTTTTAGCTACTATTTGGCCTTGTCAACAAAACAGCTTTCACTTTTTTTACATAAACTAGAGACTGAATTTCACAGGTAAAGAACTCCCAGCCAGGCACGGTGGCTCACGCCTGTAATCCCAACACTTTGGGAGGCCAAAACGGGTGGATCATCTGAGGTCAGGAGTTTGAAACCAGCCTGACCAACGTTGTGAAACCCTATTTCTATTAATAATACAAAAAAAAAAAAACCTAGGCATGGTGGCGGGCACCTGTAATCCCAGCTACTTGGGAGGTGGAGGCAGGAGAATTGCTTGAACCCGGGAGGTGGACGTTGCAGTGAACCAAGATCACGCCATTGCACTCCACCATGGGTGACAAGAGTGAAACTCTGTCTCAAAAAAATAAAAAAAAAAAAAAAAACTCCTAGTGAGCTTTGGTGGAGAAGCAATTAGGGAGAGGTCTTTTTTTTTTTTTTTTTGAGACAGAGTCTTACTCTTGTCATCCAGGCTGGAGGGCAATGGCTCAATCTCAGCTCACTGCAACCTCCACCTCCTGGGTTCAAGTGATTCTCCTGCCTTAGCCTCCTGAGTAGCTGGGATTAGGCACCTGCCACCCTGCCCAGCTAATTTTTGTGTTTTTTAGGTAGAGACGGGGTTTCACCATGTTGGCCAGGCTGGTCTCAAACTCCTGACCTCAGGTGATCCACCTGCCTTGGCCTCCCAAAGTGCTGGGATTATAGGTGTGAGCCACCACACCCAACCTCTTCTTCTTCTTCTTCTTTTATTTTAGAGTCTGGCTCTGTTGCCCAGGCTGATGTGCAGTACAGTGGCGCGATCTCGGCTCACTGCAACCTCCACCTCCTGGGCTCAAGTGATTCTCCTGTATCAGCCTCCAGAGTAGCTGAGATTACAGGCACCCGCCACTACACCTGGCTAATTTTTGTATTTTCAGCAGAGACAAGCTTTCACCATGTTGGCCAGGGTGGTCTCGAGCTCCTAATCTCAAGTGATCCACCCATCTCGGCCTTCCAAAGTGCCGGGATTATAGACATGAGCTGCCAGTTCTAGTGGGAGAAGTCTTCAAAGCCAAGGATAGAAAAGAAAAGCCCCTTCCATGTAAAAGTGAAGAATCGGGTTGTGGAATCATGAGTGCTGTGAAAGTTTCCATGCCTAGGGAAGGCGAATGCCTACCCATCAATGAAGAAACCCATGGATGTGTCACTCTTGCGGTGTCTTGTTCCAGCGACTAGTCTCTGCAGTGGCAGACAGCATGTGATCATCATGCCTCGGCCACTTTTCAGTCTTGCTTCCTGTTTCTCAGGATTCGTTGGGAGCTGCAAGAACTCCAACTGCTTAAATTTGTCTTGTGTATGCCAGTGTGCATGTCCAGCCAGGCAAACTGGAAATTAACACTCAACACCCCAGTTACTCTGCGCCTAGTATCCTCGAGTCCTGGAGAGCTTTAGCCAGGCCCTCCTGGCAGCTTCTCTCTAGTCCACAGTGCGGAGAGCCTAACTCCCGGATGCTCCTCCCTACCCCATGAAGCAAATGCTGTCAGCACCCAGGCTGGTTTTGCACGTGGACAGGAGGCTGTGGTTGAGTCCACCCTTGGAACTAGAGGCCTGAGTAGACCACAGCAGAGGGGCCAGATTAAGAAATTAAAGAAATTGCAGCCTCCCTAGCTGCATCTGATCTGTCCTCTCCTGCTGCCTCCAGACTGGAAAGATCAGGAATCTTAGCAAATCAGCCCTGTTGAAATCCAGAAGGAGGTCTTACAGAGCTATGCCTGTCAATTTTGTTGTTGTTGTTGTTGTTGTTGTTGTTGTTGTTACCCTCAATCCTGGCATGATCACAGGAAACTGTGTTAGGAACTAAACCCTGGCTTTGGTGGGAGGGAGGAGCAGGTGGGGGCGGATGGAAGTTCCTGGAGCTTCTGTTGGCAGGAAAGGAGCATGGGAATCCTAAGCGTGCTAGGATCTTCCCCAGCCACAAGGAAGTTTTTTCAACATCGTCATTGGGCCCATCCCCCTTCACCTTTTTAGGAGGCTTTGCTTTCCATAATCTCTCTTCTAGAATGTAAAAACCATTTTGGCATCGATTGCCTATATCTCCTTACACTGCTAAACTTCCTGGTAAATTCAGTCACAGAAGAAATACAAAATGACCTGCTTTGTTTCTTGCCCACAAATAAGGCAGCAAGAAGGTGTTGGAGAAGTACTTTCTCTCTCTTTTGGTTCATCCAGCTGGAAGGAAGGTCTCCTTTTGCAAAGTGTACAGTGGCGCACAAGGCCAGGGTTATAAATAGATGGGTGGGGGTGGAAAGAGTGTCAGCACCCTCTATTCTGCCTGGGACCCAGGCTCAGCTGGGTGGCCCTGAGCCCATGACTTCCCAATGCAAAGATGTGACTGGGGAGAAGAGATCTGCTCTGGGCATCTGACCTCTCCTTCCTCCCTGAACTCCGGGAAGCCCTAGGGAGGGGGCAGAGTTGGGAACCAGTCACAGTCCAAGCCCCCTTCCCTTCCCAGCTTAGCCTCCTCTATGGCTTGAGAGCACTGCTGAGTGGCTACCTTACCATTAGGTAACTTTTTACCTGTACCAGTCTCACCTCTCAAAACTCAGCTGCATCTCTCATGGCTCACCCTGTGGCTCAAGATGAAAAACAACCGTTCTTAAACGAATGAATGCCTCTACACTGCTCACTCCACAAGTTCCTTAGGAGAAGCTGGGCCCTTAAGGGGTATTTCCCCAGACTAACTGAAACTAGCAAAGCTTTTTTGAATGCCGCAATAGAGTTAGATGTGTCTTTCTGCTCTACTCTGAATCTTTGCACTCTGGATTGGAATATCCCCGCAAAGGGCATTGATAAACTATCTAGTGGTACATTATGCATCCCCCTCCTTTTTCTGTTTTAACCTTTTAGCATGGAAAATTGCAGGCAAATACAAGAGAAGAGAGAGCCTGTATATATTCACCACTCAGATCTAACAAATTCAACTTGTGGCTAATTAGGTATCCCTAGTACATCATTCATTCATTACTGCTCCCCGCAAAAGAATTATTTTGAAGCAAACAAAACAGGTCATGTCATTTTATCCTTAAAGCTACAGTGCATCTCTAAAAGATAGTAACTTTAGTTTTAAATCCTTCATGCTAGGATCTTTGAAACAAAGACTCGAAGCTGCTGAGCTCCTTTGAGATGACGGTGAGCGCTCTATACGACATCACTCCACAGGAACACCAAAATCTTGCTTTCTGCCTACCCACCCTACAGCTCCCCTCCTCCCCCCCCATTTCCCAGTACCTTGCTCTCAGGGCACTGGCTACTCAAGAGAGGTGTAAACTCTGAAGCCAGATTGGTGTAGACAGAATCCGAGCTCCACCACTTCCTAGCTCTGTGACCTTGAGTAAGATGCTTCACCCCTCTGTGCTGCAGTGCCCTCATCTAAAAGCTAAGTTAATTCATAGTGCCTACTCATTGGGTTGCCATAGGATTAAAATACACTGAAATCATGTGAAGCGGTGGAACATCCAGACAATGGAATATTACCCAGTGCCAAAAAGAAATGAGCTATCGAACCATGAAAAGGGATGAAAGAAACTGAAATGCATATAATTAGGTGAAAGAAGCCAATCTGAAAAGCCGACATCCTGTATAATCCCAACTATATGACATTCTGGAAAAGGCAAAACTCTGAAGACAAACGAAAAGATCAGTGGTTGCCAGGGGTTAGGAGGGAGGAAGGGATGAAGAGGTGAAGGCCAATGAAACTACTCTGTGTGATATGATCATGGTGGGTACACATGTCATTATGCATTTGTCCAATCCCATAGAACATGTACACCTAGGGTGAACTCTAATGTAAACGATGGATTCTGGGTGATAATGATGTGTTGATATAGGTTCATTGACTGAAACAAATGCACCACTCTGGAGGGAACTGTTGATAGTTGGGGAGGCCATGCCTGTGCAGGGGTCAGGTGTGTATAGGAACACTGTACTTTCTGCTCAGTTTTGCTGTGAACCTAAAACTGCTCTAAAAACTAAAGTATAGGCTGGGTGTGGTGGCTCATGCCTGTAATCCCAGCACTTTGGGAGGCTGAGGCGGGCAGATCACTTGAGGTCAGGAATTCAAGACCAGCCTGGCTAACACGGTGAAACCCTGTTTCTACTAAAAATACAAAAAATTAGCCAGGCATGGTGGCAAGCACCTGTAATCCCAGCTACTCAGGAGGCTGAGGCAGGAGAATCGCTTGAACCCAGGAGGCAGAGGTTGCTGTGAGCCAAGATTGCACCACTGCACTCCAGCTTGGGCAGGAAGAGAGAAACTCTGTCTCAAAAAAAAAAGAGTATATTTAAAATATAATAACATGAAGCACCTGGAACAGTATCTGGCACATAGGAAGTACCATGTAAGTGGCTCTTAAAATTATTATTCTTTGCTTAATATATATACCATTTCTACCAATACCACTGAGTCTCTGAATTAAATAACAATGATAATCCCTCACATGTGCACAGCATCATCAGTACTTCTCAAAGCACATTCATGCACAGTGTCAGGTGCAGTCTGGTCATAATCTATGCGTGGGGCAGCCCCAGGGGATTCAGAAGCAGGACAGGCGTAATGGAAAGATTTAGCTACAATGAGTCTGGCGTATGATGGGGAGAAATGAGAGCCAAACCGAAGGTCTAACGATAGGAGATTGGTTGAATAATATATGGCACATCTGTATGTTGCTGTCATCATAATTAAGGCAAGAAAACATTTAATGATAGAAAAATTACCTTGGGAGACCGAGGTTGGGGGATCACCTGAGGTCAGGAGTTCGAGACCAGCCTGGCTAACATGGTGAAACCCGGTCTCTACTAAAAATACAAAAATTAGCTGGGTGTGGTGGCACATGTCTGTAGCCCCAGCTACTCAGGAGGTTGAGGCAGGAGAATCGCTTGAACCCAGGAGATGGAGGTTGCAGTGAGTGGAGATTGTACCACTGCACTCCAGCCCGGGCAACACAGCATCTCAAAAAACAAAAATTGTTACTACTGAGTTATGTAAAAAAGGAAAGTTACAAAAAAGTAAGTAAAGTATGAATCTACTGAGCTTTTTTTTTCCTTTTGGTATATTATGCTCGTTAAAGAGGCCAGAAAGATGTGCATCAGAATAATATTCATATTTATTATTTTTCATTGGAGCAATAAGGAGTCACTTTTCCTTTCCTCGTGTCTGAATTTTCTAAGTTGTTCTATAATAAACACATATTATTACTTTTAAAACAAGGAAAGGTTATTGTTTAAAAATGGAACACATAATTGTATATGGAATGTGATTTAGTTACATAAAAGATATATAAAACAGGAAAATGTCCACGGGAGAAATGTGAGTGATGTTTTTATGTTTTTCAAGTTTTTACAAATGTGCTGCTCTGAGAGCCATAAGCTGTTTTTATGAAGATGGTTCACATAGGGAAACTGAGGCATGGTAGGTGGCCAGGAAGGCTTTCTTGCTCCAAACACACACCTCTGCCTGCCCTGCGCTGTCCTACAAGAACCTAAGCAGGTGTGGTGGATCATCTCCAGAGACACCCCGCCTCCAGGCTCATTGCTGACTGTAGCTTAAAGCTCAAGGCTGTGACCAGCACATAACAACACAATCTGCCTCTGCAGACTGCCAGGCAGCTCCATCTCCCAGCTCCAGAAGCCAGCTGTTAGGGAGGAGCCCCAGAGGCAGATGTGTCCTCAAGCGATAGCAGCCCACCCAGGCCAAATATCTTGGGCCTCCCTGATCTACTTCCCCGACAAGACTGTCTAGAAAAAAATAAAACAGAAACAAAAACAGAGGTAAGTGAGGAAAGCAAAGGGAAAAAGGAGAATAAGAGAAAAGAATTTTCTAGACAAAGCAGTTGGATTTGATGGGTGAGCCAGGACACCAGCAGCAGGGGAGGGTGGGTGGTCCAATGGGGAGAGTTGTGGCTAGGAAGTCAAGAGTCAAGCTCCCCTGTTGGCCAGGCGCAGTGGCCCTCACTTGTAATCCCAGCACTTTGGGAGGCCAAGACAGGCGGATAACCTGATGTCGGGAGTTCAAGACTGACCTGGCCAAAATGGAGAAACCCCTTCTTTTTTTTTTTTTTTTTTGAGACAGAGTCTCGCACTGTCACCCAGGCTGTAGTACAGTGGCATGATCTCAGCTCACTGCAATCTCCGCCTCCTGGAGAAACCCCTTCTATATTAAAAATACAAAATTAGCCAGGCGTGGTGGCACACACCTGTAACTCCAGCTATCCAAGAGGCCGAGGCAGGAGAATCACTGGAACCCGGAGACAGAGGCTTTAGTGAGCCAAGATCATGTGACTGAACTCCAGCATGGGCGACAGAGCAAGACTCCATCTCAAAAAAATAAATAAATAAAATAAAATAAAAAGAGGCCCGGTTTCACCCATAGTCCGTGACTGTAGGATCCAAGGCCTAACCCCTTCCCGGCAGTGCCCCTCTAAGAGAGGGAAATGTGATCAAAAGAGTAAGAAGGGTCCCATGCTCCTGGAAGGTGAACTGCTGGCCCCTCTGCCTGATAGCCACTGGAGGGAGGCCTTGGTTAGGCCTTCCCATTGATGCCCACTGGGATGCCATGGCAGGGCAGCTGGTGCTCTTGTCAGCTTGCTTCTTCCAGATCTTCGGGGGAGAAAATAGTCCCCATCTTCAGTGCCACAGAGCAAGGCCTCAGGTCGGACCAGCAGCCCCCATCCTGTCTCTGTGTATGGAAACAGAGCCAGGCTTGGATGGGGGTGCAGTTGACTGTGAGTAACTCAATGGCCTATGACTGGGCCTTCTACAGACCCACACAGCCCAAGACAGTGACAGAGCTGTGTCTACTGAACTTGGAGCAAAATGGACTTTGGGGGGATCTTTTTTTTTTTCCCTAGGTGGAATAAAACCAAAAAGTATCAGTGGTTTGTTGCCACGGAAATTTTACATACAACTCTGGCAGCTCTAAACATTTCCCAAGTCAGTTTGAAGGTAGTTTCCTACCCTTTCAACTTGGGAAGTCTCTAGCAGTGATATCAATGCAAGAATATTGAATGAGAGCAACGCTGAAAATTTGGAGAATAGAAATGAATAATTCACTCCTATTCCCTATCTTCCTGACTTTTCTTTTGTAGATTGCTATTAAAATCCCACCAAACCCTGCCACTGCCATCTGTTGGGCTTTGTGGATTGATTCAGATTTAAGGTGCACCCCTACGGGCCTAGCACCAGAGGTAGAGACAGAAGAAGAATAAAACTTGGTCTTCGGGTCCCCAAATTCAGAGGGAGTGACCAGAACAGGTAAAGTGACAGATTCTAAACCAAATTATGTGATACAGTTCATGAATTGTATGCTTATTCCAAATTAGCACCAACCAGAAACAAAACAGGTAAACTGAATCCTAAAATGCACCCCATCTGTTCAGACTGACCTGGACTAATAGTAAATATTCTGCAGGAGGGGTCTTCAGTCTAAGGAACCATATGGTGGCCACCCCATACCACGCCTGGGCATTCTAGGAGTATATTAATGATGTCCTATAGGCAATAGCACCTGGGTCTTTTAAAAATTTATCTGGACGGGTAGATCACAAGGTCAGGAGTTCAAGATCAGCCTGTCTCTACTAAAAATACAAAAATTAGCCGGGTGTGGTGGTACACGCCTGTAATCCCAACTACTCAGGAGGCTGAGACAGGAGAATCACTTGAACCCAGGAGGTGGAGTTTGCAGTGAGCCAAGATCATGCCACTGCACTCCAGCCTGGGCGACAGAGGGAGTCTCTATCTCAAAAAAAAAAAGAAAAGAAAGAAAGAAAGAAAAAAGAAAACAAACAAAAAAATGTATCTGGCAGTACTTACATATGTCTTACACAAAGGATAATACAGAGGAGAGAAGATATTTACTGGGATCTAAAATTAACTTTAGTGGCATCCAAGCTGCTTCTAGCAGGGTTCAACTGCAGCTGCAGATTAAACCAAGGTTCCACCCCCAATTTGCAGAGTATATTCTCTTAATTGACTTCAGGTTTCTTTCTCACATTTTCTACTCCCCCATTACTGATGTCTGCAAATGTTCTTTCAATTGCAAGTCAGTGTTACTCAACTAAAACTCATTAATACATTGTACTCTGTGTTTTATACTTACATTTGTTTTCTGCCTATATTGTAGTTCCAGAGGCATAGCAGCTGATACTTCTTTTTGTTTGTTTTTGTTTTTTGAGACAGGATCTCACTCTGTCATCTACGTTAGAGTGCAATGGTGCAATCACAGCTCACTGCAATGTCACCTCCTGAGCTCAAGTGATCCTCCCACCTCAGCCTCCTGAGTAGCTGGGACTATACGTGCATGCCACCATATCTGGCTAAATTTTTCTAATTTGTTGTACAGATAAAGTCTCATTCTGTTGCCCAGGCTGGTCTTGAATTCCTGGACTCAAGCGATCCTTCCACCTCATCCTCCCAAAGTTCTGGGATTACAGGCGTGAGCCACTGCACCCAGCCAAGATACTTCTTTAAGCCCCAGTATGGTGTCTTAGCAAAGCTCGGCAGTCCTGCCACCAGCAAAAGAAAGGCAAACACCATTCTCCGGATCTACCGATTGTGCTCTACCATTTAACTGACTATTAAATGAAGTCGGGTGAAAATTTTCATTGGCATATTAGAAAATAGGTGGATCAATACCTAGTGATGACCATGACTTGCCAACTAGATTTTTGGAATATATTGTTCAAACCCATGTTCATGGGCATTAAGTTTATAATCAAAATAGTTATTATTATAAATAGTAATTAGTGTAGTCAGTGGTAATTTCAACAAAATAATATGTATAATAAACCTCATCTTTAGCAACAAAAATTACCCAAAGAGTACAAATACATTCGAGAAACATTTTGAGGCTGAAACCCACATACTAACTCTTCTGGGAGAAGAATAATGAGAAAAACATGAATTTTCCTTCCATCTACACACCAGGTCCCATAGATAATAGTTGATATATTTGCCTTGTTACAAAATTTAGAATTATAAGCAATACATATAATGCACATGCTGGGCATGGTGGCTCATGCCTGTAATCCCAGTACTTTGGGAGGCTGAGGTAGGCAGATCACGAGGTCAACAGATGGAGACCATCCTGGCCAACATGGTGAAACCCTGTCTCTACTAAAAATACAAAAATTAGCTGGGCGTGGTGGTGCGTGCCTGTAGACCCAGCTACTCGGGAGGCTGAGGCAGGCGAATCGCTTGAACCCAGGAGGCGGAAGTTGCAGTGAGCTGAGATTGTGCCACTGCATTCCAGCCTGGTGACAGAGCAAGACTCCGTCTCGTAAATAAATAAATAAATAAATAAAGCATATGAAGTTGATGAATATTATATGCCCAAAAGATATATATTTCTACGCATACGTCTCTACTCAAGACAGAAATATATGACTGAACAAATAATTCTTCAACATAATGAAACACAAAGGTGATACCAATTAATTTATGAATTTTTTCCACCTTGCTAAGAATAGTAATGTTTATTGCATGTATTAAAGTATATTTCCTTCACTGATACATTGAATATTAGTAGATGTCTGGTATAGAGATTTTACATTTCTTACTTTCAAATACTGTCCATTAACAAAACTTTCATATCTCCAATAAAAAATTAGGCTTGTAGGCCAGGAGCGGTGACTCACGCCTGTAATTCCAGCAGTTTGAGAGGCTGAGGTGGGCAGATCACCTGAGGTCAGGAGTTCGAGACCAGCCTGGCCAACATGGCAAAACCCCATCTCTGCTAAAAATACAAAAACTTAGCTGAGTGTTGGTGCATGCCTGTTATCCCAACCACTCGGAAGATTGAGTCAGGAGAATCGCTTAAACGCAGGAGGCAGAGGTTGCAGCAAGCACAGATCTCACCACTGCAAAGCCTGACCTAGTATAGCTTTGGCTTCAGTGAGCAACTAGATACATTTTAATTCAAATACCCAAGCACTAAGCTATGCAGTCATGGCTTTCACTTATAGTGAATTACTGGAGTTTATTTACATATAAAAGGATACATTTAAGTGCTTTCAATAGTTTAATCCCCTAGGTAGGTAAATAGTACTTATGTTGATTTCTTATGGCTACCCTAACAAATTAGCACAAATTGGTGCCTTAAAATAACACCACCTGATTCTCTTACTGGCGTTCTGGAGGCCGGAAGTCTGAAATCAGTTTCACTGAGCTGAAATCAACCACCCAGATGAATGCCTCCAGGGACTCTAGAGGAGAGTGTTTCCTTTTTCTCATGGTTCTGCAGAGCCGCCTATACTCCAGCTCTGCCTGCCATGCCTGTAACCTCTTGCTTTCATTCTCACACCTCTTACTTCCTCCTTCACCTTCTTGCCTCCCTCTTATAAAGACTTTTGTGATTACCTTTAGAACCTACCCAAATAATCCAGGATAGTCCCCCATCTCAAGATTTTAATTTAGTCACACCTGCAAGTCCTTATTGCCATATAACATAACAGTCACAGGTTCCAGGGATAAGGATGAGGCCATCTTCGAGGGGGAGGCATTATTCAGCCTGCCCCAATGCTCGTCTGATCCTATTTGCAGTGTGCACTGACAAAGACCTTCTTTTAGAGATAGCGCAAAGATAAACTTCAGACTGGGGAGCCCTGATAGTGAAGAAGGTGCTGGATGATCGGTGAAGAGGACCCAGTTTGAGTCCTGCTCTTCCACGGCTGCATAGTGGTAAAGAACATGTGGACCTGTTTTGAAAAGCCAGTTCTGACTTATTAACTGAGGACCTTGGGCAAGTTGCTTTACTCAACTGATGAGTAATAATACCTCCCAGGCAGGGCTGTCCCTGAGATTATAAATGGGTTACTCTATACAAAATACCTGTCACAGTAGGTGTTTTAAGAAATGACTGCCCTTCCTACCCGACCTCTCAGGTATGAAATGATGCTTGTCAGCTTTTTTAAACTTTCTTTTTTTTCTTTTTTTCTTTTTTTTTGAGACGGAGTCTTGCTCTGTCACCCAGGCTGGAGTGCAATGGCACAATCTCGACTCACTGCAACCTCTGCCTCCCCGGTTCAAGCGATTCTCCTGCCTCAGCCTCCTGAGTAGCTGGGGATTTCAGGCACGCGCCACCACACCCAGCTAATTTTTGTATTTTTAGTAGAGACAGGGTTTCCCCAGGTTGGTCAGGCTAGTCTCAAACTCCTGACCTCGTGACCCACCTGCCTCAGCCTCCCAAAGTGCTGGGATTATAGCCGTGAGCCACCGCACCCAGACTTTTTTTAACCTCCTAAAAGCAGAGAGCATCTCTCACACATAAATGTCTGCTGTTGTAAGAGACAAGGTGCATGCAGCCCACCCTCATTGGTTCTGTCCTAAGCTGGGAGGAGTACAGGGTTTGGGGTGTAGAAAGCCCTGGGTCTCCAGATCGTTAGCTGGAATGGAGAGTAAAAGTTCATTTAGAGAATGGCTTTGGGTATAAAAGGATCAAAGAGGGAAAAGAATATGAAAGAGAAAATATGGGCTCATGGGACTTAGGAAGACAAGAAGGACCATTTGAGTTCACCTGTAGCACCTGGGTATCACCCCGGACCATGTGGACATCTGTTCCTCAAGTGACAGAAAATGTCTTCATCCATAGAATCTAAGAAAAGATTTTTATCATGGATAGACCTTTTTGGTGAAAAAAAATCATAAATTTCAATGTCCCTATCTGTGAAATGGACATTATGAAGCATATCCCATCTTGCTCTAATTAGATACAATTCGAGGTAATGTTTGTGAAGTGTTGTGGGAGTGGTTTTCTGCTGTGCACATTGAAGCTGGCACCATAATCAATTATTGTTATAAGACACAGCAAGGAGGGGCACTGACATTCACCCAACCTCAAAACACACTCCTCCTGGATCAGCCTGGAAGAAACAGGCAACACAGCTAGGAACAGGACTTTGCAGCAATATAATGTGAAAAACCACCCGAGATCTCCCTGTGCAGCCAGTACAAAAGCCTCCTTCTTTAGGACACACGGCGAGCTCTGAGTGCCTCTGCATCCAGCTGCCTGGAAGGAGTAACAGCCTGATAGAGGAAGCCCATCCTCCAGCCCCCAACCTCTAGGTGTCTCGTTTCAGCCACTCCTCCAAACCTAAACACAATTTCCTGTTTCTAAAGAAAATGGCTTAGAAATGGCTCGTGGGAGCCTCACCACTCCCAGGGTACCCCGCAGCACACTGGAAGTGAAAGGATCAGAATCAACCAGCTTTCTTCTCTTTGAGCGCCCAAGAACCAAGGGAAATCCACACCAGGATGATGCCCTCAGGGCTTTGCCAGACACAAAAGCATTGTGAAGCAGTGAGTCTCCTCCCCCCACTCACAAGTCTCCCCACTCACTTGTTCTTGGGAGTGGAGTCCTGTTCCTAGTAACACAACGATTTCCTCCTATGGGTCAAATCTCAGTTTGCTTTTCTTTTCTGGCTTTGCTCCAGTTACTTTCTGGACAGTCCTAATCCCGGGGCCTCAGTTTCTCCACTGTCCTATCAAGAGGGGTATGCTCACTTGATCCCAGGCAAGTACAATTTGTATACATACAATCTTCTAGGAAAACGCCCTCATTTTGCAGACAGGGAAACTGAGGTCCAGAGAAGGGCAGTGGCTTGGCAGTGCCCACACAGGGGTTGTGTGTGAAGCTAAGTCTCTGACTCCAGCTCTGTAACCATCAAATGCAAATCGAATCATCTCAGCACACTCTGGCTTCTTCCCTCACTGTTCTACAGGTCTTTGTCTTGTCTCCTCAGCCAGGTCCTCAACTCCTCTGGGGCAGAGGCCATAGCTTGGCCTTCTTTCCTGTCCCCTCAAGTGCCCAGGTCCATGGTGGGATTCTGTGGTCACTTGCTGATTGAGAGGGCTGAGTGACGGAATGAACTGGCGGATATGAGTCGGGAAGATGCCAGAGTGATCCAGACTTGAAGCAGGTCCGCATGAGCAGGTGTGGGTGGGGCTCTGGCCAGCCGCTTACCAGCTGGGTGGCCTTGGACAAGTTTTCTCAATTTCTCCAAGGCTCAGTTTCCCCAGCTATAAAATGGGCATGACAATACCCACTCCACGTGGTTTGACCATTTAATAAGATACTACATGCCTGCCATGCCTCATCAATATTAAATTATTTTTGTTGTAGTTGTCTTATTTTTGTAATGGGGGGTTGGGTAGGCTTACAAGGCACCAAGATGGAGCAGGAAAAGAAACCATGAAAATGTAATGGAAAGACATGGTAAAGCACAGGGACACCACCCTTGCCACCGCCCTTGAGACTGGGAAGCATCACAGGACTGCAGCAGGGCCCGGTGGTTCTGGAGAAGAAGGTGAGGCAGACGAAGGGGGAAGAAAGCAAAGCGGAAAGCCTTAAACTCCTTCACCTGTAATTAGCCTGTGAACTCCACCCAGGGACCAAGGTGAAATGGGCGGGGCCACTCCTCCCATTTCCTCACACACCCTCCTGCCGCAGATTACCCCTGCAGGCAACTCCAGGGCAATAGTGTTTGCATTGACCTGGCTTTCCAGCATACTTCTAGATGTGACTGCCCCAGACCACAGACCCCTCCCAGCAATTGATGCTACCCTGGAAGCTGGCTCCTCCAGGATGCCCAGACCATAATTGGCTACCTGCCCACCAAGCTTCAGCTGGGCCAAGGAGATAAGAAGGCCATGCAAGCCGCTGGTGAGGGGCAGACCACTCTGCTAGGTGGAAACTGGGTGGACCACCAAGCTGAAGGGATGTTGACAGGCTATGGAGGCAGAATTCTCCTCTCACCCCTGGAAAAAAATAATGGCAGAGAGATGAAATGGTTGCAAGGTACTTTTAAGAAATCTCTTCCCAGGAGTCAACAACCCAGGTGCTACTGCCTAGATGTGCTCAGAAAACAGCTTCTGGCCGCATGGCCCTGGCTGAGGGGTGAGGTTTGGCAGGTGGTTCTTCCAACTCCTAAAGCAGGCCCTCTCCCAGGTGTCAGTCCTGTGCCTTATACCTGCACTTAGTGAACCTCTGTTTGTCCCTGATAATAAGCAGTGAGACAATGATCACACTGGAGGGATCTGACATTTCAGTGGAGACAGAATAAAGAGGGAAACCTGTAGGAGTGAGGAATTCTGCTTTGGGATCCAGAAGGCTTGGTTTTGAGTTCCAAGGACCACTTTTCCGTGGACTTTGCACATGAGACTCTGCAATAAGGGGCAGATAATGCAATTCATTTCAATAATTTAACACCAAAATGTTCTTCTCTAAGAAATGTGCAGGGCGGCTGGGCCCAGTGGCTCACGTCTGTAATACTAGCACTTTGGGAGGCCGAGGCAGGCAGATCACTGAGGTCAGGGATTGAAGACCAGCCTGGCCAACATGGCGAAACCCCGCCTCTACTAAAAATACAAAAATTAGCTAGGTATGGTGGTGCATGCCTGTAATCCCAGCTACTTGGGAGGCTGAGGCAGGAGAACTGCTTGAACCCAGGAGGCGGAAGTTGCAATGAGCCGAGATAGAGAGATCTCGCCATTGTATTCCAGCCTGGGGAAAAAAAAGTCAAGTCAGTGGCTGAGAGTAGGCCACTCCCTATCTCCCTGAAGATCTCCAGCCACCCTGGGAGAGAGGCACACCATGAGCTGGGCTTTCAGGGGCCCGGACTGCATCTGGCTGAAGGGGAGTATGTTTTATGTGACACCTCGGGGTAGGGAAGCCCCTACTCTGGGGGTAGGGCCTTGAGGCCCTTGAATAAGGAAAGCAGTTTATCAGCTTAAATAATAGGCTGGTTCCTGCAGGAAGAGAAGACAGCATTACAGCCTAGAGTTCAGATTGAGCATCCAGCCTACATCAAGAGAGGGTTAAGAGCAAAGACTTGGGAGCTAGTCAGTTGGATCTGCCCATAACTGTCAATGTGATCTTGAGGAAATCAATTTATCTCTAAATCTCAGCTTTTTCCTCTGTAAAATGAGGAGAACTGTGCATGTCTCATAAGGTGTATACATACTGAATGTTGTGAATATTCGAGGAAATGCTCTGTGTAACGTGACTGCCCTGTCATAAGAACTCAGGAAGCTATTATCACCCATCACCATCGTCATTTAAAAAAAAAAAGGCTGACAAAAGCACTCATGGGAAAGGAGTAGGAGAAGGTGGTAATGAACCTGACAGGGGACTTTTGTGGCTGCGGCAGGCTGGGGAAGAAGTACTGAGAGAAGGCCACTCCCTATCTCCCTGCAGATCTCCAGCAACCCTGGGAGAGCCGCACATCCGCACATCCGGAGCTGGGCTTTCAGGGGCCTGGGCTGCATCTGGCTGGAGGGAGTGTGCTTTATGTGACAACTCGGGGTGGGGGAGCCCCCTACTCTGGGGGCAGGGCCTTGAGGTTCTTGAATAAGGACAGCAGATTATCAGTCCTGTCTCGGCCCAACCCCAGGAAGTTCTCCAGAAGAGATAAACTCATCAATCTCTCTTCCATAGAGCAGAGTTTTATTTTACAATAATTGCATGCTTTTCCTGTTTACGTAAATAAAGAGTAACCATTTATTAGGTTGGTGCAAACAGAGAGAAGTCAAATCATATTTTATAATTACCTGATGTCTCACCACCCAAAATAATCACCTTCTTTATTCCAGATTATTTCCATGTATTATTTTTGTTTCCAATGCCATAGACATCATCAGAATATAATTTTATTCTGTTTCTCACTTGACATTCCTTCATAAACTTTTTTTATTATGGACTTCATATACACAGTTTTAAAAGTCTATCTTTGATTTTAATTAGATGGTATATCCTTCTCTGATCATTCCTGCATTATTAGACTGTTTCCAATTTTACACTGTTACACAGAATGTCACATTAACATCTTTGTATTACAGCAAACTTTAAAATTTGAATTACTATCTGATAGTAAATTCTAAAATGAAATTTATATAGTTAAAGGGCATAAACATGTATAAGGCATATAATTTAGAATATATCGATCAGGTACCTCAAAATGTTTTTCAGGGATTTTTTTCTTAGTGTATATGTCACACATATTCATTGTAAAAATGTTAAAACACAGACACAAGTACATGGAATGGAAAAAATGATTAATAATCCTGCTACCCCCAATTAATCACCTTGATATTTTCATATATTCGCTTCCTCCCACATTGTTCTGGGACCATTTTGTATATAAAAATTGTATTTTTCTCTTATTTTAACTTATTTCTCCACATCATTAAGAACCCTTCTAAAACATGATTTTTAGCTACTGCCAAATGGCCCATTATGTGTGTATATCCAAATTTATCCTTTATTGGTGGTTATTGGGGGTTTTACCCGACTTTTCACTATTATAAATGACACTAAAGCAGATGCTAAAAGGTCACCACATTTATGATGAGGACCTTAGTGGAAGTCACAGAATTATAGATCTTGACATACACACCTTGAGAGATTCACTTACCCAGGACCCCGCAACTAATTTCAAGTGTATCTATATATTCATTTTACAAAGGCAATATCCTGCCCTTAAGAGAATGGGAGTGGAGGCCAGGCAGCTCACACTTGTAATCCCAGCACTTTGGGAGGCTGAGGCGGGCGGATCACCTGAGGTCAGGAGTTCAAGACCAGCCTAGCCAATATGATGAAACCCCATCTCTACAAAAATTAGCCGGGTAATCCCAGCTACTTGGGAAGCTGAGGTGGGAGAATCACTTGAACCTGGGAGGCAAAGGTTGCAGTGAGCCAAGATTGCACCACTGCACTCCAACCTAGGCAACAGAGTACAATGCCATCTCAAAAAAAAAAAAAAAAAAAAAAAAAAGGAGAATGGGAGTGGCTTGTGCAAGTTCTTCACAGATCTGGGACATATCAAAGAAAACAACTGGAAACCTAACGTGTTAGGTGCAAGGCTCTTTCCACATGATTCAATGAGATCTTCTTATTCTGAAACATTTCTGGGTTTTGAGTATTGTGAATGCTAGAATGCACACTGTGATGACTTGGTAAGGGGAGCCTAGAGAAGATTGATCCTTTATTCAGTATCAGCCTGAGGGAAGGGGAAGTCTCTACTGTTGTGTCACAGGTCTCCAGCTTTGACTCTATTCTGTCCAGCATTGGGATGACAATGGATAAAACAGGCAAGTCTTAGACTTGGACTCTGGCTAAGTTCAACAACAAATCTATCGGAAGAATGGAGAGTACATGGTCAAGGAAAAAGCTGAAGGAGCAGAATTCTCGGTAGCAGGAACTCACGGACAGCAGTCATAGATTGCAGCTGTTGAGATGAAAGGGTTCTGCTGCTCTGCATTCTGATTCCAAGGAGAGAGCAACAGATTGGCCAGACTGAGTCCAAGGAAAATAACCCCCCAGACTGTGTTCAGTGGAGTCTGGAGACTTCCTCTGGCAACATTGTGCAGAAGAAGGAAAAGGTTTACACACACATAATTGGATGAAAGGGTCTACACAGACAAAACTGGGTGACTACTATGCAGTCATTAATTGAAGTGTAATCAGTCAGTAGGGGTGAGTGTTTTCTCCAGCAATATTCAGTCACTCTGGGGCAAGCTCAAGGAAAAGCAGATCACTGAGACTGAACAAGGTGAGTACTTTGGAATAAGGAACTTATTCGAGCAATTAGAACTTACACAATTGTAGGAGAAGCCAGGGAAGTAAGAATCCAAATATGGAACTGAGGGATCAGAGGAAAGCCACCAACCAGCCCCGCACTGGAGCACAGCCAGGCACCTGCAGGCTAAGTGGAAGCTAGCCACATTCAGTTGCTGGAAGAGGACTGCAAAGGGGGACTGGTGTCGAACACCATAGCAGAGTGCTGCTGCTCTGCGAGTTCACACCAAAGTACCTGGAGATGGGCCTGAGGTCACTGTTGCTCAGTAGATCAGCAGTTGAGAACAGAGACCCAGCAAGAGAAATAGTCAGTGAACCCTGGAATCTCTGGCACTCCCATGTCTACCCCTAACCAATGACAGACACCAGCCTGGGTGTCTACCTCTAATCAATGACAACCTTCAGAATAATGGCTGCTGTTTCTCCTTAACTCTCAAATCTTGCACAATTTCACTGTTGGCCAAATCCAACCCTGAACCTTTCAGAGAAAGGGATCTGGGACACAGTTCCCAGTGTAAAGAAGTCATCAATAGAAAAATATGGCATGGTGAGTATAATGGAAGAAAAGACAGACAAAGGAATTTAGGGTATTTTCAGGGGAGTGAAATTATGATGAGAGATCGTAGAATCCAGAATACAGAGACCCCAGACATTGGCAGTCTCAAGGTCAAATACACTGTGGGTGGTAGAGTCGGTGAGCTGTAAGTGTAAAAGATGATGGTCAGAGTGGGATGCTTGAACTTGAGATTTTGGATATCGTGACATAGTGACCTGTGATAATGAGGTGTAAGGTGGCTAAAGTGATGGAGACCAGGGCATTGGAATATCTGGGTGCAGTGGCTAGGATTGGGCAGAGAGAAAGTCAACGAGCCTTGAGCTGAAGTCTTCAGTAAACATGGGGCAGCAGCCAGTAGACTGTTAGGCACAGCAGTGATGACGGGTGGAGGCAGCTCGGTCCTCAGGTACGTGAAGGTGAGGGGAAAACTCCACCCTTCTGAGAGGCCTACAGGGGAACCAGTGTCCTAAAGGAGAGCCAGATTTCAGGTAACAAAAGCAAGTGGTAGGAAAGAGAGAATACAAGTCCAGGTATATGGCTCACACCTGTCATCCCAGCACTTTGGGAGGCTGAGGTGAGAGGATCACTTAGGGCCAGGAGTTTGAGACCAACTTAGGCAACATAGTGAAACCCTTGTCTCTACAAAATATTTAAAAATTAGCCAGGTAGGGTGGGTGTACCCTTGTAGTCTCAACTCCTCAGGAGGCTGAAACAAAAGGTTTGCTTGAGCCCAGGATGTCGAGACTGCAGTGAGCTGTAATCCCACTGCAGCCTGGGCAACAGGGTGAGACCTTGTCTCTTTAAAGAAAAAAAGAATACCAGAGAATGTGCTAATCACTCCGTAAGTGCTTCAAGAGAGGGCAACAAAATGTGCAACCCTCCACCCCATAGGCGGCATGGGAGGTCAAGTCAGGTTAGGGATTACATTAGGGCTCCCCATTTTCAAATGTCAGAAATCCAACTCAAGCTAGACTCAGCAAAAGAAAAGACAATGTGTTTGTCCATATAACTGGAAGTATAGTGGGCTGCTTGCTGGCTTCAGTGCTGATCAGCTCAGGGACCCAAGCCACATCCTCGGGGGGGCTCTCCTCAGTCTCCCTGCTCTGCCATCCTCTGTGTTGGCCTTGCTCCCAGGCAGCCTCTCCACACGCAGCAGCAGCAATTTCAGCCTGAGACATCCATGGTGGTTAGTGAGGCTGCATCTCTGAGCGGTCACTCTGGGTGGGCAGAGCCCACCATAATCACATGTTGGCAAGCAGGGAAGTGGTCCTTCAAAGGAAAACTGCTTTGCTGACATCAAGAGGAGCGCAGGGCCAGGTGTCGTGGCTCATGCCAACACTTTGGGAGGCCAAGACAGAGGATCGCTTGAGCCCAGGAGTTCAAGTCCAGCCTGGGCAACATAGCGAGACCCCATCTCTAAAAAAAAATTTTTTAAACTTAGCCAGGCATGGTGGCACATGCCTATGGCAGGAGGCTGTCTTGAGCCCGGGAGATCAAGGCTGCAGTGACTGTGCCACTGCACTTCAAGCTGGGTGACAGAGCAAGACGCTGTTTCAAAAAAAAAAAAAAAAAAGAGGGCCAGGCGCGGTGGCTCACACCTGTAATCCCAGCACTTTGGGAGGCCAAGGCCGGCGGATCATGAGGTCAGGAGTTCCAGACCAGCCTGATCAATATGGTGAAACTCCTTTTCTACCAAAAATACAAAAAATTAGCCAGACATAGTGACATATGCCTGTAGTCCCAGCTACTCAGGAGGCTGAGGCAGGAGAATCGCTTGAACCCTGGAGGTGGAGGTTGCAGTGAGCCGTGATTGCACCATTGTACTCCAGCCTGGGCAACAGAGTGAGACTCCGTTGCAAAAAAAAAAAAAGGGAATCCAGGGTACTGGACAGGTATAACATCAGAGGATACCCTCATCAGACAGACACATAGGTTGGGGACGAGACTGAAGATGATACTGAGTCACTCCAGAGGCTGGATTTGGACTTCTGCTGGTCACTGAGGAAGACAGGGATATGAGGCAAGATAAGGTTGGCACTGGCTTCTTAGGGGAACCCTCAAGTCACCCCCTGAGTACCTGGAGAACCAGGGTGGGGCCGTGGCCACAGCACCATCTAGTGCCATGTCATGGCCTAGCCAGGAAGCCGAGGGGCAAGATGCCCCCCATGACGCTCCTTTTGCTCCAAACAGGATGGTCTACGAGGGGGCAAGGAGCCACTTGACAAATATTTGAAGACAGCGAGAACGTTTGAGGAGAAAAAGTTAAGGAAGATGTGAGAAGCAGAAAAGTTCCTTTTTAAAGTTTCCTTTCTTGTTAAAGAATAAGTGTGCTAATAACTTTGTTAAGCCCTATCCTATTTACCTGTTAGATATGCCATGCTTACAGGCACGTAGTGCATTCTATGTCCTTGTACTTTAAACAAAATATCTGTGCTGGACATGTTCACAGGCATGTCCCAGCTCTCCATTGCTTTTACCTGTTTAGAAAAGTTTTAAGTTGTGAGCCAATCTGGTTTTAGTTTAGATTGTGAGGTCTGGCTCCAGCCAACGGAGATCAGACACAGCAGTAACAACAACCTCAAATACGTAAGAGATAAATTTGTCTGATTTTCCTTTGTTCTTTGTACTCTCATGGCAAGATGGCTAGCGAGAATACCCTTCCTGCAGGGCAGGAAGTAAAAACTGTGTTGCTGAAAGATCCTTTGTCTCAGTGCTAATTTTTCTTTGTGGCACCGAGCATCTATTTCCAACAGAAGGTATAATAGCAGCTCCTGGCAATTTGAAGAACTGACCTCTGGGAGAGGGATGAAACTCACAGAACTAGCACCCATGAGGGGAGCTAGAAGGAATTTGGGGTGAATGATGACAACCAGAACTGTCTAACAAAGAAATGGGCTTTCTTCTGAGGAAACGAATTCCCATCCTTGAACGTGTTTAAGCTGTGATTTGGATGCCTTTGGTCAAAGATATGATATAAAGATTCCTATATTGGGTGTGAGATCAAGCCACAACACGTTTAAGGTAGCTTCCAGATTATAATTCTATGAGTTATTCATACCCTGAGGAGGAAATTATCCACCAAATGGTGCAGTAGCTAAGTGTTGTCTTCAGTGTCCTTTCACTTCCCTTTTGGGGCTCCTTTTTCATACTTAGAAGCTTGAAGTTTTCATGAGGTTCACTGGCTCAGTTTCATACTTAGAAACTTGAACTTTTCATGAGGTTCACTGGCTCCCAGGGTTGCCTTCTAGACACAATAATTTTCCTGTTGCAAAATTAGTCCTCTTCTTCCCATAAAAACTTCCAGAATCTGACAAACAGCCTACAATCGACAAACAATCCAGATGTAAACTTGCCTCTTGAATGTCAGAATTTAAGAAACAGAGCCCTGTTTGAGGAGCTATAAACGTAATTATAAACAGACAATGTCATACATTTTTATTTTTTTATTTTTATGTATTTATTTATTTGAGACAGAGTCTCCCTCTGTCGCCCAGGCTAGAGTGCAATGCTGCGATCTCGGTTCAATGCGACTTCCACCTCTGGGTTCAAGCAATTCTGTCTCAGCTTCCAGAGTAGCTGGGATTACAGGCACCCACCACCATACCCAGCTAATTTTGTATTTTTAGTAGATATGGGGTTTCACCATGTTGGCCAGCCTGGTCTTGAACTCCTGACCTCGTGATCTGCCCACCTCAGCCTCCCAAAGTGCTGGGATTACAGGCATGAGCTACCACGCACGGTCGATCATACATGTTTAATTACTTTTCATTTAGTAGCTTCTGTGTTCACTGTTAAATGTGTTTTCCTTAATCTTGTCTCCTCCAATCATTTTGTTAGACACTGTGGGCAGGAGTTTTATAATATAACCTTCTGAATCCTCCACAAAATTTGGTGTTTCAGTAATAGAATAGGTGATGAAAATCAATGTCTGCAAATTCCATTTGTGAGTTTGGTCCTCAGCATAGAAGATGTCAGGTGCTGTGATAGACGAGAATGTGTAAAGGTGAATGAATGGAGCTCCAATTCATCTGGAATAGAAGTGAGATACAAAGCACCTACTAAGTGCCAGAAACCGTGCCACACACATGACACAGCCTTATTGCATTTTACTCAGGCAATTTCATGAGGCAGGGATTTCTAGTTTCATTTTATAAACTAGAAATTTAGGCCCAGAGAGGGCTTTGACTAGAAAATAAGAGCCAAAACTCAAGTCCAAGTTACTATGCCTCTCCTTTTCCTATAAACAAATAAACAAAATAAATTGCAAAACAAATCAGTTTTTTGTTTTTGTTTAGTTTTGTTTTTGAGACGGAGTCTTTTTTGAGACGGAGTCTCGCTCTGTCTCCCAGGCTGGAGTGCAATGGCCAAGTCTTGGCTCACTGCAACCTCTGCCTCCTGGGTTCAAGCGATTCGCCTGCCTCAACCTCCGGTTGATTTTTGTATTTTTAGCAGAGACGGGGTTTCACCATGTTGGCAAGGCTGGTTTCGAACTCCTGACCTAGTGATTGGCCCACCTCGGCCTCCCAAAGTGCTAGGATTACAGGCGTGAGAGTTTTTACTGGAGATGGTGCCCGTTTCCTTTTGGGAGTCCCCAGAAACAACAAAAGGACCACATTTTCCCTAGGATTGGATCCAGGGAATGAAGGAGCAAAAACTTCCTAGTTTAGTCCTGATGGATACTCCAAGGGAATCGGGCAAAACAGGGGCAGGAGTGGCTGTGTCTGATCCAGGAGAACTCTTGTCACCTCCCAGTCCCTGGTCACAGAGGCACCTCTGGACGGCTTCCTGGCGCCTTGCTGCGCCGCGGCAGAGAGCATGAGTTCGGACACCATCTAGTGGTGAGTCTGAGGCTTCATTGGAGGGCTCAAAGGATCCGGTGCCAACATGCGTTCATGATTTGTGAAAAGATAGGATTCAGAACCAAAGAAGAGCTAGGATTCAGAGTCAAATGCAAGGGGTCCTGAATCCCAGGTCAGAACCCATCATAACATCCCAGAAAAAAGCTACTTGCTGCCAATGTTGCGTTCAGATCTATATCCTGGAGCTCAGTGGCCTCTCTCCGCCCATACCCTCAACTTCCAGGCTTCTGGGAGAGATGCTCTCCTTATCCTTATCTGTATTGTACTTCCATTCATGTTAGTCACAAGTGGAAAAAAAAAGCCTCAGCTAATCAAGTCTTGCAACTCCAAGACACCACACACACACACACACACACACACACACACACACACACTACAACTGTGGCAGGGTCATTCATCACACAGCCTCTCCGGGGGAACTTTTGCTACATACAAGATCTAGGCAAGCAAAATCCAACAGCCTGGGGGAGGCAGATGGATGAGGCCCACCAAGGAGCAAGATGTCCTTGCAAAAGGACGCCCTGCAAACGGGGCCTAGGAACCAGGGACAGCCTCCACAGGTCCACCTTGAGGGCCTCGCTCCTGCTCTCATCCCCTCTCTCTGCCTGATGTCATGCCACGTCATGCCCCTGCCCTAGCCCCATCTTCCCACAGTGGCAGGCAGTTGTGCCAAGCTTGAAGAAGGAAGGCAGGTCTGGCCTTGGGGTCACAGGCGATGGATAGCCAGCCTGCATGGTATCCCTGAGAGCTTTCTCTCAACGCATCCAGAGGATGAAGAGTTCTCTGAGCACATACTGATTTTTATACTTGACTCACCCCATCTAGTCACTTGTTCTGTAAATGGATAAATAATGTTATATGTTCCATGGATGCATATATATATATATATATATATATAAATTTTTTATTTCTATAGGTTTTTGGGGAACATGGGTAAGTTATTTGGTTACATGTTATTAAGTTATACATGTTATTAAGAACATGAGTAAGGCATTTGGTTACATGAGTAAGTTCTTTAGTAGTGATTCGTGAGATTTTGGTGCACCCATCTCACAAGCAGTATACACTGAACCCAGTTTGTAGTCTTTTATCCCTCACCCCCTTCCCCACCCTTTCCCCCGAGTCCCCCGAATTCCATTATGTCATTCTTAGGATGCATATATTTTTAATTAAAAAAATACATTCCCACTTTAGGTCTTGTAGTAACCAGAATAATCCCTCTCTCCACCTCTCTCACTCCCATGCATGTCCCTGATCTAACTCTTGGGGCCTATAATACATTATCTTACATAGCAAAGAAGATTTTACAGATTAAGGTTAAGGACCTTGAAATGGGGAGATTATATTGGATTACCCAGGTGAGCCCAATGTAATCACCTTAGTCCTTTAACATCAGAGGACTTCCCAGGCTTTAGGAAGAGAGAGTTGACCATTGCTGGCTGTGAAGATGGAGAAAGAGGGCCAAGCAGCAACCAAGGAATGGTCTCTGGAAGTTGGAAGTGGCAAGGGTGGTCCCTGGAAGTTGGAAGTGGTAAGGATGGTCTCTGCAACTTGGAAGGGACAAAGAAGCAGAAGCCCGCTAGAGCCTCCAGAAAAGTATACAGCCTTGTGGCTGATGAGACCCTTGTAGGCCTATGTCAACCTAAATGTAAGGTAATAAACTTGCATTGTTTTAAGCCACTAAGTTCGTGACAGTTTGTTAGAGAAGCAATCAAAACTATTAACAGAGGTCTCACTTAGGCTTTATGATCACAGAGTTTCATTTAATATCAAAGCAAGAACTGCCTGGAGCTATGCTGCCTCTCAGAGACTTTGCATTACGGGAGGACACATTTTTGGATTTTGTCTCAGGACCTAAGGGGAAAGGCATCATTTCTGTTGATAATCTATTATATTACTCAGAAACCAGAAGATCTACTCTGTTGACCTAACCGAGATGGTCGCTAGTGCTTCTGGCCTCCAATGAATGTCTTCAGGCCCTTCAAAGAGTTTCTCAGTTAGGGGCTTTTGGAAATGGCCTCTGTGCCTTTCATGGTTAACTAGGACACATTTAGAGAGAGATGCACAAATATGTTCTGTAGAAAGGGCAAACCCTTAAGAAATATATACTCAACCATAAAATTGTCCACACCTCCTAAATGCAATAATTCCATTCTTGGCAATTCATTCTAAGGTACTTAAGTCCAAAGGTGCTAAAATATGTGTATGCAAATTTTTATGATAATATTATCTACAACAGTAAAAACAACAAAGGAAACAGCCAAAATTCAAACTAAATGAAACCTTTAATAAATTACAATTCTGTGCCAGTATGGAATATTAAAAATTACCATTGTTTATACTATAGAAGCATAGGGAATGTTCCTGTTACACTCAATGAAAAGAGTATATTAAAAAATAGCATTCAGGCCAGGTGTGGTAGCTTACAGCTGTAATCCTAGCAGTTAGGAAGGCCAAGGCGGGTGGATCACTTGAGGCCAGGAGTCCGAAACCAGTCTGGCCAACATGGTAAAACGCTGTCTCAGCTAAATATATAAAAATTAACCAGGCAAGGTGGCGAGTGTCTGTAATCCCAGCTACTTGGGAGGCTGAGCCAGGAGAATCACTTGAACCCTGGGCAGCAGAGGTTGCAGTGAGCCGAGATCACGCCACCGTACTCCAGCCTGGGTGGCAGAGCAAGACTGTCTCAAAAGAAAAAAAAAATAGCATTCATTCGATAATCATTTATTGGCCACATGTATGTATCAGGTATTTCCCCAAGCACCAACTAATGAAAGGACACCAAAACAAATATATTCACTGCCCTTGCAGACTAAAGTATGCCACAACGGCAAAAATGTAAAGGGATTGGGACGGGCACAGTGGCTCACGCCTGTACGGCAATCCCAGCATTTTGAGAGGCTGAGGCAGGTGGATCATGAGCTCAGGAGATCAAGACCATCCTGGTGAACACAGTGAAACCCCATCTCTACTAAAAACACAAAAAATTAGCCAAGTGTGGTGGCACACACCTGTAGTTCCAGTTACTCGGGAGGCTGAGGCAGGAGAATCGCTTGAACCCGGAGGTGGAGGTTGCAGTGAGCTGAGATCACGCCACTGCACTGCAGCCTGGGCTACAGAGCGAGACTCTGTCTCAAAGACAAAAAAAAGTGAAGTGATCTATTCAGGTGGCAGGTGATATACTAAAAAAAGCAAGCAAGTTGTTTTGTTAGAGTATGATTAATATTCTACTTAATCTCCTTACATTACCTTTTCAGTTATGATAATTATATTAAAGTATAGAGCAGGAAGAAACATAGACCTCTAGATCCAAGTCGTGATGCAGTGGACTCCCCACTGGGGAAGCCGGCCCTGAACGCGTTGTTTAGAAACACAACAAACAACAGCCTCTTCCCCAGCAGGGGAGCAGGAAGCCAGCTGTACACACAGGTCACTCCCGGGCGGGCAGGGGGGCAGCTTTGGGAGGCCACCTTTGTGCCTGAACTGACACCCTCTGTGTATCCGGGAAACTTTCACAGAACTGACTAAGCATGGCCCTGAAAGACAGCAACTCCCATCTCTACCTGTCCCCCCAGGTGCTGAGAAGGTAACTATGAAAGCAGACGTGTTGCCATGCTCATCGTTTTTATGCTGCTGTCAGTGTGGGGCAAGCCACATGCACTGGCCTCCATCTCCTTGTGTGGACAAGGAGACTATGAGCTTGTTCTTTTTTTTTTTTTTTTTTTTTTTGAAACAGAGGCTTGCTGTGTCACCCAGACTGGAGTGCAGTGGCACCATCTCGGCTCACTGCAACCTCCACCTCCCGGGTTCAAGTGATTCTCCTGTCTCAGCCTCTCGAGTGGTTGAGATTACAGGTATCCGCCACCACGCCTGACTAATTTTTATATTTTTTAGTAGAGATGGGGTTTCGCCACGTTGGCCAGGCTGGTCTTGAACGCCTGACCTCAGGTGATCCACCCCGAGCACCAAACAATGAAAGGGCACCAAAATAAATATATTCACTGCCCTTGTAAACTGAAGTATGCCATGATGGCAAAAATATAAAGTGATCATGCTAGGCGTGGTGGCTCATGCCTCTAATCCCAGCACTTTGGGAGGCCGAGTTGAGTGGGTCGCCTGAGGTCAGGAGTTCGAGACCAGTGTGGCTAACATGGCGAAATCCTGTCTCCACTAAAAATACAAAAAAAAAAGCTGGGAGTTGGGAAGTAGAGACTGAGGTGAGCTGTGATCATGCCACTGCACTTCAGCCTGGGCACAAGACCCTGTCTTGGAAAAAAAAGAAAGAAAGAAAGAAAAGAGAGGGGAGAGAGAGAGAAGACATCACAGAAAACGGTACCAGATTGAGAAAGCACATCTGACTCTTTCTCCCTAATTCCCACTGAAACGCCAAGAAAATGTAAAAACAGAGTTCAACTTGCAGCATCGTAGTGGAAAATGCACCATCCAACTCCAAAAACTCTAAAGATTCTCCTGCTTGACACACAAGTCATGTGGATCAGAATACTGCGAGGAAAGACAAAGCTTATCTCTGGATCTCCCACTGCCTTCTCTCCCTTTTCTGTCTGCAATTTTCAGTGACTTTGCAGGGTGGCAAGCCAAGAAACAACCTCTCTCCCAGATTCCATCAGTCTTCATAGATGTCTATCTCTGATAGAGACAGAAACTGGTCTCATTCACCCATTCACGAACCACTTAGCAAACATGCTTTGAGTACCTCCTGTATGCCAACCTCTAAGCAACCTCGTAGCACTGCCAAGCACTGTGGAAGGTACATACATAGTCTCTGTCTTCACAGAGCTTAGAGTCTAATGGGAGAGGCTATGGAAGCTAAGATGTAGGCCAATGACCCTATTCCAAGCTAAGAAGGATATTGAGTATTTTGGATAACAAAATATAAATTCCAAAGACTCTGACAGATAAAGCTGCCAGCCTGACATGAACAACATGAAATAGAATTCAATTCCATTTAAGTAGACATTATTGAGCATCTACGCCTAAAAAAATTACAGTGTGGATTTTAAACAGAAAGGAGTTTGGAGACAGGGCAAAGGTAGGAACATCTCTGCAACAGGAGGGTGAAACCTATTCCTGCTGATGGAGAAGCTAGATGAGTCCTCTTAGTTCTGCAGGGCATGAGAGTAACACATGTGGGCTCACAAAATGTGTTTGTGGAATTGAACTCAAGTTTGTTCCAGGCTAGTAATACACAGAGGAATAAAATGGTAGCAAAGACAAACAACAGTTATACCAAACGATGGTACCGAGAGGGAGAGAGACTTTGTCACCTGTGGGGTACAGAACAACTAATGAGAGTGCAACTTCTGAAGGGCAAATTGAGGAGTGAGGAGTCTTCTAGATAGCCAAAGGAGGGGGAGATTATTCCAGGCAAAGGAAACCTGTAAATACACAGAGGTATGAAAATAAGGCACATTTGGCCAGGCGCAGTGGCTCACACCTGTAATTCCAGCACTTTGGGAGGACAAGGCGGGTGGATGGCCTGAGGACAGGAGTTAGAGACCAGCCTGGCCAACAGGGTGAAACCCTGTCTCTACTAAAAATACAAAAATTAGCCAGACATGGTGGCGGGCGCCTGTAATACCAGCTACTTGGGAAGCTGAGAGAGGAGAATCACTTGAACCTGGGAGGCTGAGGTTGCAATGAGCCAAGACCGCGCCACTGTACTCCAACCTGGCTAACAAAAGCGAAACTTCACAAGAAAGAAGGGAAGGATCACAAGAAAGAAAGGGAGGGGAGGGGAGGGGGGAGGGGAGGGGAGGGAGGGACAATCAGGAAACAAGCAAGTAGTCCATTAAACATGTTAGAACACAGGGAAAATATATATGGGAAGGGTCTGGACATCATGCTTAAAAGCAGCTTAACCATGGCCTTGGGGTGAGACTGGTGTGAAGTCATCCTGCCGGGGACATCTGATCACCCCACTGATTCACAGTTGATTTGATTAGGAATTTCAACCTTAACTTAAAGGTGATGGGGCATTCAGGAAGGATGCTGAGAGGAAGAATGGGATGCTGTCTGGAGTGAGGAAGGAACAGAGAGAGGTTGAAGGGGTCTAATATTACCCCGCTGCCTCCTGCTTCAGTTTGAATAATTTTAGAAATGAAACAAAAACTACATGAAAACGTGTGAAAGGAAAATATCTTGGGCCCCCAAAATCACTAAGATAAAGGGAAAAATCGAGCTGGAAACTGCTCAGGGCAAACCTGCCTCCCATTCTACTAAGAGTTATCCCTCTGCTCACTCACATAGATGCATATTCTGATTGCCTCCTTTGGAAAGGCTTATCAGAAACTCAAAAGAATGCAACCATTTGTCCCTGGCCTACCAGTGATCTGGAAGCCCCCCTCTTTTCTTTGAGTGGTCCCCGCCTTTTGGACGGAACCAGTGTAGTTCTTACATATATTGATTGACGTCTCATGTCTCCCTAAAATGTATAAAACCAAGCTGTACCCCAATCACCTTGGGCACACGTCACCAGGACTTCCTGAGGCTGTGTCATGGAGGCGCATCCTCAACTTTGGCAAAATAAACTTTCTAAATTAACTGAGACCTGTCTCAGATTGTCTGGGTTTACAAACCAAAAATATCATCTTTATCAAAGATGAAGCTGATATTAAAAAATAGGGCTGATATCTGATCAGCACAACACTGACTCATGTGCCAATCATCATGATCAGGAGACAAAATTACCTTGCTTAACCAGGCCAGCGTCATAGTTTCTTACCCAAACGGACCAAGTATGACCTAAGTCCATTCCTTCAGAAATTTGAGGCACTGTTACCAAAACTAGACAGATGGGTCCTGAATAGCAAAAGCAACCACGTCTGCTACCTTCGTGTGTGTATGGTGTGTGTGTGTTCAATCACCCATCTCTCACATGACTCCTTTATGGTACAATTTGATCACTCCGCTTTGATGAGAAAAATTTGGAGGAAACCCTGGATTTTCATGTTGCTTTTAACAAGTCACTTTCCCTTTCTCTCCACAAGAAAACACCATGAAATAAAAATTCTCTTGACCATTCCTTTGCATTAGGAAGGCTGGGCTCATAAATGAGCTCATGCCTGTAAAGTGATATGATCTCCTGAAGACAAAGGCTGTATAAATATACAGGATTATTAGCCAAGCCACTCAAAACTAGTCTGTGCATGAATGGACTGGAAAGCAAACAGGGCCAGGGAAGAGTAAGAGGACTCCTCATTTCCAAGGTCCACAGGATTCCTTTGTTTCCCGACATCTAGCTTGGTTACCTCCCCGCTAACATCCATACACAGCCAGGAGGGACCAGGTGAGCCAATTTAGGCTCCTTGGAATGAAGGATTAAAACATTTGGAGAGCAGAATTCTAAGCAATTGCCATATTGGAGGGTTTTCTAGAAGGATAATTAAAGAGAAATCATGTTTGGGTTTTAGATACTGATGGTTGTTCATCCGCCCTAATGCATTCATCAACATTCCCATATACACTGTTATAAAGAAATCTCAAGTTCAACAAAAGAAGAAAAGGGTCTTCTATCTAATGTTTGATTTTTTTTTAAGTTTTGTTGAGAGACAGGATCTTGCTCTGTCACCTAGGAGTGCAGTGATGTGATCACAGCTCACTGCAGCCTCAAACTCCTGGGCTCAAGCAATCCTCCCACCTTGGCCTCCCAAAGTGCTGGGATTATAGGCCTGAGCCCCTCTGCCCGCCCCTTATGTTTTATTTCCTAAGAAGAAAGAGAAGGAAGGAAAAAGGGAGGGAGAAGAAGAGACCGTCTTAGTTCATTTGTGCCACTATAATAAAGTACCATAGAGTGAATAATTTAGTTTTTTTTTTTTTCCTGAAGGAAGCCTGCCTCATTGCTGGACAGTTTTTCTTTTTTTAATTGTACTTTAGGTTCTGGGATACACGTGCAGATCATGCAGGATTGTTGCATACGTACATACATGGCAAGGTGATTTGCTGCCTCCTTCCCCCCATCACCTATATCTGGCATCTCTCCCCATGTTATTCCTCCCCAACCTCACCACCCCCCACTGCCCCTCCCTTAGCCCCCCCACCCAGTGTGTGATGCTCCCTTCCCTGTGCTCATGTGTTCTCATTGTTCAACACTCACCTATGAGCGAGAACATGCGATATTTGGTTTTCTGTTATTGTGTCAGTTTGCTGAGAATGATGGTTTCTAGATTCATCCATGTCCCTACAAAGTGAATAATTTATAAAGAACAGAAATTTTTATTTTCTCACACTTCTGGAGGCTGGGAAGTCCAAAGCAGGTTTGGTGTGTGGTAAAGGCCCGTCCTTCAAAGATTGAGCCATCTAGGTGTCCTCACCTAACAGAAGACATGGGAAGACAGAAAGGTGATGAGTGCTAGGTACTTACAAGGCAGAAGAGAGTAAACACATTTCCTCAAGCCCTTTTTTTTTTTTTTTTTTTTTTTTTAAAAAAAAAAAAAGGGGGGGGGGCCCCCAGCTCCTTGCCCCTTTATAAGGTCTCCTCTAATCGTTCCCATGAGGGCTTCACCCTCTTGACTTAATTAATGCTAAGAGGCAGAACCCCTTAACACTAATCACACTGGCCATTATGTTTTAACACATGAAAACTGGGGGACACATTCAGACCACAGCAGAGAGGGAAAGGAGAAGAGAGAAAGGGAAAACCTTACTTCCAGTCTTCTCTTTTGCCTCTTAGAAATCATAGATTTTAGACCTGGAAAGAATCTTAGAGGTCAGCCTAGCCATCTCCATGAATCTGTTTTCTTTTAAAAATTACATATGGGTGGTGAGGACCAGTGAGGCAAACTAAAATTTCTAAGCTTACACAACCTATTGGTGGCATAACAGAATTAGGATTCAGGTTTCCTGTCTCCCAACTTGGTACATTTTTTTTTTTTGAGACAGAGTCTTGCTCTGTCACCCAGTGGCGCAATCACGGCTCACTGCAACCTCTCCCTCCCAGGTTCAAGTGATTCTCCTGCCTCAGCCTTCAGAGTAGCTGGGATTACAGGCACCCACCACCAGGCCCAGCTAATTCTTGCATTTTTAGTAGAGACCGGGTCTCATCACATTGGCCAGGCTGGTCTCAAACTCCTAACTCCGTGATCCACTGCCTCAGCCTCCCAAAGTGCTGGGATTACAGGGATGAGCCACCGCGCCCGGCCCCATGCTTGGTACTTTTTACATTAAGTCATCCTGTCTTCCATTCACTTTTATGACCTTGAGCAAGTCACCCATACCAGTCAACAAATATTTTTAAAGACCTAACAACAAGCAACAGAATATCCAACCATAATAAATTTAAACAAATAAAAAGCTTATTTTTGTTTCATAGCAAGAAGTCAGGAGGTAGACACAGTCACTGGTATTAGTTCAGAGGTTTAATGACGCCATGATGGACCCAAAGAATTCTTTCTTTCAATTCCATCGTGCTTGTTGTTGGCTCTTATGTACATAACTGTTGTCTCATGGTTGCAAAATGGCCACTGTAGCTCCAGGTATCACATATTTTTTCAATATTTCGTTTAACACTTTTAAAGTCCCATGCATGTAATAAGGTACTTTGATTTTACAACCATGATAGCTGTATTCTTTTGTAGATGCTCAATCAAACTGAGGAAAATCATTCCCTTTACAGTTGATAAAGCCTTTTTTTTTAAATCATGAATGGGTGCTGAATTTTGCCAAATATTTTTTTACATTGACTGAGATCATATGAATATATGAATTTTCTTCTTTATTCTGTTTATGTAGTGAATGACATTGATTGATTTTCAAATGTTGAGTCAACTTTCCATTCCTCAAAAAAAAATCTCACCTGGTAATGCCATCTTGCTCTTTTAAGATGTTGCTGGATTTGATTTGCCAATTTTGTTTTTTGTTTTTGGGTTTTGTTTTTTTTTTTTTTTTTTTTTTTTTTGAGATGGAGTCTCGCTCTGTCACCTAGTCTCTACGCAGTGGCGCAATCTTGGTTCACTTCAAACTCCACCTCCAAGCAATTCTCCTGCCTCAGCCTCCTGAGTAGCTGAGATTACAGGCACCCACCACCTTGCCTGACTAATTTTTGTATTTTCAGTAGAGACGGAATTTCACCATATTGGCCAGGTTGGTCTCAAATTCCTGACCTCAGGTGACCTGCCCGCCTCAGCCTCCCAAAGTGCTGGGATTATAGGGATGAGCTACTGCGCCCAACCTGGATTGGCCAATATTTTCTTAAAGTTTTTGCATCCATGTAAGAAATACAGGTGTGTGATTTTCTTTCCTTTTTATTTCTTGGCATCAGGATTATTCTGAACTTACAAATTAAAAAGTGTTCTCTCCTTCGTTTTTTCAAAATAGTTTATATAAAATCAATATTATCTTTCTTAAATGATTGATAAATATTTACTAGTGAAACCACCTTGCTCTGGAATTTTCTTCTAGGGACCTTAAATATATGGGGTGATTCAAATGTTCTACTTCTTCCTGTACCAGTTTTGGGAAGTTATATTTTTTGAATATTTTTTCCATTTAACGTAAATTGTTGAAACTGTCAGCATAAAGTTATTCATAATGTTTTCTTATTATATTTTTAATTTCTGTGTATCAGTAGGGAAACTCCTCTTTTATTCTTGGTATTTGTTATTTGTGTTTTTTCTCCTGATCAATCTCATTAGGAGTTTAGCAATTTTGTTAATATTTTCAAAGAACCAACTTGTGCGCTGGTTAATGTCTCACATTATTTTTTATTTTTTTATCTCCTATTCACTTTGGGTTTAATTTGCTTTCTTATTCTAACTTCATAAGGTGGAAACTTAGATAATTGATTTAAAACCTTTTTTCTTTACTAACATAAACTTTTAAAGCTATAACATTCTCTTTAAGGACTGCTCTCGCTGCATTCCACAAATTTTGATGTAGTTTCACTATCATTCTATATCCAGTGTTTCTTTGTTTGTTTTTTGAGACACTGTCGCCCAGGCTGGAGTGCAATGGCGCGGTCCCAGCTCACTGCAAACTCTGCCTCCCAGGTTCAAACGATTCTCCTAACTCAGCCTCCCGAGCTGGGATTACAGGTGTCCGCCACCATGCCCAGCTAATTTTTGTATTTTTAGTAGAGACAGAGTTTCACCATGTTGGCCAGGCTGGTCTGGAACTCCTGACTTCGTGATCCGCCAGCGTCAGCCTCCCAAACTGCTGGGATTATAGGCATGAGCCACCGCACTCAGCCCAGTGTTTTCTAATGTTCTTACAACCATGCCTGGCGTAAAGTACACAGCGAGTGTTCCCCTCCTGTTAGCTCCGGTATTTGTTTCTCTTGTTAACAAGTGAGAACGAGCCCCTTCGGAGCCTCTTTGCTGTTTCCACTGACTGAAATACTATTCCTTCATATAGGCCAAGAATTCTAATAAATTTCCATTCATTGTGCAAAGAAGCTTTCCCTGATGAACCAGACCAGAACAGTCCTCTCATGTACTAAGTTGAATAGAGACCACAACCACCCCAAAAAAATTCATGTCTGCCCAGAACCCATGAATGTGACCTTATTTGGAAATAGAGTCTTTGCATATAGAATCAAGTTAAAATGAGATCATAAGATCACAGTGGAGACCAGGCATGGGGTTCACACCTGTAATCCCAGCACTCTGGGAAGCTGAGGCCCACGGATTATGAAGTCAAGAGACCAAGACCAGCCTGGCCAACATGGTGAAACCCCATCTCTACTAAAACTACAAAAATCAGCGGGATGTGGTGGCGCACACCTGTAGTTCCAATTACTCAAGAAGCTGAGGCAGAATTGCTTGAACCTAGGAGCTGGAGGTTGCAATGAGCCAAGATCATCCCATTGCACTCCAGCCTGGGCAACAGAGTGAGACTCCTCAAAAAAAAAAAAAGATCCCACTGGTTTGGGGCGAGCCTTAAATCTAATATGACTGGTATCTTTATGAGAAGAAAGAAACTTAGAGACGGAGACCCAGACACACATAGATAACACCATGTGACAACAAAGGCAGAAACCAAAGTGATGCCTCTACAAACTGAGGAAGGCCAAGGATGGCCAGCAGCCACCAGAAGCTAGGAAGAGGCAAAGAAGGGTCCTCCCCCTAGATCTTTAGAGACAGCATGGCCCTGCTGACACCTTGATTTCAGGCTTCTACCACCTAGAACTGGGAGACAATCAACTCTCCTGCTTTAGGCCACCCAGTTTAGGGCAATTCGTCACTGCAGCTCTAGAATGTAATACACGAAGTTACATGTTTCCATACTATCCAATATTTTTCTTTCCTAGCTCTTATCAGATTATCACATATGAATTATCAGGAAATATGAATGGTGTGATCATACATACTAGTCTGGCATTTTCTCTCTCTCTCTCTCCTGAGACGGAGTCTCACTCTGTTGCCCAGGCTGGACTACAGTGGCACAATCTCCACTCACTGCAACCTCTGCCTCCTGGGTTCAAGCAATTCTCCTGTCTCAGCCTCCTGAGTAGCTGGGATTACAGGCACAAAAAGCCACCGTGCCTGGCTAATTTTTGTATTTTAATAGAGATGGGATTTCACCATATTGTTAAGGCTGGTCTTATACTCCTAACCTCAAGCAATCCACCTGCCTTGGTCTCCCAAAGTGCTGGGATTACAGGCATGATCCACCATACCCGGCCTAGTCTGGCATTTCAGAAGTTAAGAAAGACTATCATAACCCAGCCAGACGCGGTGGCTCACACCTGTAATCCCAGAACTTTGGGAGGCCGAGGTGGGTGGATTATAAAGTCAGTAGATCAAGACCATCCTGGCCAACGTGGTGAAACCCAGTCTCTACTAACAATACAAAAATTAGCTCGGTGTGGCAGCACACACCTGTAGTGTCAGCTACTCAGGAGGCTGAGGCAGAATTGTTTGAACCTGTGAGACAGAAGCTGCAGTGAGCCGAGATGGCACCACTGCACTCCAGCCTGCGCAACAGAGCAAGGCTCGGTCTCAAAAAAAAAAAGGCCGAGCACAGTGGCTCATGTCTGCAATCCCAGCATTTTGGGATGCCAAGGCAGGCAGATAACCTGAGGTCAGGAGTTCAAGACCAGCCTGACCAACATAGAGAAAACCTGTCTCTACTGAAAATACAAATTTAGCTGGGTGTGGTGGTGCACGCCTGTAATCGCAGCTACTCAGGGGGCTGAGGCAGACTTGCTAGAACCTGGGAGGCAGAGATTGCAGTGAGCCAAATCGTGCCGTTGCACTCTACCCTGGGGAACAAGAGCGAAACTGTGTCTCAAAACAAAGAAAGAAAAGAAAAGAAAGAAGGAAGGAAAGGAAGGAAGGGAGGGAGGGAAGGAGATAAAGAGAGAGAGAAAGAAAGAAAGAAGGGAGGGAAGGAGGGAGGGACGGAAAGAAGAAAGAAAGGAGGGAGGGAGGAAGGGACGGAAAGAAGAAAGGAAGAAAGAAAAGAAAGGAAAGAAAGGGAAAGAAAGAAAGGAAAGAAGGAAAGGAAAGAAAGAAAAAGAAAGAGAAAGAAAGGGCTACCATAACCTCAACCAGTGTCTCCAATGGTAAGGATTTTGAAAGGCAGATAATTTTAAAGGAGCCTGTCCTTAAATTCACAGCATATCAGTGGCCAGCTTCAGCTTCTCAATGCTGGCCTTGGATCACAGGGTTTTCTAGTGTGTAAATTATCCAAACGAGTAATCTCTTATAGCAACAGATCGTCAAAAAAAAAGACACTGACGCGGGACTCATGTGGAGTCAGAAACATTGGTTCTATTCTCCCCCTCTGCCTCCAGGGAGTCTTGGGCAATTCACCCCCACCCCCTCTGGGTTCCAGGATCTTAACTGTAAAAGGTGATTGGGGCTAGACAGTAGAGTCACTTTGGCTCTTACCTTCTGTGGCTTCATGGTTTCTTCCATGAACAGTAGCTGAATCCAGGAAGAGGAGGTCACCCAGGCGGACCAAGAAGGATTCTGCGTTAAGATGTATAACTGCCAGTTCTGGCTAAGCTTGTTTTACTTGATAAATGGAACGGAATAGACGTTTCTAGGGCTTCTGTTTTAAAAATGTTTTAAATGTTTTAAAGTGGCTGGGTTGGCCAGTCACTTCCTATCTCCGGGCCACAGTGCACTCATCTGTATAAAAAACGGAAGAAAGGATGGAACCCGGGATACCCAAGGTCTGCTCTCATGTACAAAGTTCTGTGACTTCAAAGCAGTTTCTTGGTAAGCCAGAGAGAGAGGCCTTGAGCTAGGTATAGGTCATGGGGTCAATCTCAGGAACGCTCTTCACCTTCTTTCTTCTCATAACCATTCCGTGCGCTGGGGAGGGATGGGGCAGTCTGTCTCCCCGCAACGCAGGCTCTAACATATGCCATTGGCGGGCAAGAATGAAATCCTGGCTCTACCTCTCACGAATGCGTCAGAGATCTCAAGAGGACTGAGTAAGTGTGAGCCTCCGTTTCCCCGTCTGTGAAACAGGGAGAGTTACCGGCAAGGTGTAAAAATGGCAAGAGCTGAGCAACAAGCGCTATTTTCTATAACCGTTAGAAGCACTAAGGAAAAATAAACTGCGGTTTCTCAAGTACGCTACGGCTCGCTCGTGACCAGACGAGCACCACGCCACAGTACTGCGTGCCTCCGTGGCTCCACTTCCACATTTCTCACGCACTGCTTGGTGGCGTGGCCGCGTGGATCTACGCAGCAGCCCAGAGCTCGGACGCCAATCACCGCGGATCAGGCTCCGCTCCTGGGCGCACTGCGCGCCCCTCGGCGTGCGCGCTCCCGCCGCCAGCGTGCGCGCCCCGGGCGCAGGCGGTGACGCGACGCCGGTGGGGGCTGTTTGGGGGTGCGGCTCCGGGAAAGGAGCGCGGCCTCCAGGAAACCGGCTAGCCGTTGCTGCCGCCTGGCCGCCTCGCCGCGGTGGCCGTGATGCTGCCCGCTGGCGGTCCCCCGCTCCCGAGAGCCCGGCCGGCCAAGCAGGTGAGGCCGTCTTCCGGGGACGGGTGAGAGGAGGGGGGAGGACGAAAGGGGTCGGCGTCGGCGGGTGGGTTGGAGCGCTGGGGCCGGCAGCGCAGCGAGCGGGCCGCAGACTAGCCTCTCTGCCCTGGGCGCCTGCCGCCGCCCGCTCGGCCCCGCCGAGCGATTCCCGCCGCCCCGACCGCGCGGCCACATCCGGGAGCCCGGGTACCAGCTCCTGTGAGCCCGGGGGGGCCGGCGCGCTCCCCCCAGCCCCTGTCAGGGACACCTGGCGGTCGCGCGCCTCCAGTAACCGCGCGGGATCCCTCCCTCGAGTGGGCGGAGCCTGGCCGGGCAGCGGGGGATGCTGCACCGAGGACCCAGACGGCCCTGCCTGCCGCTTTCAGTGATGACATTCGCACGTCTTGTTTTCGCTTCACTCTGCTTTTGCACGGTTTCATGTTAGATTTCTTCTTGGAAGACTGGAGCTCACTGGGCAGTAAAGTGATGATATACAGCAGTGTTTCTGAACTTGAGTAATAACTCCTTTTAAAGGGACAATTCTCAGATTGTCCAGAATGTGTCCCAGAACTCTTAGGGTACTCCAGACCTCAGTTAGATAAAACCTGGTGCAGAGTGTTTTCAGAGAACATTTATCACGAAGGAAGCCAAAGAGATGCTTTATAATTCAGGAACTTTCAGGCTAGAGGGTAAACTAGAGGTAACTGAAGAATTCAGAGGACAGACTCAAAGCCCAGGTTGATTTCACATTGCAGACTTTGTTGTCTTCTGCTTTCTGTGATGAAAATACCAAATTATCCAGCTTTAGAGATGCTTAAAATAATTATGTTACCGTATATTTGATGTTGTTTTTGTATTAAGTTTGTTAATTCTATTTGACATATTAAAATTATAAAATGGAATACTGATTTGTATAGTTTAATTTTTTCTCTGTTTATCTTAACATTGATTTATCTCATAGTTGTTGCTTATTGAATCTATGGCTTGTATTCTTCTAGCCCTAATGGGAAAACAAGGGCCTGTGTGACCGAGGCCCTTGAGGATAAGGAAAAATAAACTGCAGTGTCCTAAGTACGCTGCGGCGCTCTCATGAGCAGACGAACTGGTCCTCTAGGAAGGAGAGATGAGAGTGAAAATTTATCTAAGGATTTATATTCTCTACATGTTTATTCAGAATGTTTATTTGAAATAGACTACCCATGAACAAAGAGATGATTCCAAGTGTGGGAAAAAATCAGGATGTGTGACAGGTTAAATCTTGGCAAAGAAAAATGTTGGCCTGTGCCTTGAAAGAAGTGCAATGTTGAGAGGAGGACACGGTGGTTGGGAGGAAGTGCTGTTAGTAAATGCCTGAGGCAGGCGTGGGGACAGGTTGTGTGGGAGAGAAGTGAGAGAGCTGCCGCACTGGAGCGGAGAGATGGTATCTGGGACTGATGAGAGGCCAGATTGGTGAGATAAGGTGGACCAGTTGATGGAGAAAAGGTTTCAGGTACCACACAGGAAACTTGGTATTGATCCATGGGCTTCCAGAAGGTTCTTAGCTGGTCATATTTTGAAGGCCATGTTTTACGAAGAGGTGCTTACAAAGCATGGCGTGCACAGTGAAGGCAGAAGGTGACAAGACATCTGTCTTGAGGTAGTGATGCCTGCTGTGGTCATCTTAGATATATGGGGTATCTGAAGAAGAATCTGCGGGCTCGGTGAATAAAATATGTCAACACAGGAAATGGGAATCAAAGCTGAGAGCCAACTAATCCAGGTCAGTGGTGATTGGTGATACTCATCTTACATTTGGAGAATTTGGAGGGTGATATTAGTTTGCATCAGAAGATTTCGACCCCAGACTTGGACGAAAGGTGTAAAAATGTCAAGAGTTGAGCAACAATGCCCCTTCCTTTTTAGAATTTGCGGTAGCAGGGCTTCAGGGAGCTTGGATTGTGGAACTGGAATTTGAGAAAAGTCAGAGTTGATGCAGGAAAAGCGTCCAGAAAGACTATTTAAAATGGGAAACAGAATATTGCAAATGAATAGTGAGAGGTAGGAAGAGATTAAGACTCTGTTAAAAAATAAAATGTTTAAAACAAATATTGAAGAACATACAAATCATAAATGCAACTATGTACATTCTTCTTAAAGAGTGAATCAAGTTGTCTTCAGGTGTTTTTGTCACAGCTGAGTAACGGTGCCACACGGCAGCCTTCACATTGGCCACTCACTCTCAGAAAGATAATTGTTTCCTGCAAAATGCTGCGGGAATGGTTGAGGGCAGCTTTAATTTTTCCAGGTTTTCTTTAATCCTTTGATATTTAAATCATTCTTTTCTGAAGTACCCCTCCCTTATGGCACCTTTCCTTATTCAGAGGCTAAGCTCTCCCAGAGGCTGACTTCTCTGTGGTTTTGTTTGCCTGTGATTTGAGAGTTCACTAATATCTGCTTCCTTGTATCTTGCATTTTTTCATTAGAGGAACCGTTTCCCTTTGTAGTTGATTTGCATTTTTTTTGTCTTTGTCTGTAGAACTGTCAGTGAGAGACTGACAAAGACATTGACACCTGACCATGGGCTTTATTCCAGTAAAGAACATTCAGCCCAGCAGAGCCCCCACTAGCTGAGATCATGAGAGTTAATGCATCTCTCTGGTGATTAGGTCTAACACAATTTAGGCCTTTTTAAAACATATAAGTTTTATGTAGTAGTACAGAATTTGCCTCCCAGAGCCCTGGTGCAAAGATTCTTAGCTAGAAGGACAACTGGAGTTTACATTTGAAGATCAGATTACCCATATTGTTAACTTTGGGACAACAATCCATCATACTTTTGTCCTGAGTAAAAATTACAGTGATTCAGCAGTTATAAGCTGTCCTCTTTTCTTGCTTTTAAACACAAGTTTTGTAAATTAAAATATTTATTTATCCTTTTAATCGAAATCCTCACATACCTAAAAAAAACAAAACAAAACAAAAAACGGTCCTGAGACAAACATCAGATTACGCAAAGTTTCCTAAATGTGCTGTGATCATTCTCGCAGTCACCTTCCTCTTCGAAGTGTGTTCCTTTCTCACCCCATCCAGAATCGACCTCCTACCTCTAGGAATCTCTTCCTGCTAAAGCTAGCCATCACTGTGCTCTTCTGAGCTCTTACAAGAATCCGAGTAATTTAACATTGCCTTTCATTAGTATCTTGATTATTTTCTGGGCATTAATATTTTCTCCATAGCAATCTGCAAACTCCTTGAAATTTGATGTCGGGTTTGTTACTTCTCCTATGACCTTGGTAGTCCTCACTTTCTTCCCCAAGGACCAGTTTGCCTTTAACCATGACTTCAGGCTGTTACCTAAACTTTCTTTTCTTTGGTTCTCGTTTCCGCTATCACACAACTATTACGGATTTTTTTTTAATGTTCAGATTGAAATTCCTGTGTCCTAAGGATAGGACAGGATAGGCTTTCTCAGTATATTCAGAAAAGGATTTGATCCTGGAAACAAGATACCGTCAGTCAAATGTATCTTGTTAAAAATAGTTATGTCTTCTGATGATAACATTAATATATGTCCTTTGAAAAATATAGGTAAGCCTAGGGAAGAAAATAAAGATGATACCTGATCTCATTGCCCAGAAATAACTAAGCACTGTTAACATTTTGGTTTCTTTCCTAACATTTTATCCCCCCCCATGCATGGTGACATATTTTTTGCTTAATATTTCGTGAACATCTTTTCATGTCAATAAATAGATCTGTATCATCACCTGTATTAGTCACATTGCATTCCATTGCGTGAATATACCCACAGTGGACATTAGTGTTTTACTGTTATACACAATACTATTATGGACATCCTGTAAGTTTTTTATTGAATTTACTCTATGACTTCCTAAAGATGAATGTCTGGAAGTGTGATGGGTAGAGCAGAGGGTAGGCACACTTAAGTGCCCACGTGTGTCACCCCAGTACCCCCGGAAGGTTAGTGATGTGCCTGTCAAGAGTCTCCCCAGCAGTACTCATCATTGACCTTTTCCTTCCCTCTGTCAGCCAGGTATCAACAGGCCTTCATGCCTGCCAATCTGATCGCTATTTTTATTTCTATTTGTCTGAATACTGATAGTTCTATTTTATCAGCTATTTATATGTCTTATTTCGATCACCTCAAATTATCTTTGCTCATTTTTCTGTTCAGTCTTTCTGTTATTTCATTAGAAGAACTTTTGATACGTAAAGGTCATTTACTCTATGACATGCACGTTACAAGTACTTTTCCCAAGTTGTGTGTATTCGTAGTGGGGGAGGGATTTTTTTTTAAGCACACAGAAGTTTTAAACTCGTGTAGCTATTTTATAAAAACACATTAAAATCTATTTAAATGTCTAGGTAATTGATTTTTTTTTCTTTTTACTTTTTATGTAAACTTTTAAATCACAGACATTGTTTGTTCTAGATTTGGGATACATGGTACAATATGGACACCATATTAAAACTTGAACTAATTAAAGTGACCTTTTTCTCCTTTGTCATGTAGGCATTATTAATACTTTTTACTCTCTAATATGTGTGTGTGTATGTTTTGTTTCCTCCACTGCACTATAGATTCCTTAAGGTCTGGGTCTATATCTAATTCGTCTTTGTGTCTCCCATTTTCAGCCATTTGTGAAACAGACAATAGTTACTTATCGTTTGTGTGGCACTGGTCACTGGGGAAACAGAAGAATAAGAGGCTGTCCCTGCTCTTGTGGGGCTTGTCATGTAATGAGGAAGTCAACTGCAAGTGTAAAATACCTCAGCCCACTGCTGTGATAAGCAAATACTCCGGGGATATGAGGATTAGGGAAACTCAGCGAGGACTCATGCTTGATTTGTGTCAGGTGCAATTCTGAGGAATGCAAATGATGGACCCAAAAGAAAGGTTCATTCTGTAGATGCCAAGGAATGCGAGGCATTTCAGTGATCTGCAGCTTGTGTTTCATGTGGCTGGAGCCGAGGGTACATAGGAGGGGCCTGTCAGGGGATGAGACAGAAAGACAGGCCCCAGATCAGTACTGTGCAAAGAACTTTCTGTGATGGTATCAGTGTTTTATGTCTGGACTGGCTAATGCAGAAGCTATATTGGCTGTCCAGCACTTGAAAGGTGGCTAGGACAACTGAGGAACTCAATTTTTCATTTCATTTCATTTTCCTAACTTTAAATAGTCACACGTGGCAAGTGACTACCTCAGTGGACGGCACCAGACTAGATCATGAGGGACGTCTTTTACATCCTAAGGAGTTGGGACTGTTCCCTGAGTGAGAGATAAAAGTTGGGGGGATGGGGAGTTAGGCTTCCCTTTTGTTTTGGAAAGGTCACTCTAGTGTAGAGGTTCTTAACCCTTTTGGGTCCCGGAACTCTAAAACTTGAGTTTTGCCAGGCCCTTTCCTAGGGTCTGTAAAGCTGCAGCTGTAGCGCTCAACTGAGCAGACCAAAACCTGGCCCTGGGGGAGCTCCCATTCTGGAGGAAGAGACAAAAAAGAAACGCAGCATACGCTGGAGGACAAGGATGAGTGGATTCTCACGCTTGCATCCCACCTCTCCCTCCCAGGAGCTGTGTGACCTTAGACAACTTACTAGCCTCTCTGCCTCATCTGTAAAGTGTTGTGATAATAGTACCTGTCTTGTAAGTTATTAGGAGGACAAAATTAGTATTTGTACAATGTGTGGAGCAAGGCCTGGCACATAATGAGCACTATATAAGCATTTAACAAATCCGTAAATGCTAAGGAGAAAAGATCAGTTGGGGAAGGGAATTGGTGGGGGGCGGTAGGCATTGCAGTTATTGATCGGGTGACCAGGGAATTCCTCCTTGAGAAGGTGACATTGGGGTAAAGACCTGAAGGGAGTAAACAAGTCAGTCATACAGATTACTTACTAGCAGAGGGGGCCACAAGTTGAGAGACCCTGAGACTGGAGAGTGCTTGGCATTTTTGAAGACCACTCAGAGCACCAGTATGGCTGGAATGCAGTGTAAAGGAGCAGACAGTAGACGATGAGGTCAGATGCTTAACAGGTGTCAGATCCTCTAGGACTTTATAGCTTGGCGTCTTTGGAGGATTTTGAGTATAGAAGTAATCTGATCAGCGTCCTGAGCAAGGGGTGGGAGAGTGGAGCTATCAATTTCAGAGGAAGAATCTGTGCGGAGGGAGGCAGCATTGTAGGGCCACTGGTTAAGACTGCGGGGTAGCTATCAATTTCAGAGGAAGAATCTGTGCGGAGGGAGGCAGCATTGTAGGGCTGCTGGTTAAGACTGCGGGTAGAAAACTAGTGAGGCTGCTCTTTTGGTAGAGCAGGCAAGAGATAAGAACCTGACCTCAGGCAAAGGTGATAAAGAAAGGGATTTTAGATAAGCTGAGGTTAAAGAAATTAAAGGAATCAGTAAAAAATTAGATTTGGAAGATGAAGGAAGAGGGATCAGGCATGAATCTGGTTTCCGATTTGGATAGCTTGGTGGGATCAAGATTGGGACTGCAGGGGCAGAGCAGATTAGGAGAAAAAGGGGTGAAGATTGCTGCTGTTAGGAGTGCAGTTTTAGAACTTTCTCATGGTTCTCTGCAACATTCAAATAGAGATAGCTCATAGGCCATTGAAGATGCATTAAGAGAAGCCTGGGGTGGAGAAAGACAGTTTTGAGTTATCTGATCATTGAAGCTTCAGTAATGATTGTAGTTAGAAGACAGTAAGCCTGGACAGAGATCCTGGAAACATAAGGGTAGTCGGGGTTGGCACACTTAAAGAATCCTGAGCAGGAGTTCTCCCAGAGCTCAGGAGCAAACCAGAGGAACAGCTGTCTTGAGAGGCAAAGCAGCTTTGCTAGACCAAGGAAAGAGAATGCTTGTCCTTTGGCTTCAGCAGATTGGAAAGAGGCCCTGGCTAAAGGCCCATGTCTGCTCTGCAGTTTGAGGTCTGGAGGCTGGAGGAGGAGTGATAATGTTGGAATCAGAGAACTAACTAGGGACACAGTGCCTTGCACAGTACTTTGTACACAAAGGAAAGTCAAGGCCAACGTGGTGGCTCACACCTGTAATCCCAGCACTTTAGGAGGCCAAGGCGGGTGGACCACGAAGTCAGGAGTTTGAGACCAGCCTGGCCAACACGGTGAAACCCCATCTCTACTAAAAATACAGCAATTAGCGAGGTGTGGTGGCGGGTGCTCGTAATCCCAGCTACATGGGAGGCTGAGGCAGGAGAATTGCTTTAAACCGGAAGGCGGAGGTTGCATTGAGCCAAGATTGCTCCACTGCACTCCAGCCTGGGCGACACAGCAAAACCCCTACCCCCCAAAAACAGGGAAGTCTAATAGACGTTTATCAAGTGAATGGATATTTCAGGTTCACATTCAGCTTATTCTGCCTGCCTCCTACCTGCACCCCAAATTTCCCTTATACCATAAGGCATTTCAGGCCTATTTGATATTCTGATGTTTTGGAGTCAGACACTTTTGCTTAGAGAGCACTGACTGGTGCCAGAGGATTCTCATCTCGCTTGATTTTGGTCTATATTGGACAGTATGAAATTAACTTAGTAGTCTGTTGCTCAGCATAAACCCTTCCAACAGTTTCGGTGCAAGGATCATGTAGAGATTATATGTTGTTGAATTTAAGCACATGCTTGATAAAGAACATAAATGTTTTCTTTGATTATGCTGTCTTTGTGATTTGTCTCACTTCCTGGAACAGGAGGGCTCTAACTCCATGAGGACCCCAGCATTATTTCTGTAATTGTTTGTGAGAAGGACTGACTCCCAGAGCATTGCCTTGTTGCTGACCTTTCAGTATGGGGAGGTGAGTGATGGGCCTAATCACTATGAAACATGACATCCTGGTGACGCAAAAACAGATCTTGAGAGAAAAAAATCTAAATTGCAAGTGAAAAATGTTTGCAGTTGTGCTGTTCTTCTGTTTAATACCTTCTTCCAGGGCCCAGTGAGGTATTTTAATGCATGAAGCACTCTTCAAGGTGAAGAATAAAGAAATTAACTGTAAAATAAAATTCATCCCAAAGGCAGTGAAATTTTTTTTAAGCCTAATAATATATCTAGAATGAGCCTCTCATTCTTGACATAAATTGAGGGGAAAAGTTCCTGATTATTTGCAGAAATGTCTTGTAGGAATATTTCTAAAAGCTCAGGACATAGAAAACTCATTTATTGACTTTGTTATGGGGATGTTGTTAAAATACTGTTTTCTCCATTACTGGAGTCATCTGGGAGGAATTTGCCATGGATTTCAGTGTTAAGAAAATGTATTCCTCCTGAGCTATTTGTGTATTTGTGGTGTAATGGGCAATGTTTGGCCACTAGGATGCTCAGTCGCATTTGCGGCAGGCCCACCTTACAACATGCTTTCTCCATACTGCATTCCCATTTGGTCTCATCATCCTTACACCCGATCTTATGATCGATTTAGATATTTACATTGTTGAACTTATTCTTGTAAGCTGTCTCTAATTCTGTATCTATTTTGGAGCAAAGCAGGATAAAATGAAAATCTAAGTAATGCTGTCAAGAAAAGGGGAAAACACAGAAGTGTCGTAACCATCAGGGCCTAATTCTCATCCAAATAATTTTATGATAATGGGCTGTGTAGCTGTTGTGTTGCATATGTAGGATGTCAGTATACAGATACCTGCAGGTAGGGAAATCCAGTTAGCTCAAGCTGAATATCTTATTTTAGGATCACTTTAGGTGAGGGATACCTCGTTGGAGCAGATTGCTTTAAAATCTTTTTCTTTCTAATTTCAGGATTGGCATCTCCTGTCTTTTTCCTGCTTCTTGGCATTTTAGCATATCTCCAGTGGGGTGTCCTCGAATTCTGAATACCAATTTACGCCAAATAATTGTCATTAGTGTCCTGGCCGCTGCTGTTTCACTTTTATATTTTTCTGTTGTCATAATCCGAAATAAGTATGGGCGACTAACCAGAGACAAGAAATTTCAAAGGTAAGAGATAAAAACATTTGTTCTCCAGACCAGAAGCCATACCTTCTGTCTTACCTGTTTTAGGCTGTTGGAAGAGAATTCCATAGACTAGGTGGCTTATAAACAACAGAAATTTGTTTCTCACTGTTTTAGAGGTTGGGAAATCCACAGTTGGGGTTCCCATAGGTTTTGTGTGTGGTGAGGGCCTGATTCCTGGTTCTGAGATGAGGTCTTCTTGCTGTGTCCTTGCATGATGGAAAGGGGCAACGGGGCTCCCTGAGGTTTCTGCCCTCATGAACTAATCACCTCCCAGAGGCCCCACCTCCTAATAGCATTGCGTTGGTGATTAGGTCTTCAACGTATTAATTTCGGGGTGGGGGGCACAGACATTTAGACCATAGCACCATCATTTCATGGCTTCATGACATACGGCTTTAGATTGGAATTTAAGAAACTGTAGGAACTAGATTTTGTACTATATACAACGTGGCATGAACAGTTAAACCATTTGAAGCTAGTTAACTGCTAACTACCAAATCCCTATCATAGAGGCCCTGGAATAATTATTTATACATAAGTGTCTCCCATAATACATTTTAAGCTGATGTTTGAGTTGGTAGTTTAGAAATCGAATTTTGCATTTTGGAACTTGTTTGAACTTCCATAAAGGCATGCGTATCTGATTGAGATGATCTTTATCATCATCCCTGGTTTTGTGTTCTTTTGACTCTTCAGTTATTCTTCAGTTGCATTAATGTTATAGTGGTGCTGCTACATAGCTTACAAATTACTGACTTGGTGTTGGTTGCGTTAGACTTAAGATGATATTCTCCGTCTAAATAAAAGCATACGTGTGTTTCTATACAAGGTACCTGGCACGAGTTACCGACATTGAAGCTACAGACACCAATAACCCCAATGTGAACTATGGGATCGTGGTGGACTGTGGTAGCAGTGGGTCTCGAATATTTGTCTATTGCTGGCCAAGGCATAATGGCAATCCACGTGATCTGTTGGATATCAGGCAAATGAGGGATAAAAACCGAAAGCCAGTGGTCATGAAGATAAAACCTGGTATGTAAATGAGAATATCTGCCTAGTCACCAGGGTCTGTCCCTTCATTCTCTGTGATGTCTTCCATATTGTTCCCTTTCTGCACCGTCATTGCCCTGCATCAGATCTCACACCAGGACCTGATGGGTTTTCCCTTTTCTGTCCATTTTGCATAGGGTGACTAACATCTTGATAAAACGTTCAAAATAAAAGTCTTCCTGTCTCCTGTAGCATTTTAAATAGTGCCTCACTCATGGTGTCTACTCAGATGTTTGCTGGTTGGTATTAACTATAGAGAGTTTTTTCCTATTTAGTAGCCATTGGTCTCTATCCTTAATGACAAGATAATTTCAGATAACTCATGAAAATCTATAATATATTGGAGTATAGCTGTCATTTTTAAAAATGGCTGGCCAAACATATTTCTAGTTATCTAGATTATTTGATAAGTGTGACCATAGAACTTAGAGCTAATAATTATGTATAGTTTTTAAAGATATAATTTCTAAGCCAGTGTGACATGTAAAAGTTTAGATTTGGTTTTCTTATTAGGTAATTTACATCAGTGATGCTGTTTTTCTGTATCATCACCATTTCCATGGGCAGCAGCTTCTGTCAGGAACATTTAGAATGGCAGATACTGGGAGTGCCTTGAATCAAGCTTTTTATGTCTTGGTAGTTGATCATCACTGATTTCAAACGGGACCACAGATCTTAATAGAGATGAGCACTTCTATTTCATCTTACTAATATATTACATAGTAAAATTTCAAATGCAAACAATCCAAGAAATTTATCTTGTAAATTATTAGAGAATATTGATAAATAATAATTATTATAGCTTAATATCCCTATTTCAGAGATAAAATTTTAAAGTATATTAAGTTTAACCTGAGAAAATGCACGTCCTCATAGAAGAGTCCCCAACCATACAGAATGGTGACCCATTGAGTCCTCATTCTTCATGGAATAATTCACACCCCACCTCCTCCTTCAGGCAGCCCTCAACAAGTTGATTATCCTTTGATGTGTGGCCAGCTGGGAACCAGCATATTAGTCAGAAAATCTAAAGTCTCTACCTCACTTTTCAGATTAAAGAGAGAACCTAGTCTGTGTCTATATACCAGCATTATTTAATCAGAGTACATTTCCATGAACAAAGACTAATTTTTCTTTAAGTTTTAGTGACTGTCTTTTAAGTTTTAGTTTTATGCATTTCTACCCCTTAAATTTTCATGTATCCCTAATCTAGAAACATTTTCAGAGTTAAAGTAATATTGATCAAATAAAAAATTGATGAGAAGACTAAAAGAATAAAGCATTTTGCATTTCATCTAGCTTCATGTACAGGTCCCATCAGTGACTAAACAGGTCTCATGGAATACGATGAAAACTTCCATGCCCTGGAGTTGTCCTTTTAGAATAAAAAGTCATCCTAGAGTATATACTAGAATCTCATTAAAATCAGACAACACGGGTCCATCTTGCACTATACAAAGTATATGAAATGGAAATCAAAATGCCGTTTTATAGCACTACTCTGTCCTGATGCATGGACGTCCATGTATAGCATTGCAGCAAGGCTCTAGAAATTTCCTTAATAGATTCTGGCTAGTTTAGGGCTTCGACTGCATTGAAATTGTATTGTATGTGGAGTCAAAAGACTTATAGTTTAGTCCATTTTTTGCTAATTCCTGTGACAAATCACTTGATCTTTCTGGGTTTGTAATTTTCTAATGTGTGAAATAAGGAATTTTTAAACTTCTGAAGTCCCCCTCTTTTTTAGTATTGTAGGCAAAATAACACCTAGAAATACTCATTTATGTACTCAGCATATATAAGATGGGCACCTGCTATTTGTTAGGCACTGTGTTAGATGCTGGGAATACAAGTTTGAACAGACACATTTTGTGCCCTTGAAGTTTTCAGTTGTAATGAGACAGGCATGTAAATAGCTAATTTTGATACGGTGTAATGAATGTACATCGAGCAAGAGGAAGTAAGCGTGGAATTTAACAAGAGTCGTCTTCAGGGTTCTGTTAGGGTGACTTCCATGGAGGCTGGAGCCGAGTGGGTGTGCAGGAGTTAGCCAGGTGAAAATAGGTAGGGAGGTGGACGGAGAAGACTCTTCCTGGTGGTGGAGGAGCAAGGCTCTAAGACCACAGTAAGGTGCATTATGGAAATGTTAGTTCATTGTAGCTGAAGGCAACGGAAGGAACGTGGGAAGAGATAGGGTGGGTGAGTTATGCAGAGCTGGGTGTGCTATTCTAGAGCTAAGCCTTATCTGGAGGGTACTGAGCCACAAAAGAATTAGAGGCCTGAAGAGGCATCCTTTGGGTGGGGAATGGCGGGAAGATGATCAGGATCAAAGGGTGGGATGTGTTGTGGCAGGCTGGCAGAAAGTGTGTCCAAAGGGATGAGGAGGAAAGTCATGGGAGAGGAACCGGGGAGAGGCGATCTATGAAGCCCAGGTTGAGTGTTGGGATGAGGGAGAGGGGCTTCATCTGAGACCCTAGCTTGGGCCACTGGGTACCCAGTGCTGATGGCCTCTGAGGGAGGTAACCAGCAGTGAGAGCAGGTTTGTAGCGAAAGTTGGGTTCAGATTTTGCCATGATGTGTTGGGGGTGGCTGTGAGTACAAGCAAGGGTAGTGTCCAGTGGACAGTTACCCCAGCTCACCTGGAGGCTAATGAGCGCTGCATGGCCGGTGGCATAGTTCGGAGTTCATGGCATGCTGATGATGATAGCAGCGTCAGGAGGGACTGAGCTCACCTGAGGAGAGGGGGGAGCACGTGTCTTGAGGGCAGGCAAGAGTCCTTGCACATGGCAGTGACACACAGCAGATGCTCAGTCAGCTCTGTGGGCTTTGATGAAGGAGAAAAGGACATAGCACTGAATATTTAGTGTTACCAGCATTTAAGTAAAGTCTGCAGAAGAAGATGCTAGACGGATAGGAAAAACTAACAAAGTGTAATGTGTAGCATGATTTCCCTAAAATTAGCCACACTGAAGAAACATCACGTGTTACAGCTAAAATATCTGCTGCTTAACTACAGTATCGTGTTTCTCCAGGCATTTCAGAATTTGCTACCTCTCCGGAGAAAGTCAGTGATTACATTTCTCCACTTTTGAACTTTGCTGCAGAGCATGTGCCACGGGCAAAACACAAAGAGACCCCTCTCTACATTCTCTGCACAGCTGGAATGAGAATCCTTCCTGAAAGGTGATCTTCCACGGAAGGGCAAGGGTGAGGGTGGGCTCCTGCAGGGGGAGGGGGTGTTCTCCTCCCCGGTCCTCCTCCCCTCCCCCGCTCCTCTCCATCATCATCATCATCAAAAGGAAGACATTCAGAATTCTTTCTACCAATCTGGAATAGTACCGGAACTATTCCTTTAGCCAGAATCCACCAAATATCTATTAATTGACTTACGACTATAAATAGTCAACTATAAAGTTGTGATTTTTAGAAACCTAATCTATTTTATGTAGTTAAGGAATGCTTGCAGTTGTAGTTTTACATCTAGAAATCCCATAATTTACACAACTTGTTCATTTTGAAAATGCATTCCTAATATAATCTTTCCAACGAATTTCTTTGTTTTGGAACTTTTTGGATAGATATACCAGAGCCATGGTTTGTTTGTTTTTTCTTTTCTAACCAGAAGATTTCAAGCTGTAATCTTTTGATGCATAAATGTTTGTGTTGCCTTATAGCCAGCAGAAAGCCATTCTGGAAGACCTTCTGACCGATATCCCTGTGCACTTTGACTTTCTATTTTCTGACTCTCATGCAGAAGTCATTTCTGGAAAACAAGAAGGTTGGTATATGGTCTTCAGTTTAAAATTTGGGAAGCTATTCCTTTAAATCCTCCCCACTTTCACCAGTGTACACTTTGTTACACTCCTATGATCTTAACATTTGGGAAATAGTAGCCTGAAAATGTTATAATTTTTAAATGACTGAATCAGTTTCTTACACAACTGGTCTTTGTTGCCCAAACATGAAGCCATTGAAAAATAACTGTTTGTCTTCACCACATGTAGGGACATAACTTGATACAAACTCACTTTGATAGAAAAGGCTTGTGTGCCTTGCCTAAGTTGTGTGGCTTCCTGGGACTGTGATTATTATTGAGTGGTTAGAGCTTCTTCTCGACTTTGATATACGAAGAAATATCAAATATTTGTTCTGTTTCCAAAGAAATGATTCTACTTGAGAATGAAATGTCAATGAAATTATTTGGGGAATAGCTTGCTAGAAATGTATACCAAAAAGTATTTCAAAAGTCATCTGTCATTTCAGCATTAATACTTCCTATGTGGAAGACACTGTAGAGAATACAAAAATGCAGTGAAGTTTACACATTGCCATTTAGCTGCTTACAGACAAATGAGGTCCACAATTAGCTGTTCTACGAGGGTTTTACATACCAGAAAAAAGAATAAGGAAAAAAATATCACAGGAGTTTGAAAGAGGGAGGCATTTTTTTTTTCCCCCAAGTAGGGCCATGATGGAGAAAGTGACATCTGAACTGCGCCTCAAGGGAAGGGATAGTTTTACATAGAACATGCCAGACCATGGGAAGGGTGGGGCTCTGAGGGAGCATAGGAAGCACATGCCAGACAGAAGAAAGGACTGGACTCAGGACAGGTTGGAAAGAATTCACTGTGGACAGAGGAACACAGATATTTTGGTTTGACTGGATGATGGCCCTTCTGGAAGGAGTGGTGGTAATGTTAGTGGTTGGATGGCTCTTGAATTGTCAGTCCAGGAATTTGGACTTCTTTCTGTACATCAATGCAATAGCAGAGGGTAGAGTAGGTTGCAACAGAGGAGTAGGGCAGGGATGGATTAGATGGGCCACCTTCCCCCTGCCAAGTGTAGGGAATATGAAAATAAAATCAGACTTGGCAGCTGAGTGAATGGAGGGATAAAGGAAAGAGTAGAAGATACCTTGAATTTTTTTTTTTTTTTTTTTTTTTTTTTTGAGATGGAGTCTCACTCTTGCCAGGCTAGAGTGCAGTGAAATGATCTCGGCTCACTGCAACCTCCACCTCCTGAGTTCAAATGATTTTCCTGCCTCAGCCTCCCAAGTAGCTAGTTCTACAGGTGCACACCACCACGCCCAGCTATTTTTTGTATTTTTAGTAGAGATGGGGTTTCACCGTGTTGGCCAGGATGGTCTCGATCTCTTGACCTTGTGATCTGCCCACCTCAGCCTCCCAAAGTGCTGGGATTACAGGCGTGAGCCACCACATCTTGCTGATACCTTGAATTTTTAAAATCTTGAATTTTTAAAACCTTGGACTTGACAGGTTTAACATCATAAAAGTGAAAACTCCAGTATTTTGAAACAACTACTAAATTTCAAAAGAAAACTAGCACCGAGGGTATTGTATTTTCAACCTATGTAGATGGTATAAAACTAAAATATTAAAGTTGAGAGATCTTGGAAAGCTTCTTGGAGTAATAAAAACATCAGTAGCAAGGTGTTATTTCAGATGATTTTATAGGTTGTCTGGGAGTGAAATAAATGAGACATTTGTACAGACTGCGCTGATAAGAGTTAAAATGTTTTAAAACTATTTTTCTTCTCTCCACCCTGTAAAATGTCTATAGGTGTGTATGCTTGGATTGGCATTAATTTTGTCCTTGGACGGTTTGAGCATATTGAAGATGGTAAGTATCGTGTTTCCAATGAATGTGTCTAGTTGGAAATCGGTGCTTTTCTGTTTAATCCATAGGCTGAAAAAAGAGCTAAGCTTTGTGACACTTCTAAGCGTGTAGGAGTAGAATGAGAGGAGCTGCAGTTGAACACAATTCAACTTGATTTGAGTTGGGAGGATAGACTGGGTTTGCCTGAATGTGCTTGAAATAGACTGTGAAAAGAAGGTGACTCTAAAGAAGAACACAGTTCTCTGGATTAGTTCTGTTCCAGTGAACACTTTCTCTTCTTTCCAGATGATGACGCAGTTGTGGAAGTTAACATTCCTGGAGGTGAAAGCAGCGAAGCCATTGTCCGTAAAAGGACAGCGGGCATTCTCGACATGGGTGGCGTGTCGACTCAGATAGCGTACGAAGTTCCCAAAACTGTAAGCTTTGCGTCCTCACAGCAGGTCATTATCTGTACAAATTTCCTTCCGTTCGGTTTGGTTTTCATTTAACGTGTCCATCGTTCTTGTTTTGTTTTCTGAGTCTGAACACATCTTTACTGCTTGCTGAGGTGCCACCTCTCAAACCGGGAGCACGGAGACAGGAGGAGCAAGGCAGACCTCAGCTGAGCAGCTTGTGTGTGTTCATTGAAATCAGCTGGTTTGTTTTCTGACCTTAGAGTTTTTCTTTGGTATATACACAGCCATGTGCTTGAGTTTCTGTTTATATTTTCTCTTCTATCATGTCTTTCTCAACAGGTTTTATAACATGTAACATAATAACATCTGATTTTTTAAGTTAGAATTGGGGGGAAATTCTTTTTTTTAATGGCTCAGACTTTGAGCTTCCTTGGGGAGGATTGAGGTTTGTATCCACTGCTTCCGCATCTTTCAACTGGGATTTACTCCAACTGTTCTCCACCCTGTTCTGTGCCCTCTGAGTCGCTGCCTGGGCAAACTTGTCTAGAGAACCCTGGCACAGTTTCCAGATGTATTTCTGAATTGCTACATGTCCTTATTATTCTGTTTGTGTTCAGCTATAAATTAACACCAAAGCCTAGCTTCCTGCATTTTCCCCTGGAAGGTGGGAGGCAGCATAGCATGGAGGGGGAGGTTCCAAGTGAGACCTTGGAGCTGGTCAGGCCTGGGTTTCTTCATCCTTCTCTTCCTCACTAGTTGTGGGACCTTAGGCAAGTCATGTACCTTCTTTGAGCTATTTTCTTCATCTGTAAACATGAATGAAAGTACTTACACCATGGAGTTAGTAGAAGGTTTAAATGAGATAATGCATCCAGTATATCTAAGGCACTGCCAGGCAGCTGGTATGTACTCAATAAATGTTACTGACATCTTTATTAAGCTCCTTGGAGAAATGCTTTGTAAATTCGAACAATTTTTGTTTCCTACCTCCCATTCTAGACTTGCCTCTAGAGACTGTTAGGTGCTTTGTTAAAAAATCATGTTTTTCCCCCTCAGTATAAAGTAAAAGATACATAGAAAGAATGTTTGGAAAAAATACCGAAAAATCAAGATTAAATATTTCCCATGGATTTATCATCTAAAAAAGCCATTGTTAGCCTTTTGGTGAATTTCTTTTCATTTTTTTTTCTACTCATAGTTCTAAAGAATATGATTATAATCTTAGTTTATATGATTTTTGTCCTTTATTTAACACTGCATGAGCATGTTTCTCCATAAGGTATTGATTACTGTTATTAATCTTTCTTTGCTGTTACATACTTAGATGACATCTAGTTTTTTCTGTCATAGAATGACAAAGGATGTCTTTGCATATAGAAACATATCCATGTTTAGGTTTATTTTCACAGCATAGGATTCCATAAATAAATTACATCAGAGGGTATGAACTATTTCGCTGACTTCCTCTTTCAAAAAGTCCTAACAGTATCACAAATTTGCAGCCCATCTGAAATTTCCTAAATCAGAATTGTCATATTAAATTATGAAGGATGCTTAGAAGAGTCCTTGGGAAGTGCAGAAGCAGACATTTTGTTCCTCTTAGATGAGACTGTTTTTAGACCCTTCTTTTTAGTGGGAGGTTAAAGTAGCTTAAACGATTAAAGTTTGTTATCCTTATGTCTGCAGGAGGAAGTAGCTAAAAACTTGTTAGCTGAATTTAACTTGGGATGTGATGTTCACCAGACTGAGCATGTTTATCGAGTCTATGTGGCCACGTTTCTTGGGTTTGGTGGCAATGCTGCTCGACAGAGGTACGAAGACAGAATATTTGCCAACACCATTGAAAAGAACAGGTAAAGCACCTTTCACTACTTGGCAGTCACTTGCAAACCCAGGTCTTTCTTCGTAAAAAACAGACCCAGGCAAAGCGGGAAGACCTCAATTAGCAAAAGTGTGCGCACTGTTAGCTTTTTACTCCCCCACTAGCTGAGCAGGGAGAAGAAATGAAGGCGCATCGGGGTCCTGCCTTCAGCCTTCTGTCCCACCATGCCCTAAAGGAGGTGCGTGCGTGCTCTCTCTCTTACCTGCATCTCAACTGATGGATTAGAAATGTCACCATCAGGCTGTAGAATAGTCTGGAGCCCTGGGTGATGCTACTCGTGATTTAGAGTCCTTGGGAAACGCAGGATCTGGAGCACGGCTGGTGTCCTGGAGGCCTCAGGCAGTGTGTTCTCTTGTTGTCGCTGAGAAGATGGGAATTTGTGATGTTCTGGAGACTATGGATGAACCAGCCTGTGCAGCTAGTTAGTGGGTAAGAACCATTGTGAAGGGAATTATTCAAGAGAAATAAATTACCTAGAAGAGTCAGAGTTAGTGGCTTTTAAATTTAGCAATAAAACTTGAAAAAAATGAGTGTATGTAGAATTGTAGTATAGAAAATGCATAAAACAAAACAGCACTCTATTGGTTTAAATTGACTTTATAAGTATACAGCAGTTATTTATTTGAAATTCGTCTGTAAGAACAGAAAAGCTATCTAGATGAATAAAAAAATCTGAATCTGGGGTTATGTAAGATATCCTATTTATTACTGTGTTTTATTTGTTTATTTTGATGAAACAGTTTTGAGGAGAAAAAATCCTAATTCATAGAGCTAAGAGATTGTATACTTCCTTGATTGATGTAATCTTAATAAACCTGTGAAGGCCTGAACCTTAGAAAAGACCAAGTTGGAGCTATTCAGTACCACATTTACCACAAAGTCACATATGTAAATAGGAAAAGCAATAAAAACCTTTTCCTATATCTCTTCCAAAAGTTAACTGAATAGTGTTAATTATGACATTGGTGGCCCCATGGTTTTGTATTTTTAATTGGTATTTAGCACATTTTGATATAATCGTTTTATAGTAGTCTTAAACTGGAAATATTGTATAAACGACACTTGAAACATTTTTGCAGATTTGGTGAACACCTTATTCTGAAACCTTAATTTTTACTCATTACTTTCAATGTCACAAAGCTTTATATAATGGACCGTTCAATGGTACTCCTTAATTTACATATAAGACAACTAAAAGTAATAGCATGAAATATATATCTGACTACTCTTGGAGTTTTTTTGGTTGTTTTTTTTTTTTTAGGACGGAGTTTCACTCTTGTTGCCCAGGCTAAAGTGTAATGGCAGAATTTCAGCTCACCACAACCTCTGCCTCCCGGGTTCAAGCGATTCTCCTGCTTCAGCCTCTCAAGTAACTGGGATTACAGGCATACGCTGCCACACCTGGCGGATTTTTGTATTTTTAGTAGAGACAGGGTTTCTCCATGTTCGTCAGGCTGGTCTCGAACTCCCAACCTCAGGTGATCTGCCCACCTCAGCCTCCCAAAATGCTGGGATTAAAGCTGTGAGCCACCGCGCCTGGCCAGACTTTTATAATAATTACAAACATTTCATATGTCATGAACTGAGCCTTGAAGTACACATTTATCTTTTTGCCATTTGTAGTGGTGATTAACTTTTTTAATTAAGTGAACATTTTTATGGCAAAGACCTTAATTTGCTACATTCAGCTGCATGATGGGTAGCCCTGATCTGAGGATTACACAACTTGTCAGTTAAGTGAAAAGTGAAAACTTAACTGTTAGGCCATGCTTAACTCTAACAGTGAAACACCTGTCCGGCACCTGTGATCCAGCATCCAACACCAGCATCACTTCAGATTTTATGAGCTCTTCTCTGTTTCTTGTTGCTTGAAGGTGTGCACTCACAATAGAATGGCATGTTCATTCCCAGAAATTTCATTAGCAAGTAATAAGCCTAGTGCCTTTCAGTTAACAAAGCTAACGTTTCTTTTCTACAGGGCTTCTCAGAGCCTATCTGTCATACAATGGAAACTGCTGTCTGTTGCAGCTGGGACCCATAGTTGATGAAGAAAAAATAAGTTGAAACGGAATCATAAAAATAGATTCAAGCCTTAAACTTTCTGTCTTAAATTTTGAATTCATTTGCTGATCTTTTGCTCTGAACCCTGAGGTCTGTTTTTAGACTCCATCTTTTCCCTGGCATGCACTGCACTCCTCATGGAGACACCAGTTTGTCTTTGTTTAAATAATACCGAGAACTTAAAGACATTTGCGAAGCAATTTGATACCAAATCCTTCTAGACTTTTAGTAATTTTTCCCAGTTTTAAAAATCTTGCCCATACCTAGTTTGACAATTTTCTAGCAACTTGTCCTTATGTTTTCTAAAGCATCTAACCTGCTTTTCCCTGGACCAGCTCTTTTCACAATTACATTCCATCCAACCGTATTAGGTAAAACCACAAGCACTAGTGGCAGAAATGGGGCTGGCAGCAACACAGTGGCCTCGTGCTGGCAGCTGGGAACATGAGGCCATGTTGCCAGGATGGCCGGGTAAGCAGATAGATTGTTTAACTGGACTCCGGTAACCTGTCTGCTGCAGGCAGGTTTGTATCCTGACTCTCCAAGAAAGTCTCAAGTGCATATTTTCCTAACTGATGATCTCGGAACCCTTTTCTGTTCCCACAGACATAGTCGACACAGTCCTGCAGGTCTCATGGCCCACAGAGCGTTTTCTGAGAAACACTGGTTCGCAGCTACCTCTTCAAAAACAGTTTTCTGTAGGACTCACAGTAAAGTTTCTTTTTTTGCCATAGGCTCCTGGGTAAACAGATTGGTCTGACTCCTGATATGCCGTACCTGGACCCCTGCCTACCCTTAGACATTAAAGATGAAATCCAGCAAAATGGACAAACCTTATACCTACGAGGGACTGGAGACTTTGACCTGTGTCGCGAGACTATCCAGCCTTTCATGAATAAAACAAACGAGACCCAGACTTCCCTCAATGGGATCTACCAGCCTCCAATTCACTTCCCCAACAGTGAATTCTATGGCTTTTCTGAATTCTACTACTGCACCGAGGATGTGTTACGCATGGGGGAGACTACAATGCTGCTAAATTCACTAAAGCTGCAAAGGTACCCTTGAGAGGCGCCATCTGCTCCGCATGCTTTTGAGAGACCAGTGTGGACAGAGACGGGTTATGTCCTCCCTTCACACTTGCAGGGAAAGACGGCATATGGAAGGCTGCACTGCAGCATGCTGGGATCCTGTTCCCTTTGGTTGGAGGGAGATTGAATAGTCACAGCAGAAATAAAAAATGTACTGTAAGCTGACTTCTGCCCACCACCCACTAGCTACCCTGGTCATCAGATACCTCCAAATTTTACAGTCTTTTATGTCATTGTTCTGCTTTGCTGCATCTGACAGTTCTGCTAGCCTTCCCCCTCCCTAGCCTGCCAGGACACTCCTGTTCTTGTGTTCTCTCTGCCTTCCTGACACCCTTAAACTTTGGTGATGCCAGACTTCCACTCTTGGCCCCTGACCTTCAGGTTCTTGGATGGTCTCATCCATGCTCAGGATTTGCTGCTGCCTCTCAAGAAGAGGCTCCAGTCCTGACCCCTGCCTGCTACATTCCACAATTCCAGACAAACCCACCATTTTCTCTCCATTCTGTTCCTGTTGTTCTGTCTTGGTTAATGGCATCACCAACCATGCAGTCCCCCTCCCTGCAGCCTAGGAGTCATGGACTTCTCGCTCTAACCAGTTCATCCCTTTCTGTACACCCCAGTGTAATCAGTCACATTGTGGTGTTTTAGCTCCCAAGTGTTTCTCAAACCTATACAGCCACAGAGCACTGTATGCTGTAATCATGCCAGACAGCTGGCCTCCCTCACCCTCGGCCGTTTCTCTTCCGTGTCCATGTTCATGGCGTTTCTGTTCCTGAAGCACCTGTGCCGAGCCCTTTGCGCAGGCCTAGTGCATTTCTCTTGTGCTCCCTGTCACACACCCAGGCCCATCTCCCACCTCTCTCAGCAGCGTCTTCATCCTTTAAATAGAAGTCGGGATGGTAGCCACCTCAAGGAGTTAAGTATTACATTGAGAAGACCCACTTACACAATGCTCAGTAGAAGTTACTAATATTATTACAAATAACTTGAGGAAAAGTGGGATCTCTTTCCCTTCTGTTAAAGACAAAAACCTTTTGTAATCATCATTTTCTCAGTGGCTTGTACTGTGTCCTCCACAGACAGGGGAATTAGTTTGAAGTAGCTAAAATACTGCTTCACTTTTCCAAAAATTTATTCCCATACTATATAGTCACAGAGGGAGAAATGAAACAGTTTCAGAGAGGTTGGTTGTGGACAGCAAAGTTCTCTTAACAATCCCTTGGGCACAATGTTAAGGTAAAGCGTTGTGTTTGTGAATCAGTAAGTATTCCCTGAGTGTGTGTGTCTTACATTCATTGTATAAGTTAAGCTCCTGTGTTTCCTAATGGGAAGGATATGCTTGTTACAAATATAAATTTGGTAAACCATTTTTAAAATGAGAATTTTAATAAGCCTTCACTAGTGATTTCTTTTGGTGAATTTTTTTTTTAGGATTATTGTGCCACAAAGTGGTCCATTTTGCGGGAACGCTTTGACCGAGGACTGTACGCCTCTCATGCTGACCTCCACAGGCTTAAGTAAGTACTAGAAGGCCAGGCCCCAGGTCACTATTAGAACCTTAATGCGGTGTTGGCACCACTGGCTTGCCATACCCTGGACTCATCTACCTTCTCCTCACTCACTGTTCTTCCCGTCTGCTCTGGGCCCCTTTCAGACAGGACAAATACTTGTGCCCCAGATGTATTCTGTATCTCTTTTTGGGCCACTTTTACTGTCTCTTCCCGCTGAAATTCCCCTGTTCATACCTTTGCTTATTAAAGTCCTGCCCAGACGTCCAAGTCCAGCCAGAGGCCATCACTTCCCAGTCTTCCTCTGTCCCCTCAATTAGACTTCATCCCTTTCTCTGAGACTCTAGAATTCATCTTACCTCGCTAATGCGTTTATCATGTTCTGCTTTGTTTTTCTGTTGCTTTTTAAAAATTCCCTTTCATTGTAAGTCACGTGCAGACACTGTATCTTATTAATTATTGTATCTTATTACTTGCTTAGCACAGGGCTTGGCAAAAAATAAACCTCTAATAAATATTTAGAGTCCTGAAGATCAGAGCTGAAAAGAACCTTCCTACCATCTCATTTTATAATAAACTGAGGTACAAAGATTGGAACCTGCTATTCATTGGAGGAGTACATGGTGAAATGCCTGAGGGAAAAGAAACCTGTCTCAAGAATATCTGACATTATGCAGAGACTGGGTTCATGCTCTAATTGATTTTGACAGGTGAACTGTTCCATGTTGTGGGACCAGGGATATGAAACGCAGGCAGTTGGTTTGGGGGACCTGGCCTGAGGAAGCCCCTGCCCCACCCTATGGCTGTCCACAGAGGGAGGGTCTGTGTGTGTGGTGCCATCTTGGCAGAGCGAGTCAGCCTGACCTGCCTTCATGCTTGCCATCTGTAGGTATCAGTGCTTCAAGTCTGCCTGGATGTTTGAGGTGTTTCATCGGGGCTTTTCGTTTCCTGTCAACTATAAAAACCTAAAGACTGCCTTGCAAGTTTATGACAAGGAGGTTCAGTGGACCCTTGGAGCCATCCTCTACAGAACTCGCTTTCTACCATTAAGGTAGGGCTGTGAATTTGGTAACGAGAATCAACAAAGATGCTTTTCTGCAGTTACAGCGCCTCGTGGCAGCTGTGGCTTGTGGCTGTTTGGGGTGCTGCTGTTAGAGCCAGCTACGGCAGAATTGTGGGGGACAGTAATGCTTGCTTTTGGTCTTCCCCTGCTCCCCACAAGTGCTTCCTCCCTTCGCACCCTACCATCCCATAATACACAGCACTCCAGTGCAACTGCCCCATGTTTGGTTATTCTCAACTGTCTGTTCCCCAGTCCCTGCAAAAGGGTCAATTCTGGGGTTCTTGACCTTTATGACTGAGGTCTCTTCTCAAAATACTGTTTTTAAATGCGTGCATAAATACGTAGGAGTAGAGAAACCATCATATTGAAATAGTATTCATTAAAATATTACAGAAAACAGGGCTGGGCGCAATGGCTCACGCCTGGAATCCCAGCACTCTGGGAAGCCAAGGCGAGCAAATCACAAGGTCAGGAGTTAGAGACCACCCTGGCCAACACAGTGAAACCCCACCTCTATTAAAAATACAAAAATGAGCCAGGTGTTGTGGCACGTGCCTGAAATCCCAGCTACTCATGAGGCTGAGGCTGGAGAGTGCTTGAACCTGGGAGGTGGAGGATCCTGTCAGCCGAGATCATGCTACTGCACTCCAGCCTAGGTGACAGGGCAAGACTCTTATCTTGGGGAAGAAAAAAATTTACAGAAAACAAATTTGTGATACAGTAATATGTGTTCTTCTTTATTAACACATTAAATAACAGGATCTGGCAGCAGAATTAGTATTTTCTGTAATTTCAGTGTAGTGATGAGCATCAGTGGTATTTTGAGGCATTGATGATACTGTAATGTGACGTGAAAGATCTGTGATTTTCATTAGTAACAAAGTTGCTGGTGCTGGCTACCCTAACAGTAGTTTTGTCTGCATTCACGGTCAGAGAAATGCTAAACTTCAGTCAGCACTTGGGTATAACAAAGATGTGCATTTTCCCCATTCACGTTTGCAGATCGGCTGTCAGCTGACCTGTGGTAAGAACTCGGGTTACCTGATAGATGAGATATTTGCTCCCCACCACCATTTCATTGAGCATTTCTCAATAATACTTTAGGCTGGGTTAACTGCAAAAATGGTGAGTCATGGGTGTTAACTGATCACAAGCATGCAGTTTGATTCCACGTTGACTTCTGTGTGTCAGTGAAACCCTCACGGCTCTTCTAAATTCCTCTGATTTTGGTTACCCAAATTATAATGACTTCAGAGTATACTTCCATGTGTTACTTCATTCATACTTGAAAGTCCCCTGCGTTGGGCTGTTCTGTTCATTTAGAGGTCAGGTTGCAGTTCCTGTGTGCAGCTCTGGGGACTGGGGCCTGGGCCCTGCCATCCTCCTGTGTGCCATTTCCATCCCTTCCCTTTCTTACTGTCCTGTTTGTTGTTTGGTGTTCACTTGGGCAGAGACATCCAGCAGGAGGCCTTCCGGGCCAGTCACACCCACTGGCGGGGCGTCTCCTTTGTCTACAACCACTACCTGTTCTCCGGCTGCTTCCTGGTGGTGCTGCTGGCCATCCTGCTGTACCTGCTGCGGCTGAGGCGCATCCACCGGCACACTCTCCGGAGCAGCTCGGCCGCCACCCTCTGGATGGAGGAGGGCCTTCCTGCCCAGAACCCCGCCGGGACCTTGTGATCCGGCTCACAGCTCCACGAAGACACGAAAGGAAAAGCCATTTTTGCCTCAGGGTTTCTCCTCTTTCTTTTCCTGTGGTTTTGTTTTTTCTTTCCCTTTTTGTTCCTCTAAACAAAAACAAAATCCATTGTTTGTAAGCCTTGCTGTCTAGAAGTACTGTGTTTAGCCATTTTAGATACAGCTTTAAATTGAGGAGTGAGGAAGAGGGAAATTTGCTTGATGTTTGCTGCATAGGATATCTGCCAAAAATAAATGAGATTTCTGGGGTTTCTTTAAGGAATGTTCAATTTAAACAAATGCACTTCGATACCGGAGGGACATGGAAAGACGCATTCTCTCAGTGGAAAGGGGACTGAATAGTGATGCTTTTATAGAACCAAAAAACTTACTGCCTGAAGTAAGAATCCTCTTTCTCTGTAGCTTAAAAGCTCTAACCTGAAGAGGGTGATGTTTATTTTTTATTTATTGTTCATGTCTGTTACTGTATGTTTTCTTTGCAGAGTTAAATTTTCTAAACCATTTGTATCCCCAACAGAGAAATATAGGCACCAGGAGATAACCATTTATAAAAGTGAGAGTGAACTATCGACTAGAGCTTTGTGTGAATGTGTGAAAAATCCCAAGGAACCGGGGGAAGGCAGCGCTGGTTCTCTAAAAACGCACTTCAGAATTTACTGGTTCATTTTATTTAGAAAAATCCTTGTTACTGTTACCTTTTCCTGACCACAGGTAATTACTCTCCTTATTCCATATTTCAGTGGCATTAGAACACTTTGGTTTTGAAAGAATTGGAAAATTCCTGAAGTTTCCCCCAGTTTCGGTTTTATTAGAACTAGAGCACACGCTCACTTCTTGTTCAGTAGTTCTCAGTAGTGCTTTTGCTGAATTGTGCCTCAGTTTCTTCCAGCTTCCAATTGGTGTTTCCCCCACCCGCTTAGTTAAAAGTTATCTCAGCTTTTAATTGTACTGGAGAACCCGTGCATAGCCTGCCGAGTACTCTTCCTTACTGCTGTGGCCGAGGCTGTCGTTGGCAGTGCCAGTGTAAATCCAGAAGGGAAGAGTCTGCATCCAACACAGGAAGTAAACTCACATTTTGAAGGAAACAAATTTGGCATTTTAAGCCAAAATCTAAAAGGGACAACTGGATTGGCATATGTGAGACTGGTTGTTTTTCACCTATTTATTTAGTTTAGAAATTTGGGGAATTCTCATACAGTTGTTTTAGGTGCAGTTTGTTTTGTGCAAGTGTCTGTATGGGCTGTTCCCTGACTCCAGAACAGTTAAATTCATGTAATTGGTAGCAGATTAGTACCCAGAAGTGGGGTTGTTGCTGGAACAGATAACTGAGGATATGGAAGTGGCTTTGGAACCAGGCGCTGGGCAGAGGCTAGAAGAGCTTGAAGTAACAGGAGAGAAAAGGCCTGTATTGCCGCCAGCTGAGCACTAGGGGCAGTTCTGCTGAGGGGTCAGAAGAAAAGACTAAGGAAATTCTGTCGCAGTGTGGCTCAGACTGCCCAGGTGCGGCTTAACGTCCCTCTCTGAAAGATAAAATGCATCTAACTAATCCTTGAGGCAAGAGCTGTGGGGGCATGGCTCCCTCCACTTAGATTTCAAAGCATGTTGCCAGCAGCCTGGAAACCCAGGCAGAGGCTTGTCACAGGGGCAGAGGCTGGTGCCGGTTCATCTCCAGCAGTGCCTTGTGCAGCCGCAGGGTCTCACGGTTGTCCAGGTTGTTATCCGGCTCCTGAGGAGGCTCTGCCTGTCTGGATTTGCCTGCATCGTATTTGTGCTTCATGGTCAAAGTTGTTAAGGCAGGCTTCTGGCTACCTAGTGAGTTGGTCTTGGCCACCCGCCTGCAACTCTTCCTAGAGGAGCCATGGGTCATTGGTGGAGGTTTCAGGGAACTAGGGACGGAGTCACTGGGGGTCAGCAGCAGAGATAAAGGAGGAAAGGAAGGGGCCACAAAGGGGTGAAGTGGGCAGGTGGGCACCCAAGAGAATTAGGGGACCCCAGCCTTCCAGCTCTGGGCATAAAAGAGTTAGTCACATACCTGATGGTCCTGAAACAAGGGCTGAGAAAACCTCACTCCTCCAGCTGAGAGGCAGTGGTGGATTTGCCGTTTTTAAACAGTTATCTAAGAAAAAGAGGTGACAGATATGCAACAGACACACTATATGTGGCCTGTAAAGCCTAGAATATTTACTAAAATATTTACAGAAAAAGTTTGCTGGTTCTTGTGATAACAATGCAGCTCAGAAAAGGATATAGACAGCAGCATCCTCTTCAGTCAGGAACGGCAGGATCCATTCGTCGGCACAAAAAGATGGACAGAGAAGTAACCAAACTTCAATCCTAAAATATTTGTTTATGCACCAGAATTTCACATCTTATCTTTCGTTTTAGATTATTTTCAAGATGAATTTTCAAACAAACCAAGAAACCTGCCCCTCAAAATTTTTTAAAAAGAGACCACTCAAGGGAGTTCATTATGCTGTGTTGAGATGTCTGCAGTCACAGCAAATCACATTCCATAGAAGGTCTCACGGAGGTGAAGACAGCCAGGTGCTTTCTCTAAGATACAGGGTGGGTTAGAGACAAGGCAGGGAGGAGCTTAATTCAAGAGAAGAATTCATATCAAGAGCTGGCCCAAGAAGGCAGTAAACTCTGTGTACTTGTGATAGAAAGCGGAAGAGAAGCCGGGCGCGGTGGCTGGTGGCTGTAATCCCACTACTCTGGGAGGCTGAGGCGGGCGGATCACCTGAGGTGGGGAGTTTGAGACCAGCCTGACCAATATGGAGAAACCCCATCTCTACTAAAAATACAAAATTAGGTGTCGTGGCGCATGCCTGTGATCCCAGCTACTCAGGAGGCTGAGGCAGGAGAATCACTTGAACCTGGGAGGTGGAGGTTGTGGTGAGCCAGGATCACACGATTACGCTCCAGCCTGGGCAATAAGAGCGAAACTCTGTCTCCAACAAAAAAAAAAAAAAAAAAAAAGCAGAGGAAATTGGACTAGGAACTTGCCCAAAGCTTTGCCAAGGAAAAGCATTGTGTTTGATCTTGGTAGAAACACTCTAGCAGTAAATGCTTATGTTCCGTGGCTATATCTTGGGCTTCTCATTTGTAAACCTCCTCCAGGGGACGTTTGAGAGATTCCACAGTCCCTCTGGGGACATTACAGTAGAAGAGAGACACATGGACCTGTAGCAGTGCTTTTTGCCCATGTTCATCCTAAGCTCTGGCTCTAGGCAGTGCTTTCTGACCTGGGCGGACTGAAGGCGCTGCTGGTGGCTGAGGCCAGTGCCACGGGGGCCCTGCGCAGCCACCCTGAAGGCTGGGTAGGCCCCTCTTTCACCGCCAGTTTTACGCATCTGTGCACTCTAGATTCACAAACTCTGGATGAACAGATATTTACATTTTAAACTGAGGCCTACACAGAGTAGTTTTCCTTACAAGGAGCATGTATCACTTAGCGAGAAACTACAAATGGCAAATGAGTTGTCCACACTTTAAGAAAACAATCAGCTTTAGAATTCTGTGCGGTCGTGTGCAATGCAGCAAAACTACCTTTCAGTAAATTATTTATTTATTTTGGTGTTGTGTTTCTTTTGATACTGAGTTTCCCTTTCAATAATGAATGAGCAACCAAGAAGAATCTTTTGTTCTGTACAAAAATTCTGTTTCACAGTTAGGAATTATAAAAAGCAAGGGAGCATCTTTAAATGTTTTCTGTTTAAGTGATGTCTTCCATCCAAAGTAAGAATAATTCTCTTGGAAGGTCCTTGTCGTGTCATGTCACTTGCTGTATGTGGCAGCCTTAATTAGCACACTTGGGTATTGAAAATCAATAAAATGGAAGTTCATCATCCCGTGCCCTGTAGACTGTGTGGGATGTTTTCTTGTCCTCTTTGAATCTTCTCACTTATCAGAAGGATGAGTTGAACTTGAGTCTAAATTCAGTGAAATACATTGTCTGAATCTGACGCAAGCTCTTTGCATGTGTTGTGTTGGGTGCGCGTACAGTGAAGCACAACTGTGCGGCTGTGGAGAGGGAGTCCACACGCTCTGCAGCTCAGAACCAGATGGTTCACAGGTAGGGACCAACCCACTACCTGTGATGTTAAGCCATTCGCCAACAATAATTGCCACTATGAGGTGACTATTTGTAAGTTCATCATTTTAAGGATCTACTTGTGTATAGAAAAAGAAAAAAATTAACCAACTCTTAGGTATTTCATAGTAACAGCAAATGCTGACTTTATGTTGTACCATTTTGCACTTCGATCTAAGCTTAGAGCCTTTGGCTGATTTCCAGAAAATTATGACTGTCATTATTAATGTTACACGTTACCGATCTGGAAGATGAAATTAGACGCTCAGTATGTTTCTTAGCCATTGAAGAATACATCATGTTCTGGAGGAGGAGGGCCCGAGCCATAACCTGAAAATAGATGATAAGAGACAGATGGGAAGGGAAGGGGACCAGCTGTTAGGACCAACAAAAATAAAGGCCTGCGGGTGTTGGAGAGGAGAGGGAAGCGCGAAACAAAATGAGAGAATGGAGCGAGCAAAGTGAGCTCGAGGGTGCACAAGCCATTGACCGCCAGGAAACCAGGACACCGCATTAAGACAGAACTTAAATAATTTTTGAGGCAGTGCAATAAATAGATGGCTTTTTGCCCGAGTATAAATACGTAAAAATATCTAAGATGGCAAAAGACATCTAAATGTTTATTCCACTTGGCGGAAAAGAAGTCAGTGCCTGTTTCCAACAGCTAACCATGTTAACAGGTCTGAAAAGTCGTGCTTCTGTGTTGTTGTTTTCAGTCTGTTTCCATTAGTCCTATGAAGTGGCATGCACCCTGAAAGGTTTTTTGAGATCCTGAAACGCTAATGTTTTGCACAGAGGAGTGGTGGTGCTCTCCCTGGGTTGGGAGGAGAGAAGTGCAGGTCACCTCTGTCAGAGTCACAGTGTCTTCTTTTGGAAACGTCATGAAAAGACAAAGGGGTGCCCTGCTAATCCCAAAGCACGCCTTCGCAGAGTGGTGGTCTGCCTGGAGCATCAGGGTCAGGATGAAAGGCAATCCTGTGGGAGTCTTCCCGGCCCCGCCTCGTCTGGGAGCCTGTGGCCCTCTGATCCCACTTCCTCCTAACAAAAGAAGAGTGTGTCGTTGATGTGTTTTCTTTTGCTTTTAGTCAGGCTAGTCCCCCTTCCCCTGTGCTTTCCTGCCTCTTTCTATTAATAGATCCATTAAGGTTGACTGAGACCTGCTGCAGGGACACTAGGGGCACTTTGGCCTTCGATCTTTGCCCTTCACCCTTGACACCATTTGGTAGGTGAACGACATCTGGGCTCCAGACTTCATGGCCACTTAAACATTTCTGTCAACAGCCTGCATCTGTTTGGGGGAAGAGGCGCAAACAAGAAAACGGCCTTCAGAAGGATTTCTGCCCTGAGTAAAGGACTGAAAGCTCCTCACTGAACACAATGGCGACAGGCACAAAAGACAGGCTTCTTGTTTACATATGTAAACTCAAAAGACGGAGGTAAAAGGAGTTTTTTTTTCCTCTAGTTCAGCCAGTCATCAAACATTTCAGGCATCTTGGGTTTTGTCAAGGGATTGGGATTCCAGTGGCCCCTGTTTGACTGGAAGGGGAAAAGCTGGTCTGTGGCAAGGTCATCAGAACACAAAGGAGCAGCTTCAGAATCCCCAGTATAGGTCTTTCATTGTGTTGTTTCTAAAACGTCCCCTGCTGGCTGTTCTTGCTCTTCTCTCAGGCTTGTAATTGTGAGTGTGAATATCACCTTTCACCGTTTTTTGCCTTCATGAGAATCAAGAGTTTGAAGTGGTCAGTTCTGAAAATATCAATCATCTTTTTCTTGCCTGCGATTACATAAGCGTTAAACTCCAAGGACCAGACTTGGCACTTCCTTCTCCTAAGATTGCTTCTTCTCCACCTGGCCCAAGCTTTAATACCCAGATTTTAGACTCAAAATACTTAAACTTTTAGCAGGCTCTCCTCAGCCTTGTAAAGTTCGTTGATGCTGGTCATGGCAGCACAGGAGAATTTTCCGGAAGTTCCTGGGGGTTTCCTGTAACGTTCCAATTACACTTTAAAATTCTTTTCCACCTCCCGTGGCCCTGTTGTCCATCAGTGTATCTGTTTCCGCCCTAAGTGTCCTTGAACGTGGACCGTGACAGGTCTTGTGTTTACTTTCTGTGTTTCTACATTTATAACGCAATAAAGAAGACACCGTGTAGTACATGTTATTTCATAAATATTTGTAAACGAATCAAAATCTAGTTTCTTTCACAAGTCACCTCTTTAGTGTTCTAGAATTTGTGAAACAAATCTTTTAAAATCTTTTATTCTCGACCTTTGCTGTTCTTTCCAGATGTGCAGAGTTTTGTGTGGTTTTAAAACCATATGCAATGTGCCGTGCAGGGCGGGATGGATCCCAGGCCTCTGAGTCTCAATCCTCCATTCACTTCTTCCCTCCAGCAAAGTTTTTTAAGGGAGGGTTGCATCTTAAAGCTGTATTTAGAAAAACTTCAGAAAACCAAATTTACCTCAGGCAGTTTCCTTTCTTCGTAACCTGTTCAGGCTTGACAAAAAGGAAGAAGAACTCCCAGAATTAGGTAGTAATAATAGAGGCAAAGGAAGATTGATATTTTCTGAAACCCTGCTTACAGAAAACAGTTCCTGCATATTTATTTTATTCTAAGCATAGCTTCAGATTGTTTTTCATTCTAAGTTGTCCTTAAAAGTCACTTTTAAACCTCACAAGAAGCACCAAATGTAAGGGGGACAGGATGGATTTGACTACATCTAAAGTAAGGCTTTCTGTTCAACAGGCGTCATCATCGGAGCAGACAGATGGCACACCAAGAAGGTATTTGCAGTGACTAAAATGGAAAAGGGATTAAAAGGTACAAAGTTTCTTGCAAACAAGAAAAAGGAAATCCAAAAGAAAAGAAAAAAACACCCATGGATATTAATAGCTGATTCACAGCAAGGGAAGCCCAAATGGTGAAAAAGAGGTAAACTAAGAGAGCCAAAGAAATGTACATGTAAATTAAGAGCCACTACCTTACACCCTTCAGAATTGCCAGACTTCAAGTGCTGGCAGTGATGCAAGGCCCGGGCTTGAATATTGCTGGTGGTGGTGCAAACTGCAATGCATACTCCAGAAGGGGCGCTGGCAGCACTTAAAAGCAGCATGTGTGCCCTGTGATTCAGAGAGACACTTGCACATGGCTCTCTGAAGAGATTTCTACCTGGGTCCATGCATGGACTTAGGGAAGGATGCCTTTGGCAATGATTTTGAGTGACCGTGTTGTTGGAGGTAAACAAGGTCTTGGACAAGTCAAAGATGGTAGGTACATACCGTGGAATACTGTGTAGCCATGAGACACAGAACTAGAGCTATGAACAGCAAAGCAGGTGGCTCTTAAAAATAGTGTTGAATACTGAAAGCAAGAAATGAGATTTGTTGCATAATGCCATTATGTAAATGTAGGGCACACAACATGATACGTCCTGTGAGGATGTGCACATTTTGACTCAAATACATTAAAATGGACGTTATGGGGACACAGATTAGTTATGAAAGGAGAACAAAAGATAAAACTGATCTTGTTTTGGGGTGACCTCACATCCCAGTGAGCCCCCTCAGTTCAGGGCCAGGGGAGATGACTGGTTATCCCATCCCAACCCAACCCAGGCTGTTTTCAGCACAGCAGCCTGATAAGGCATGATTCATACCTTGAAGTTGTTAGGCAAAAGCCCTCTACTCAGTTCTGTATTTGACTCAGGAGGAGCCCGAGTCTTTATAATGGCCTAGACAGCCCCGCACTGTGGCCTCCCACTCCACACCGCTCTGACCGCAGTCCTCATTTCTCTTCCCGACTGACTCTGCTCCAGCCACCCTGGCCTCAGGGCCCTCCCAGGACTTTCCATCCTCCTCACCGTGCTTCACTTTCCCCCGCTGTGGTGCTTACGGCCTTAGATCTAGCACACTCTGTGTTCATTACGTTTCATGTAAGGCTCTCCCTCCTACCCTACTAGAACAGGATCCAGGAGGCATGGGGCCTCTGTGTGTCCGTTTTCATGTTGTATCCCCAGGCATAGGATCTAATATGCACTAGACATTCAATAAATACCTGTGGAATAAATGAACAAGGCAGGATCCTTAAAGCGAAGGGGAATGACCAGGCTGAGAACTGAGGAGAGAGCATGCTAAACTCTACAGTCTGGCCCCAGGGATGGGGGCAGGAAACATGGCACCACCTCCTTGCTTTATTGGAGGGAAACAAGATGCTTCTTGTGCAGAACTGTCATAACAGAATGATAGCTTATCACATGCCAGGTGCTGTTCTAGCTCTTTGTTAGCTTACATAATCCCTGTATTGGTCTGTTTTCACACTGCTCTAAAGAACTTCCCAAGACTGGGTAATTGATAAAGGAGAGGTTTAATTGACTCACAGATCAGCATGGCTCAGGAAACTTACAATCATGGCAGAAGGTGAAAGCAGGGAAGCCAGATACCTTCACAAGGTGGCAGGAGAGAGAATGAATGCAGAAGGAACTCCCAAACACTTATAAAACCATCAGATCTCTAGACAACTCTACTATGAGAACAGCACGGGGCAGACCTCGCTCGTGATTCAATTACCCCCACCTGGCCTCTCCCTTGACACGTGGGGATTATAATTCAAGATGAGATTTGGGTGGCGGCACAAAGCCTAACCATGTTAATCCCCAAAACAACACCACGAGGAGGTGCTTTGATTACCCTCATTTTACAAGTGGAGAAACAGATGTGGGAAGGTCACATAACTTGCCCAAGGTTCCCAACTAGCCAGTGGTGGGGCTGGGATCTGAATGCAGGCAGCCTGGCTCCAGTCTGTACTCCAGAGCTGCACTGTCCGGTATGATGGCCACCGGCCACACCAAACAGGCCAATCCAAACTGAGATGAGCTCTAAGTATAAAATATATACCAGATTTCAAAGACTTCATATAAAAAAAAAAGTTTCTTTACGTTAGGTACATGAGACATGACAATATTTTAGATATATTGAGTTAAATAAAATGTTACTGGATTAATATCACCTGTTTCTACCTTTTTTTTTTAAGTATTTATTTTTGGAGATGGAGTCTCGCCCTGTCTCCCAGGCAGGAGTGCAATGGCGTGATCTTGGCTCACTGCAACCTCCAACTCCTGAGTTCTAACGATTCTCATGCCTCCGCTTCCTGACTAGCTGGGATTACAGGCACCTGCCACCATGCCCAGCTAATTTTTGTATTTTTAGTACAGACAGGGTTTCACCATGTTGGCCAGGCTGGTCTCAAACTCCTGACCTCGTGATCTGCCTGCCTTGGCCTCCCGAAGTGCTGGGATTACAGGCGTGAGCCACCACGCCTGGCCTCTTTCTACCTTTTTAATGTGTACACTAGACAACTCATAAATTGCCTGTGTGGCTCACGGTATATTTTTTTAAGACAGAGCTGCCCTCGACCTTGCTTCTCAAAGTGTGGTCCCTGAATCAGCAGCATCAGCATCACTGAAGTCCGACAGAAGTGCTGGATCTCAGACTTGGTCTCAGACCTCTTGAATGAAATTCTTTATTTTGCCAGTTTTCAAGGTCACTCATAACGCATGCTCACATTTGAAAAATGCTGCTCCAAAACCAAGTCAGCAATTTTTTTTTCTACAGGGCCAGATGGTAAATATTTTAGCTTTGCAGGCCACATAACTTCTCTCCAAAACTCATCTCACTGCTTCTATAGTACGAAGTGAGCCAGAATACACACATGAATATGGATTCCACTCAGGGGCCATAGTTTGCCTACCCCTACTCTAGCCCTGGCTAATACTAGGGAAGAACATCCCACATCCACGGTGCTACCCTCTGCCTTTCATTTTCTTCCAGACCCCTCTTCTGAGTTCCTTATTTCTAATTCCTACCAGATGTTACTTAGCCATCCCAGAGGGGCCAGGCGTGGTGGCTCACGCCTGTAATCTTAGCACTTTGGGAGGCTGAGGCAGGCAGATCATCTGAGGGCAGGAGATTTAGTTTATAAATTAAACGTATAATTTAATTTTATATTTTTAAAAACACCTCAGGAGTCCCCAGGGATCCTTTAAGACAAAACGATTCCAATTCCCAACATGGAAGGTGCGTGGAAGAAAGGGAAACAGTGTTCAGAGACTGATGCCGCGTTGGATTGAGGATCCTGGGCTGGTTTCCTGGCAACAAAGGGAGGCTGGGGATGGGCCTCTGACTAGACTCAGTGCTGACTACTGATTCTCCTTGGGTTGCTCCTCTCTTAATAATCACACCTAATAATGATGGAACAATTTTCTCTTGTTAGGACACATTCACATTTAATTTATTTGGCTTCCTTAACAGCTTTGTGAGCTATGTAAGGGATATAAAATTATGTCTCAGTCTACAAAAAAGAACACCAAGATTCAGGGAAAATAGGACAATGCCGTTTCTACAGTGAGGGGGAGGCTTCATTATCTAAGTCAGTGCCTCATTTCCTGAAATCTAAGCCTGGAATCCAAGTTGCCTGATGTCCCTGGAGCTCCCCCCCAATGATAAAGCTTGGTCAGTTTGGAGGAAGTAGCTCCAGCTGCTCCTGACATATCACCAGTTCTAAAAAATGAGAATAAAAAGACAAATAAGGTCTTGGTTTTATTTTAAAAAATAGTTTGACCAAGCAGAGCGCAGTGGCTCATGCCTGTAATCTCAGCACTGTGGGAGGTCGAGGCAGGCAGATCACCTGAGGTCAGGAGTTTGAGACCAGCCTGACCAACATGGAGAAACCCCCCTCTCTACTAAAAATACAAAATTAGCCGGGTGTGGTGGCACATGCCTGTAGTCCCAGCTACTCGGGAGGCTGAGGCAGGAGAATTGATTGAACCCAGGAGGCAGAGATTTCAGTGATTGAGATCGCACCATTGCACGCCAGCCTGGGCAATAAGAACGAAACTCCGTCTCAAAAAAAATAGTTTGACCCTGAAAAAGTCTTGGTAACTCCCAGTGGTCCCAAACCACATGTCGAGAACAACTACTAGCACAGAGCAGGGAGGAGAGGTAAACTGTGGGGGGGGTGAAGAGCAAAGCAAAGTCCTCAGCATCCCAATGTTGGCTACAACCAGCCGTGGCTGGAAGGCTGGGAAGAGAACACCACTCATGTGTTTGTCTCAGTCAGCTCAGCAGCTATGACAAAACACCAGACTGGGTGGCGTCAACAACAGACTATTTCTCATGGTTCTGGAGGCTGGGAAGTTCAAGGTCAAGGTGCTGGCCAGTTCGGTTCCTGGTTCATAAGACCTGTCTTTTCACTGGACTTTACCTGGCAAAGAGAAAGAGTGATTTCTCTCTTCTCTTCATAGAAAGCCACTAATAAAGTCCCGAGGGCCCTTCCTCATGACCTCATCTAACCCTAATTACCTCCCCAAGGCCTCGGGTCCAAATAACATCACGTTGGGAGTTACTGCTTTCATGTGAATTTTGGAGGGACATAATTCAGTTCATAATTCGTATTCATCCTGTTTCAGTGCTAATGCTGTTGAGGTTCGGGGGCTTGTTTTCCTGGACCTTGGCTTCCTCTGAACATCTCATCCTCTCTGCCCACTGTGGGCACCTCCTGGAGGTGCAGGGGGCTGGCAAGCAGAGCAGTACTTGCACCTTTCCTGCCTCCCTTATGGTGCAGACCTGGGTCTGGGCTCACAGGAGGCTCATAAATACCAGTGACTGGAACAGAGCAGTCAGGCTGTGTCCTCAGCCAACCCTGAGCGCCCTGGGCAGGCATCTCATACGCTTTCTGGGAGACCAGTGAGGCTGTGCTGGGCTGCAGCCCGGAGCGTGGGCCTTGCCAAGCGCCAGCCCATCTCTCTGTAGAAAAGCTCCCATTTTTGTCTGGTACTCCCCCTTCCCTGTTTCAGCTGCATCTTTGAGACAAGGTGGTCAGAGCTGGCAGAAGCCAGGTGTCTGGGAATGAGATTTGAATCAGCCTTTTTTCCCCTCTGAATGACTGTGCTAGGTGAAAGTCTCCCTCTTCTCCCAACAGGAGACTTTCCATGTGGAGGAGGCAAGTGGAAAGTTAGGGGAAGCAGCAACATGAGAATGTTTGCCCAGCTTGTCTTCAGAACGTGTCACCCCATGTTCCAAGTCTAGTTCAAATTACCAGGGTCCAGTCCCTGTAGACCCACCCTACCCACCCCATTCCCAGATGTCCTGGGGCTCCTGCAGGAGGAAGGATTAAGCTGGCCTCGCTCCTCTGTGACTCTCTCATGCCACCCACCACCTACTCCAGTCTGGAATGCATTGCTCATCTTTCCAGCTCATTCCTACTCTCATCTCAGTTTCTTCCTCCTGCACATGGGTGGCCCCTCCAGACTCCATGCAGCCCCCACCGCTATCTCCAATCCCTCACACCTCTGCTTGTTGCAGGGTACCAGGCATTTGCAATGAATCTCACATTGCTTTTTCTTGTTACTGAATATCTATGAGATCTCTCTCAAATCAGAATATAAGAAGCCCCTTGAAGACTACATCAAGTGTTTTTCATTTCTAGTACCCTCCCTTCCTTCTGAATGTTGTCCTTCTGTCTCCTACCCCACAGCACACACACATGCACACACACACACACACACACACACCTCATAGTCAGGGAGGGATGATGGCATTCTAGATGCTTGGAGGAAAACAATTTGGAGATTGAAAAGACAAGCCACAAACTGGGAGAAAATTTTGCAAAACACATATCCGATAAATACGTGTGTCCAAAATATACAAAGAACTCTTAAAACTCAACACCCAATGTTTTTAAATGGGCAAAAATACAAAGCAATAGCCAGGCATGGTGGTGGGTGCCTGTAATCCCAGCTACTCAGGAGGCTGAGGCAGGAGAATCGCTTGAACCCAGGAGTAAGATGTTGCAATGAGCTGAAATCACACCACTGCGCTCCTGCCTAGGTGACAGAGCACGACTCTGTTTTAAAAAAAAAAGAATGGGCAAAAGATCTGAGCAGATACCCTCACCAAAGATATACAGATGGCAAACCCAGACATGAAAAGATCGTCCACACCGGCCGGGTGCGGTGGCTCACGCCTGTAATCCCAGCACTTTGGGAGGCCGAGGCAGGCGGATCACAAGGTCAGGAAATCAAGACCATCCTGGCCAACATGGTGAAACCCCGTCTGTACTAAAAATACAAAAAAAATTAGCTGGGCATGGCGGCGCACGCCTGTAGTCCCAGCTACTTGGGAGGCTGAGTCAGGAGAATTGATCGAACCCAGGAGGCGGAGATTGCAGTGAGCCAAGATCACGCCACTCTACTCCAATCTAGGTGACAGTGCGAGACTCCATCTCAAAAAAAAAGAAAAAAAAAAAGATCGTCCACATCATATGTCATCAAAATTGCAAATTAAAACAACAACGAGACACCACTGTGCAGCTATTAGAATGGCTAATTCTAATAGAAAAAATCCAGAACACTGATAACGTCAAAGCTGGCAAAGATGTCGAGTAACAGCAACTCTCATTCACTGCTGGTGGGAATGCAAATGGTACAGTTTCTTACAAAATTAGACATACTTTTACAATAAGATCCAGCAACTGGCGTTTGTACTCTTTGATGTTTGCCCACAGGAGTTGAAAGCTTAAGTCCACACAAAAATCTATACATGAATGTTTATAACAGCTTCATTCATAATAGCCAAAACTTGGAAACAACCAAGATGTCTTGTAATAGATGAATGAGTAAATAAACTGTGGTTCATCCTGACAACGGAATATTATTCAGCAATTTGAAAAATGAGCTGTAGGCCGGATGTGGTGGCTTATGCCTGTAATCCGAGACGAGTGGATCATTTGAGGTCAGGAGCTCAAGACCAGCCTGGCCAACATGGTGAAACCCCATTTCTACTAAAAATACAAAAATTAGCTGGGCATGGTGGCAAGCACCTGTTATCCCAACTACTCGGGAGGCTGAGGCAAGAGAGTCACCTGAATCAGGGAGGCAGAGGTTGCAGTGAGCCAAGATTGTGCCAGTGAACTCGAGACTCCATCAGAAAAAAGAAAAAGAAAGAGAGAAAGAGAAAAATAAAAATGAGCTATCAGGCCATGAGAAGGCATGGGATCTTAAATGTATATTACTAAGTGAGACGGGTTGCAGGATCACGCCTGTAATCCCAGCACTTTGGAAGGCTGAGGTGGGAGGATTAACAAGGCCAGCAGTTTGGAACCAGCCTGGGCAATACAGTGAAACCCCTGACTCTTAAAAAAAAAAAAAAAAAGTGAGCCGGGCGTGGTGGCTCACGCCTGTAATCCAAGCACTTTGGAGGCCAAGGCGGGCGGATCACCTGAGGTCAGGAATTCAAACCAGCCTGACCAACATGGTGAAACCCCGTCTTAAAAAAAAAAAAAAAAAAAGGTGTGTATATGTATATATAAATTGTTAATTTAAATGAACAGAAATATATTTGAGTCATGGTTCTGGAGGCTTGGAAGTTCAAGGGCATGGCACTAGGAAGGGGAGAGCAAGAGCAAGAGGGGGCCACAGTCCCCTTTATATGTGTGTGTGTGTGTGTGTGTGTGTGTGTGTGTGTGTGAAGTATGTAACATAAACACCACCACAATCAAGAAACAGACCATTTCCATCACCCCAAAAAGCTAGAAAGCCCCCTCATGCTCCTTCCCAGGCCACCCCCACCCCACCTCCAGCCTCAGGTCACCAGTGGTCTGCTTTCAGTCCCTGCCATTTAGTTTTGACTTTTCTGGAGTTTTCTAGAGTTATGACTGGATCATACAGTATGTCTCCCTTTTGTGGCTGGCTTTTTGTGCATGTCGGGGTCAGTGGCAGGGGGACATCCTGATATGCTTGAGATTCAGCCACACTGTTTGCAGTGGTTTGAATGTGTCCCCCAGAGTTGATGTGTTGAAACTTAATCCCCAGTGCATCAGAGCTGGGAGCTGGGCCCTGATAAGAGGTGACTACGTCATGACAGCTCTGCCCTCATGAATGAATTGATGTTATTGTGAGAGTGGGCTTTTTATAAAGGGGACTCTGGCCCCCTCTTGCTCTCCTGCTTGCTCTCCCTGCCTAGTGCCATGCCCTTGGACTTCCCAGCTTCCAGAACCATGACTCAAATATATTTCTGTTCATTTTAAGTTATCAAGTCTGTGGTATCCTGTTATAGCAACAGAAAATGGACTAAAACACTGTTGCAGGTATTGGTAGTTCAGCCAAAGGAACTAATTTCTAATTGCAGGATTTCAGATATGGTAATCCCCAGGAGAGGAAAGCACAGTTTTATTATGAGTAGGACCTTCCCAGGCTGCTTGAGTTGTACTGATCCTGGTCCCGCTTCAAAGCAGGGAGGTACTGAGTGACGTCACACTTAACTGGGCCCCAAATGGGCTCCAAGCACAGGAAGTTGTTGGAGAGATTGAGTCACTCCCAGCCCAAGTGGGTGATGGAAAGGGCAGGTTAGTCATGGAACCTGGTCTCATGGAAGGCGTCTCTCTCCCTCCCAGACAGAATTTTCTTCTTTGCTGAATACGGAGGACTGCCCTGCATGGCTTTCTTTATTAGAGAAAGCTATGAGAAGCTTTGAGCTCCTCCAAGTAAACTGTTTTGTACTCTCAAACAGGCTGTTAATGATGCTGGTTAATAATAAATTAACCAAAAGAAGGCCGGGTGCGGTGGCTGACACCTGTAATCCCTGCACTTTGGGAGGCCGAGGCAGGTGGATCACTTGAGGTCAGGAGTTGGAGACCAGCCTGACCAACATGGTGAAACACCATCTCTACTAAAAATACAAAAAAAAAAAAAAAATTAGCCAGGTATAGTGGCACACGCCTGTACTCCCAGCTACTTGGGAGGCTGAGGCAGGAGAATCACTTGAACCCAGGAGGTAGAGGTTGCAGTGAGCCAGATCACGCCATTGCACTCCAGCCTGGGCAACAAGAGTGAAACTCCGTCTCAAAAAAAAATAACAACAACAATAGTAATAATAAATTAAGCAAAAGAAAAGGAAAGGGATGAAGTTTAGCACACTATGGTTGACAGAATAATTTCACATCCTAGAAAAGAGAGTAAATGAAATTACACTTTTCAGTGTGAAAATGTTGTGTTTCCTGGAGAAAAAGGCAGATGAGCCCTACCTGCTCCTGATTATACACATATGCAGTTTACAATTGTGATTTTTGAGCAGATTTGGAACTCTCCTGGGGCTTAGCTGACCTGAGTCTGGGTCTGGTCTCAGCATCCCCTGCTAACCCCTCCCAGGGAAGGTGCTGGTGTTGACAGCTCTCTGGGCCTTTGGTTCCCTGTCTGTAAACAAAGTGCTTGGAGCACAAGTTCTCAAGTTTCATGGCACCTGTTTAGATATTAGCTCTTTAAATCTTTAGATTTTTAGGGTTTTAACCCCATTGGTACAGCTTGGCCCTGAAGAGCAAGCGCATATTGCTGTGTGAGAGACAGACCACTAAGGGGCGCTGCTTCCTCGGAGGAGGCGGGAATTCTCCTCCCCGTTCTCTCCTCTGAAGAAAATGTCTATACTCATCAAAAGTGGTTGTGATAGAACGTTCAGATTTGAGATGATGAGAAACATGGAAGCCAAATCATAGGATCCTGATAGACATCTGGCCAACATAGGAACACTGGAAGATGTGATCTATGTGACCATCCCCTCCCCAAGGCCAGATCAAACACCCACCCCTTGACATATACAGACGTGAATTGCTTAATGACAGGAGGAAATACATTCTGAGAAATGCATCATTAGGCGATTTTGTCACTGTGCAGACATCACAGAGTGTACTTCCACAACCCTAGGTGGTATAGCTTACCACACGCCTAGGCTAAATGGGGTAGCCTGTTGGTCCTAGGCTACAGATTTGTACAGCATGTGACTGTTTAGAAAACTGCAGGCATTTGTAACACAGTGGTAAGTATTTGGGTGTCTAAACATAGGAAAGATACAGTAAAAAAAAAAAAGGCGGTTTAGAGAGGGCATTTATCATGAAGGGAGCTTGCGTGGCTGAGTCAGGGAGTGCATGGTGAGTGAATGTACACTGCACACTGCTGTCAGCTGTATAAACACTCACACTTAGGCTACACTCAGTTTATACAAAGTATTTCTTTTTTCAATAATGAATTCACCTGCGCTTACAGTAACTCTTTATAAACTTTTTAGCTTTTAAAACATTTTTTGGCTCTTGTAATAACACTTAGCTTAAAACATAAACACTTTGTATAGCTGTAACAAATTTTTTTATTTCATATTCTGTAAGCTTTTTCATATTTTTAAAATTATTTATTTTTGTCTATGTTGTAAGCTTTTTTTTTTTTTGGAGACGGGGTTTTGCTCTGTGGCCCAGGCTGGAGTGCAGTGGCACAATCTCAGCTCACTGCAACCTCCGCCTCCCGGGTTCAAGCAATTCTCCTGCCTCAAACCCCCCAAGTAGCTGGGACTACAGGTGCTTGCCACTACACCTGGGTAATTTTTTGTATTTTCTTTCTTTCTTTCTTTCTTCTTTTTTGTATTTTCAGTAGAGATGGGGTTTCACTGTGTTAGCCAGCATGGTCTTGATCTGCTGACCTCATGATCCACCTGCCTCAGCCTCCCAAAGTGCTGGGATTACAGGTGTAAGCTACCATACCCGGCTCAAACTTTTTTGTTAAAAACGAATACACAAACACACACATTAGCCTAGGCCTACACAGGGTCAGGATCATCAATGTCACTGTCCTTCACCTCCACATCTTGCCCCGCTGGAATGTCTTCAGGGGTATCAGCAGACATGGAGCTGCCATCTCCTAGGATAACAATGCCACCTTCTGGATACCTCCTGAAGGACCTGACTGAGAATGTTTTACAGTTAGCTTTTTTTAAATAAGTAAAAGTGTACCCTAAAATAACAAAAGTATAGTATGGTAAATACATAAGCCAGAAGCATGGTGATTTATCATTATCAGTTATTATGTACTATACATAGTCACATGTGCTAGACTGTCATATGACTGGCAGTTCATAGGCTGTTTACACCAGCATCACTGAGACGTTGATTACTACTTGCAGAGGTCTGTCTTGCAGACCTTGACTTAGCGACAGATGAATAAAATACTATTACTTAGTACAGGGATCTGAGTGGGCTAGAGATGGCCGTCAGCTGCTTTCAGAGGGTGATTGCAGCTAAGTGACTATGGCTCCTTGTTCTGCACATGTATTCGGCATAGATTTAATAACAGAGGTTCTAAGTTAACATGCTTGTGGGTAGTTAACATGGTTAAAAGAGTGGTTTTACAAATGATAAAAGGTTTTGGTTCTGGGTCCTAGAGTAAACACTATTAACGGGTAATGCTTTTTCGACTTCTTGAGAGGACCATCCAGCACAAAGTTTACATGAGTAGACAAATTAGAGCAGAGACAAAGGAATGTGGGGCAAACAGACTTGACTGGGGAAGCTTTTATTATTCCTAATCTTTATGACTTAATGCTCTAACGTAAGAACCGGCTGCCTTCAGCCGGCCTCATTGAAACCTTTAGGCCTTCCAAAAGGTTTGAGAGTATAATCTATAACTTCCTTATATTTCTTTTACTATTGAGTGAATCCCAACAATCACTACAAACGTGAATAATTCCTGGCACTACAAGTCACTACAGCTGTGACGTCAACAGGACAGAGGAATTTTTCAGCTCTGTTATAACATCATGAGACCAAGTGACACAGGACCACCATCATATACCCGGTCCATCGTTGACTGAAATGTCATTATGTGGCACATGGCTATATTTCCAAATCACTTTCCCAAACAGCTGGATCAATGTTTGCTTGTTTGGAGCCTCTTCTTCAGCTCTATACATTTAGCTACTCGTTTCTGCATTTCTATTCATCTAAGTAATCATTACCAATACCTACTAAAATTATTCCTGCTTTCCCACTTCCTCAGATGGGCCTTCCCTGGCCACCCGCACTCCTCAGCCTCCTTCACCTTCTCTCCTCCTCACCAGCTTTAGTTTCCTCTATAGCACTCCGTCACCACCCGACTCTCACATTTCCTCATTTCTGTGTGTTTGTGTGTGTCTTGTGAGTTTCCTACTCTGGCATAGAAGCACCATGAAGGCACAGACCGGCTACAGCATTTGCTGGGCCTCCCTGGAGCCTGCAGCCGTGCCCACTGGGACATGCTATGATTCTCGAAATCTAAGTCGACCCACACTGCCAGGAGAGTGATTCAGCAAGAGGGTGCAAAAGCCAAGGGAGAAAAAAGAAAGATTAGCCTCTGGCCTTTGACTCAGTAATCACAGTCTGGGAATGGAGCCTAAGGCGGTCATTCACATTACTCCTGGGAATGGGGTGGGCAGGAGGTGCTGCCTTCCTACTCCCTGCACGGGGTCTGAAGCCCGGAGGGACAGGGAGTCATGGTGCCCTCCTCAAAGATGCCCTCCTCACAACGCAACACTTATTGTCCAAGTACCATGCCAGGGACTGTTCTGAGCCCATTCAGTCCTTTTACTCCTTAGGAGGTTTTTTTTTTAAAAAAAAAAAAAAGATACCGCTTTGTCACTCAGGCTGGAGTGCAGTGGCGTGATCTCAGCTCAAATGCAGCCTTGACTTCCCAGGCTCAAGCGATCCTCCTGCCTCAGCCCCCAAGTAGCTGGGACTACAGGCCCACACCACCATGCCTGGCTAATTTTTATATTTTTTTGTAGAGACAGGGTTTTGGCATGTTGCCCAGGCTGGTCTCAAACTCCTAGACTCAAGCAGCCCACCCGCCTTGGCCTCCCAAAGTGCTAAGATTACAAGCATGAGCTACCGCACCCGGGCTCTTAAGAGCATTTTGAGTGAGGTGCTGCTTATAAATGAAACGTGAGGGAAAAGGGAGTTCACATCAGTTAATGGTGGAGCCAAGATTTGAACCCCGGCCCCCGGACTACACAAGCATGCCCTGAACCCACTGTACGACTCTGCCTCCGCAGCAGTACAGGACCTGCGTGGTAGAGGTGGTAGGGCGCATCCAGACTTACAGACACAAGGCATCCCGCCGTCATTTTGTTTCATTGAGGACAAGGGGCTACAGCTGTCCTGAAGTAGTCTCCTAGGTCTTGATTTGAGGTCAAGAAAAGTGCATCAATAAACCACTCGGTGCAAGCTTCAAATACTCCCCTCATTTTCTCTTGAAAGTGCGGACATGACGAGGCAGAGATGGACTTACTGAGGCCTCCATTATGAGTCACTCGTACTTGCTGGAGCAGTCAAGCTCCAGTTGGTTCTCCCAGCTCCGCCATTCACCAGCGCGGTGACTCCAGGAAATCACTTCTCTGAGCTTGGGCTTTTTCATCTGTAACAATTAGCAGGAACCCAATCAATAAATATTACTTTCACAAGGATAATTGTCATGGTACAATTTACACTAGCAAAAAGCTGTAAACAACTGAATATTCAATAATGGAGAGATGACTCCATTGCACGATCGTTTCAGACCAGAATTGTTTAAAACCATTACAAATTACATTGAAAAATTAACACAAAATAATGTAGTAAAAAGAATCAGAGGCTGGGTGCAGTGGCTCACTTCTATAATCCCAGCACTTTGGGAGGCTGAGGCGGGTGGATCACTTGAACCAGGAGTTTGAGACCAGCCTGGTCAACATGGTGAAACCCTGTCTTTACTAAACATACAAAAATTAGCTAGACTTAGTGGCGCACACCTGTAGTCCCAGCTACTTGGGAGGCTGAGACACGAGAATCGCCTGAACCTGGGAGGTAGAGGTTGAAGTGAGCTGAGATCGTGCCACTGAACTCTAGCTTGGGTGACAGAGCTAGATAGACTCTATCTCAAAAAATAATAATAATAATAAAATCAGGATACAAAAACCATACTTACAATTTGGTTGAACAAATATTCTGAAGGAAATACTCCAAATAGTAGGTGTTTAACTATGGGTGATAGGACACCAGAGTGACAATTACTTCCTTAAATTTTTGCATATTTTCTGAATATGCCACAGGAAGTTTGCTTTTCTTTATACCAGCCAAAATATTGTTTACAAAGGTTTTCTACCTTATTGTTGAATGGTTTAGCAGGAGCAGGTAGGACTAGGTGGAAGGATGGGAGATGGGGGAAGGGGAGAGCTCAGCTTCGCCAGCATTTATTGAGCATCTGCTACATCCAGGCACTGTGTAGGGTGTGACAGCTGAGTGAGAGCTCCATAACCAGGCATTACTGTGCAGAGAAGGCAAGAGAATGTCACATTCAAAGGCCCTGGGGTGTGAAATAGAAGGCTTATAGGAGCACATCAAGTTAAGGCCCGGGGGAGAGGGATTTAGATGACATTTTGAGGACCCTGGAGTCACAGAGGATTTAAAATTTTTTAATTGAAATTTTATTGGCTGTATTAAGTTCCATACAATTTTATCACCTGTGTGGTTACTAAACAGTTCCACCACCACCAAGATCCCTCCCCCCGGGCCTTTGATAACCACACCCCCTTCCTCTGACCCTTTCCTTCCACTGCCCACCAGAGCCAGGGACTGATCTGTGGGGAGGGTAAGGAGGAGGCAACAGAGAAGACCCCATATCTGCCTGGGCGAGCCCACAGGGGTCGAGGTGGGCTGTGAGTTGCAGTGCCGACTTTGGGGCTTGCCAGGTTAGCTGTGGCCACCGGAATGTCCAGGTGGAAGTCTTCTGGGGGCCAATAGATTTAAATAGCCATTGTTTAGGAGAGATGCCTGGGCTGGAGGTGAGATCTGGGAGTTTCCACCTACGCCTGCAGGTGGGCAGGGTTTGTCTAGGCATGGGGTGGAGTAAGAGAGGATTGAGGAAGGAGCCACTTGCGGGTGACAGTCCACGTCTGCACAGGGGTCCCTTGTTTTGCAGCTAGCTGCCTCCTTGGCCCTGGCAAAGCCCTGCTCTTGCGTAAGGAGCCCTCTCTGTGCAGAGGGCTCTCCCAGCATGCCCACCCCCCACCCCGGAGCCTCCGAGCCAGGCACAGGAGGTCCTTCTGCACAATGGTCCCCCCCTTAGCTGTGTCCTGTTCTGTCACCAAGCACAGGGCTTGTTCATCCCAGCCCTGCCACTCCAGGAAGGACCCAGAGGTCACGGAATCCAAAGCGCTGAATTTACCAAGAATAAAACTAGTCCTCGGCGGAGAAGAGGCTTGGCCAGGGCCAGAGATGTGATCTGGCCGATAGGGGGCTGTTGACTCGTTCAGGATGTTTTCTCCCTACAGGAAAAGGGAGGTGGAACCCAGGCCAGACGGAGCCAAGTTTCTGAACACTCATTCGGCAGTTTTTATTGAGCGTGTACTATATGCCAGGCAGGGCCAGTGTTTTCGGGATAGGAGGTGGACTAGGCACGGGCGCTAAGGCTAGTGGACAAGAAATGGAAGGGTTAAATTCTGGGAGCGCTGCGGGGGTTGGGAGATACAGGAGTCTCCCGAGGAAAGGCCCCCTCTCGGGCTTCTCAGGCTCCAGAAACCCGGGCGCGAGGAGCCTGGGAAGGGCTGCCCCCAGGAGCTCCCCTCTGGCCCTGGGAGTGGCCGCTCTCGAATTACAACAAAAGAGGCTGGAGGCCGGGCCTGCCGCCTCGGTGCCTTCGGGGAAGGAGGTGGGTCCGGGGGAGGGGTTTGCCGTCCTCCTCTGGTTAAAAGTAAGGCGGAAAAGAGTAAACGCGCGAGTTCGGCGCGCAGCTGTCGACGCTCGGGTCTCGCTTTCTCCCTGTCGTCGGAGACCTCGGTCGCCCAGGTCTACTCGGGGAAAGGGGCTCAGCGGCGGCAGACGCGGAGGGGGACCACCGTGGAGAGCGCGGTCCCAGCCTGGCCACTGCGGACGCCAGAAACCAAGTAAGGGCGCTTCTGGCGCCACCCCCTCCCCGAAGCGGTTCGCGGGGAAAGCGGGAGAGTCCCTGTTGGGTCTCCAGGCTTCGCCCTGCGCGGGGCTGCCTCTCGGCAGTCCTTGGGGGGGTTCTCGAGACTTCTTGCAAGAGCGATGCGAGGACGAGGAGGCTCACGGGTCCCCCTGCCGCCCGGGCGTCCCCCGCCCAGCCCCACCTCGTCTGGGCCGGGGGCGGCGCTGGGTTCCTTGACCGTCCGGAGCCCCCGTAGTCAGGCGGGACGGAGCCAGTGGAGTCTCCGTGCGCGGTGGGCGTCTTGGAGAGTGCAGCACGGCTTCAGAGACAGCGTCTATGGAGTTCTGATTACTGAGGAGTGGGGGGACGGGGGCATAGCCTATGCCCTCGGAGCTGTGGTTTTGGGGGAGTAGAGCGTGCTGGCTGGGACGGAGTGGGGGCGGGGACCCCGGGGGCTGCGCCCGGGAGCTGTAGCGTCACTGCCTGGACCTGGTTCGCCCCCAGCCTCCTAAGGCTGTGGGAGCGCGGGAGCACCCTGAGTCCGGGAGCAGAGGCGCGTGCGGCACGCCAGGTATGTACTGCCAAGTCGCCCTGGCTCTCCCGGGACCGGGGACGCTCTCCCGCCGTCATCACCGAGAAACCCTGGAGTTGGAAAGAACGGGCACGAGCGAACTTAAGGGTACAGCTGACCCCAGTCTTGCGCCGTTGGTCCCGTGGTCCTCAGTGCTACAACTTTATGCAGGCGCTTTGCCCACCGCGCCCCCTCTCACCAGCCCAAAGCTGGAAACCTTCCAGGTGTAGCTGCCTGCCGGAGGTGTCCCTGGAATCGGCGTTGGAATAGACATGATTGGGAGAAACAAGCGAGGTTCCTTTCTCTCCGTGCCAGGGCTAAGACCATGCAAAAACCGCAGGAGTGTGGGGTGGGGGTGAGGGTTGGGGGGGAAGAGAACGCCGCAGAACACGGCGGGGGAGGGGCTGAACTACTCAATATGGTTAGGAAACCCCAAGTCCTGATGAGGAGAGAGATGTGCATGACAGGCAGAAACATGCTCCAAATTACTTTTGTCCCTAAGGTCTTAGAATTGCGGAGATCTCAAACGCAGTGCTTTTTTTCTCTCTCCTAGGAAGAAAAACACTGAGGCCCAGGGCCACTGGGTTAGTCAGTGTGGGGGGCTGAAACGCGTACCCCTTACTCCAGGTCCCCTCCCTCATGCCTCCGCTAGCCTGTCTGTCCTAGAATCCCGAAACGTCATTTGTCACCTTTGGTGGAATGAATTAGTTATTGATGGTGTATCATGTACTTAATGGTCAGGGATGGGGTTTAGGCTGGAAGAGGAAGAATTCATTTCCCTGGCCAGTTCCCAGATAAGTGACTGACTCACTGCATCCTGACTTGACAAAATTTTTAATCTCTCTCCTCACCTTTATCCTGTTCCTCTTCCTGGTCCCTAGTATCTGCCCTGGAATGACCATTAGACTTAGGACAAAATGCATGCGCCCCATGGGCCCCTGGTGGCTACCCCGGGCTCACCGCAAGGGAATTGAATCTTACTGATTGTGCGAGTGCACGTTTGTGGATTCGTGTGTGCACGTGTATGTGTGTGTGCCCGTGTGAGTGCACGTGTGTGTGTGCACGGCATGTGTTTGTGCGTGCATGTGTGTGTGCATGTAGTGTGTGCATGTGTGTTCCTCTGTGCATGTGTGTGCACACCTGTATGCATGCATGTGTATTTGTGCACATGCTTACACGTGTATGTGTGCATGTGTGCACTTGTATGTGTGCACGTGTGTATGTATATGTGTGTGCATGCATGTGCATTTGCTTCCCTGTAACTTTGTCTTAGTGACTTAATCTAAGGTCACTTAGGCATTGCATGGCAAAGTTGAGTATGAAACTCAGGTCTGAAGACAAAACGTGCTTGACATCACACATTGGCTGACATTTTAAGCATCACAGATAGGAGATTCTACAAAGATGCTTCTGTTTCTTTTCTTTCTTTTCTTTTTTTTTTTTTTTTTTTTGATGCAGAATCTCACTCTGTTGCTCAGGCTGGAGTGCGGTGGTGTGATCTCCGCTCACTGAAGCCTCCGCCTCCTGGGTTCAAGCGATTCTTTTGCCTCAGCCTCCTGAGTAGCTGGGACTACAGGCGCGTGTCACAATGCCCAGCTATTTTTTTGTATTTTTAGTAGAGATGGGGTTTCACCATGTTAGTCAGGATGATCTCGATCTCCTGACCTGGTGATCCGCCCACCTTGGCCTCCCGTGCTGGGATTACAGGTGTGAGCCACCACACCCAGCCTTCTATTTATTTTTTTTCCAACTAGGGTCCTTGCCTGGCCTCTCCTGGCCTCTTCCCAAGTCCTTGTCCTTTGACCTCTAGATGGCCAGTGTGGAAGGACTTTGTGAAGGAAGCGGATTTTCTGTGCTCATTGCTACATGTTTCAATGTGATTTCTAAAGTTATTAAATAACTATGATGCCATCTTTAAACTTAAGAAAACTAACAAAAATCTTTTGGTATCATCTAATGCCAAATAGCACTCTGTATTTAAACATTTATCAATTTTCCCTAAAATGTCTTTTTTTTTCAGTAGTCAACATGAGTTCTGTTGATTTGTGTAACTTGTTACATTCCTGTTGTATGTTATTCCTTTCAAACTGCTTTTCTGTCCACCACCATGTCATTTGATTCTTACAGGGTCCCACTGAAGAGTTAGGTGGCTATTTTCAAACTTACTTCTCAGCTGAGGAAATGGATAAGCAGATGAGCTGTGCAGAGGGCACAGCGTTTGACCCAGGGAGTCAAGGTCTAACCCAGCCTCCTCATGGCTGCACTGTGGTGGTTCTGGTTCTCCATGTTACTTATGGATTCCCAGCTGCTCTCTGAAGAGTTCTTCTTGGCTCAGGCTTCATCCTGGGCTTACCACTTCCTATACACCTGCTGTCGGAAATCCCTCTGTAAATATTTAGTAATTGGACATTTGGTGCTTGAGATAAATGAACTGCAAAGTCAGGAAGCCAGGGTTTGTTTCCTAGCTCATAGCAAAACTGTGAGGGCTCAGAGCTGCCCTCTTGAACTTAGAGAGCATTATACTTCCTCATTCTTTGACTTCAAGATATAAAAATAGGATGAGTAAAATGACTGTTGCTGGGATTCCTGGAAGAAATAAAGGTCTGAGAAAGAAATCTGGTCCTCTATCCCAGAAGAGGACAATCTCCCCCTCTTTGTACTCAGCATCACCTGAGTACTCTAATAGCTGCTACCTTCATGCTGAAGCCCTCAATCCTATGACAGAGAAGTGGAGTTATGTAGGTTTCCCATTGAAGTCCTTAGTTTATGCACGAGTTTATTCTGCATTTGACTAATGAAGATGTGTAACACCTGTTAATGGCTTGGGTGTGTCCCCATCCAAATCTCATCTTGAATTGTAGCCCCTATAATTCCCATGTGTTGTAGGGAGGACCTGATGAAAGGTAATTGAATCGTGGGGGGTGGGTCTTTCCTGTGCTGTTCTTGTGGTAGTGAATAAGTCTCCTGAGATCTGATGGTTTTATAAATGGGAGTCCCTCTGCACACTCTCTCTTGCCGGCCTCCATGTAAGATGTCCTTTTGCTCTTCCTTTGTCTTCTGCCATGATTGTGAGACCTCCCCAGCGGTGAGACATTGTGAGTCCGTTAAACCTCCTTCCTTTACATATTACCCAGTCTCATGTATGTCTTTATTTGCAGCATGAGAACAGACTAATACAACACCATAGCCTTCTGCTTTTAGCAGTTTCATTACTTAAGTTTGTTTTTGAAACTGAGTGGTTAAAAAATTTCTCCACCTTGTTAATGAGACTTGTAAGTTGGAATTCTCCTTCCTTGACAGGATATGTGGGAAAAGGAATCCCTTGTCACAGGACTCCTACATGTTCTGCTGTCATGCTTGTTACTTTGAAACAGGGAATGAACAGACTTCCCATAAAATAGTCAGTTAGGGGCAGAGAAACTGGTCAACCCAATTCCATTCAAGTAGAGGAACTCAAAGGGGTAAGACATGAACCTTAACCCACCCTGCCTTCTGGCAGCCATAGATCCTTTTTCCTTAGCTAACAGGCTGTCTCCATGGAGGAAGAATTTCTAGGTGATTCCACATCAGCAGCTGCAGTTGCACAAGCATGACTGCTTCCTTCATTTTAGAGTTAGGGGGAGCCTTAGGGGTGTTTTAGTCCATTTTCTGTTGCTTATAACAGAATACCTGAAACTCGGTAACTTATAAACAAAAGGAATTTACTTCTTACGGTTATGGAGGCTGTGAAGTCCAAGGTCCAGGAGCTGTCTCTGGTGAGGGCCTTCTTGCTGGTGGGGGACTTGGCAGTATCCCACGGTGATACAGGACCCTGCATCGTGAGGGGCTGAGCATGCTAACATGCTAGCTCCAGTCTCTTTTCCTCTTGTAAAGCCACCAGTTCCCTTCCCGTGATAACCCATTCATCTGTTAATCAGTGCATGGATTAATCAGTTTACAAGGGCAGAGCACTCATGACTCAATCACATCTTAAAGGTCCCACCTCTCAAAACTGCCACATTGGGGATTAAGTTTCAGCATGAATTTTTTAGAGGGACAAGTATTCAAACCACAGAAGGAGATGTCATTTCCCCGCTCCCAGGGGCTGCCTGGCTTTAAAAGAGCAGCTTGTCACTGTCATCGTCCATTTCCCCTCTGGAGAAAGGCCTTTGTGGTCGGTCTGCATGGCAGTCACACCCTGGGTGGGCCATGAAGTCTCAGATGCAGTGGCCAGAGGCCACTCTGCTCTAGACCCACAGACGAGGCGGGAATAGCAGTTGCAGGCTAGAAAGGAAAGGCCACCCAGACATTCACAGAGGTACAGCCAAAGCAACACACAGCTGAGTCTCCTAAGTCTTCAGTCCTGTGTGGGTTGAAGCAAGACATGAGAAATCTCGCACCTGAGTAATTCCACAGGTGCACCCACTGGTGTCCAACACAGTGCTTGTTCAGCAGGGAACACCTCTTGGCCAAGCGTGTTGGCAGCCCTTCTTCCGTGACCAGTGTCAGGGACATCTCTAGGCACCTTTTCAGAATAGCTGGCACCATAGGGAGACCCCGATCCCTACAAAAAAAAAAGAAAAAACTTAGCCAGGCATGCTATAGTACCAGCTACTTAGGAGGCTGAGGCAGGAAGATTGCTTGAGCCCAGGAGGTCAAGGCTGCAGTGCATTGACCTCCTGGGCTCAAGGAGTGAGAGCTTATCTCAAAAACAAACATCTAGCCAGTTGCTAGATGATGATAAAGCATGATGGGGACTGTTTAGTTCAGATTTCTGTCCAGAGTTTTAACCAATCTTTTGCACTTCCTGTGGCCCAGACAATATCACCGGGCAAGTGGTGCATGTGGCAGATGAGAACAAGAACTAGCTCAGCAGAGGCTGAGGGTGTGGTTAGAACCACAGTTAGTAGGTTCTTCTTGTCCAGGGCTTTTGATCCCTTCACTTGGGATACCTTAAGTATTATATTTAATTGTAGTCTTCTAAGCATAGAGCAATGTTTTCTTTTCAGTTTTTTCATTGCTGCAATCCATGTCAGACAAGCAGACACAGCTGGCCCTCTGGATGTCCTGTGGCAGCAGACAAATCCTCCTTGACGTGCCACCAGCAAAGTGCCGAGGGTATCGTCTGCAAAAATGGTGCCACTCGCCTATAAAACACACACGACAGGAAAACTTACAGTGATGACTTGTGGACAACTTAATTTGCAGTTTCTTTATAATATCTTTCTGGAACTTGGATCCATGAACTTCTTGTGCCCCCAGCCTTGTCCCGATACACCGTTGAGTGCCTGCAGGACTTGAAGATGCAGTGAGAAAGATACTTTTAAAAATATCTTTCTAAAACTTTTCTAAAACAATTAAAAATAAAAATTGAGTAAAGCCCTTTTTTTTTTTTTTTTTTGTTGAGACAGAGTCTCCCAGGTTGGAGTGCAATGGCGTGATCTTGACTCACTGCAACCTCCACGTTTCAGGTTCAAGCAATTCTCCTGTCTCAGCCTCCTCAGTAGCAGGGGCTATACGCATGCACCACTATGCCCAGGGAAAAGCATATTTCTAAAGAAGCTTTCACCCACCCCAAGAATGCCTTTTATGTAGGTAAAATCACATTGATCCTAAGTATATACCTATATAGGCTTTTTGGGTTGCTTTTGTGTTTATTGTGGTGAAATATACATAACGTAAAACTCACCATCTTTACCTTTTTTTGGAAACACAGTCTCACTTTGTCACCAGGCTGGAGTACTGTGGCGCAATCTTGGCTCACTGCAACCTCCGACTCCCTGGTTAAAGCGATTCTCCTGTCTCAGCCTTAGTAGCTGGGATTACAGGCATACGCCACCACGCTCAGCTAATTTTTATATTTTTAGTAGAGACAGGGTTTCACCATGTTGGCCAGGCTGGTCTTGAACTCCAGACCTCGTGATCCACCTGCCTCGGTCTCCCGAAGTGCTGGGATTATAGGCAAGAGCCACCACGCCTGGCCATCCTAACCATTTTTAAGCAGTGGTGTTAAGCGTGCTGACATTGCTACCATCACCATCAGCCATCTCTGGTACTTTTGCATCTTCCAAAACAAAACTCTGTACCCACTGAACACTAACTGCCCATCGCCCCCTCCCACTAACTCCATTCTACTTTCTGTCTCTGTGAGTATGACTGAACTAGGAACTTCATATAAGTGGAATATATGCTATTTGTCTTTTTGTGTCTGGCTCGTTTTACTTAGCATGGCTTCCAGGTTTTTTCATGTTGTAGCTTGTGTCAGAATTTCCTTCTTTTTGAGGCTGAATAGTATTTCATTGTTTGGATAGACCATATTTGTCTATCTCTTCCTCCACTGGTGGACATATGGGTTGTTTCCACCTTTTGGCTGTAAAGATTGGTGTACAAATGCCTGTTGTGAATGAACTTTTACAAAGTCAACGTGCCCTTGCTGCTACATCAAGAATAGAACATTACCAAGAGTGCATGAATTTAAAGGCAAAGCAGGAGATTTCAAATACATTTCATGCCCAAATATGGCTGCTTCAGCTATACCTCAAGATCTTAGGACTGGATGTTGATTTCTCTACCATGACGAGGTTTGGAAGAGATAGTTGAAAGAACATAGTTTATAATCTGAGATTTGAAAGAGTCAGTTTATAATCACAGATTAGTTAAGAGATTTAAGTAGCTCCTTTCCTTAAAACATCTAGGGATGGAGATCACCAGCTTAAAAGAGAAACAGACTATCTATGCAAATAGATAATGACAAAACAGTAGAATAACTGTGATAAATATTTGGTCATCACCCTCTTTTACCACGCTCACCACTGCTGCCCTGGTTCATAAAGCATCTTCAAAACATTTTTTGATGTGCAGAAGTTTTATTTTGATAACATTTAATTTACATATATTTTCCTTTTGTTTCTTGTGCTTTTGGTGTGATGTCTAAGAAATCACTGCCAAATCCAAGGTCATGAAAACTTACTCTATGTTTTACTCTAAGGGTTTTACAGTTTTAGCTTTTACATTTAGGTCTTTGATCCATTTCGAGTTATTTTTGTAAATGCTATGAGGTCAGGCACTCTTCAGTGGTTGATGGGAATATGATATGTCTCCTGGATTTTGTCCAGATTGTTGCTGATTTTATAATTGTGGTGACTGAGCCAGTCACTGTGCTGGCCACTTCAGCTCTTTAGCCCACGAAGACCTAAAACTCTTCCCCCATTTTGCAGCCAGATTTGAATCTGAGACCACTCTCAGACTCTGGTCATGTTTTTCCAATTGTTACATGTTACCTTTTAGTCAAATCGCATCTCTTGTTTTGTTGTTGGTGGTTGTTTGTGTAGGGTGTGGGGAGTGGGTAACATGAACCCCATAGGCATTGATATGGTTTGGCTGTGTCCGCACCCAAATGTCATCTTAAATTGTAGCTCCTATAATACCCACCTGTTGTGGGAGGGACCCAGCAGGAGTTAACTGAATCATGGGGGCAATTTCCCCTATACTGTTCTGGTGGTATTGAATAAGTCTCAGGAGATCTGATGATTTTATAAGGAGAAACCCCTTTCACGTGGCTCTCATTCTCTCTCTTGCCTGCTGCTGTGTAAGACATGCCTTTCACCCTCCACCATGATTGTGAGGCCTCCCCAAGTCTCGTGGAACTGTGAGTCCATAAAACCTCTTTTTCTTTATATATTACCCTGTCTCAGGTATGTTTTTATCAGCAGTGTGAAAACGGACTAATGCAGCCATCCTTGTCCCAATCACTTTCTGAATTGCCTTTAAGCAAAATCACCAATTTTGGGTTTTCTCTGCCCCTTATGGGCTGCAGAGAAGAGGTGTGTCTTATAGACACTATGTATTTGGCTTTTACACTCTGATCCAATCTGAGAGTCTCTGGTAGGCACATTTTAAAGTCTTTGAAATTGTACCTTCCACCTCCCCAGGAAACAACCTGGTCAGAATGAGATTCCACCCAGAGCCAGAGGTGGGCTGTGGGGACTCCCCATTGGTCACAACGAATTATGCCAACAAAGACCTCTTTTTGGAGGCTGGGGAAAAAAATGCAGTTTTGTATGCTTACTTTCTCACCATCTCACTGTGCCCTGAACATTCCCACTTTGTGGCCAGAAATAGACGGCACTGAAGTAGAATCTTTGGCCAGGGCCAAGTGGACCAGACAGCCCAGGCCAAGCTTGGTGTTAAAAGTCTGCATTCTTTCTGAGGTGGTTCTAAAGGGTCCTCTGGCCCCCGAACCACTTCCCTCATTCTCTGAGCAAACCCCATTCACCCAAGACAGCCATCTTCTACAAAGGAATGTGTCCCCCCGTGAGGCCAGAAGCAGCTCTGGACCACAGCTGGGATCGCCACTCCGCAGTGTGCTCTGGGCCATGAATGAGGACCATTCATCTGTCCTCTCGGTCCAAGCAGGAATCCCAGGTAGGGAGGGTCTGATGGAGCACAGAGACCCCACCCTAGCCCCTGACCCAAATGTGAATGCCAGCATCTGGCAGAAATGTCAAGTGGAACATTCTGTCTGGAGGGAAGAATTCAGCTGAGCTTTGAGCTGCACTGTTGCAAGCCATTGCCCTTGGCAGAATGGGGCACTGCTCCTGGCTGAGAAGTGCCAGGTTGTTTATGAGATGCTTCAAATCTGGGGCAGGCAGGACTGTTGCTAGGAGCTCCAGGACACAAGATGTGGAGCCAGTGCTGGGAGAGATGAATCACTTTCCTACTTATGGGGGACCTGCCAGAGGCCAGGCAAGCGAAGTGGGGTCCCACTGAAGCCTGCTTTGCGAGAGTCCTATGCCCCACATACTCATATTAGGGAAAGGGACAGTTATGAGCATTTACATCAGGATCTCAGGTTGTGTCAGCGCTCTTGAAAATCTAAAAGCATGATGTCCAAATACACTGTATAATTTTTGCAGTGCATTTTCCCCTTTATCTGTACATGAGTAGGAATTTTTATTGCTATTGGGAGTAAAAACAGTTGTTGCCATTGACTAGGAATCATTTGGTCACATGGGGCATTATTCGATTCGACTGCGTGCCACAGGTCAAGTGTCATTGATCAGAGGCTGTATTCTAGGTTTCTCTTGTGTTTAAGAATGAACTAGGAAGCCAGTTGTTACTTGATTTTCCAGAAGGTACCATTAAGCAGGTGAATTCTGTAACACAGAATGCCTTTTTAGGTGGATGATGAAATGATTCAAAAGGGATTGCTTTTGGAGAAAGAAAAAAAATTTGAATAGCTTCAAGGAAAATCTTGATACTGGAGAGTGTTCACATTCCTTCCTAGGCAGCTGACTCAGCTGTCAAGGTAGTGGCCTAAGAAAAGGACCCTGGAAAGGCCAGTTTGATGTTTTCTTCTTTTCCTCTGTTAGCTCTGTGTGGTCTAAAGTAAGGCTTCATGACGGATTTTCAAATAGTCATCCATTATCAGGACAATATGACTACTGGGATGAGAAAAATCAGGGATTCTGGAATGTACTGGAAAGTTCTTAGGATGACAGGTGCTTCAAGGGCTAACAATGTCTTACAATGAATGATGCTCATCGGACAATTGTAACAGTACTGTTGATGACCAACTCAGAACCTTGGGCGAGATCACGGTTTAGAACCTCCTTCTCCCCCTCCAACCCAACCCTCTTCCCCAGCTCTCAGCAAGATCAGCAGGCATTGGTTGATATAAGCCCTGCTTAAAAGCCTTATTTGCAGACTTGGCACAATTTTGCACATGTGTAATTTATACAGTATGTGAAAAGACAACTTTTTGTTTTGATAATTAAGCTTTTTGTTAATATTGTATATTCTTTGGAGCAAATGTACATTTCTAGTTTTTTTTTGTGTATATATATATATATATATATATATATTTTTTTTTTTTTTTTTGGAGACAAGTCTCAGCTCTCTCTCCCAGGCTGGACTGGGGTGCAGTGGCACAGTCCGTGGTCACTGCAGCCTTGACCTCCTGGGCTCAAGTGATTCTCTTGGCTCAGCCACCCGAGTAGCTGGAAGTATAGGCATTTGCCACCATGCCCAGCCAATTAAAAAAAAAATTCTTTTGTAGAGACAGGATCTCCCTATGTTGCCCAAGCTGGTCTCAAACCCCTGAGCTCAAGCAGTCCTCCTGCCTTGGCCTTCCAAAGTGCTAAGATTACAGGCACGAGCACTACACGCAGCCCATTTCCAGTTTTGAAGTTGTTGCGAGGAGCTGGATCCAGAAGCAACTCCCCAGGCTCAGCCCTGGCAGCTCACAGTTCCCCAGATAACACTTGGGGAAGCTGAAGATTAAAATTAAATATAAACAACGGCATTATGCAGCTTAATATCACTCAAAACTATAGGAGCTGCTTGAATAACCTGACCTGAATCTAGCAGGAGCACCTGTTTGAACCAAGGTCAGGTTATTCAAGCAGCAGCTACAGTTTTGACTGATACTAAGCTGCATAATGCCTTTGCTTATATTTAATTTTGATCTTTAATTTTTCACAACTGGCCTGAAACGATGTTTCATATTTTTCCTTAAAAAAGTTGTTTTTGGCCGAGCACGGTGACTCATGCCTGTAATCCCAGCACTTTGGGAGGCTGAGGCGGGCGGATCACGAGGTCAGGAGTTCGAGACCAGCCTGGCCAACACAGTGAAACCCTGTCTCTACTAAAAATACAAAAAATTAGCCGGGCATGGTGGTGGGTGCCTGTAATCCCAGCTACTCAGGAGACTGAGGCAGGAGAATCCCTTGAACCTGGGAGGCGGAGGTTGCAGTGAGCCGACATCACACCATTGCACTTCAGCCCAGGCGACGGTGCGAGACTCCATCTCAAAAAAATAAAAAGGTGGTTTTTAAGTACATACTATTTCCATTTGAAATCCTGAGACTTAGAAAAATCTTAGTGGGCCTAGGTCACAGAGCTAATAAGCGAAGAGAGAAGATTTGAACCAGGTTCTGCATGGCTAAGCCACTAGTCCATGCTGGTTACAGTCAGTAAAGAGGTGGCAGAGTATGCTGCGGGCTGTCTGAATGGGGCCCTGCACTGGGAGGTGCGCAAGACCCTGGGGGGGTAAGCTGATCCCAGCTGATATTTACAAGGCATACCTTACTCCCTGAGTCCCTGTGATGCGGAGGAATTCTTTGCTGATCTCTGTCATACCCCCTGAGGACACAGTGCCTCTTGTTGGCAAAGCTTATACCAGAATCAACTGTGTGAATGTTGTAGCCTTGAATGGATTGCATTGAATGTAAGAGCATTCTCAGCTGCTCAGTCAAGAGCCCCGTGAGACCATATTAGGGGGATAGTTTCTCCCTTTCTGAAGAGCCAGGCACAACCAACTTTTCCTGGTGGTCTCTTATTTGTGTCAGTCAGAGACTTCAGTCCTTAGGTATCTTACCTTGTCCTCTAATTATGACCCACTCCTGGCTCAGCTGTGTGAATAATTAAGGCCATCTGCCACAGCAGCTGCCAGACCTCACTGAAAACGAGGTTTAAACAGGATACTCTTCAAGGTGGGCTTCCCACCTTGGCTCATGCCTGTAATCTCAGCACCTTGGGAGGCCTTCCCCTTGTGGGCCGTACCCCTGTGTGCCTGTGAAAGCTGCATCTCTTTGGAGTGTGTGAAGAGAGCAGGGGGAGATCCTCAGCCTGAGTCTCCCGTGTTCTGCTGACCCAGTTGGCAGATGCTCTCTGCTTGCATTCAGGGTAGAGGAGGGTCCTGGAATTTCCACTGTGTGTACTGAGGTGACTTCACTGGAGCAGATGCTTCTTAGACTGTCGATGTTGAGACACCCTTGGAAGTCCTCCAAGGTGAAAGCTGAGAATAGATCTTCCTGTTTCCTAAAAACTCTTCCCACTGTGGTATCTCCACCAGGCTTTTTTATTTCTTTTTAAGACCTCTGAGCAAGGACTAATAGAACAGGTATGAAGAAGAGAAATGTATCTGCCATTTGTCCAGATATCCTCAAATATCTGGATGGGTAGATGGAGATTTACCATATTTGTTTATGCTAAGACATGGAGTACTTACTTTTTTTTTTTTTTTTTTTCCTGGAGAGGGAGTCTCACTCTGTTGCCCACGCTGGGTGCAGTGGCATGATCTCGGCTCACTGCAGCCTCCACTTGCAGGGTTCAAGCGAGTCTCCTGCCTCAGTCTTCTGAGCAGCTGGGATTACAGGTGTGTGATCCCAGCTGTAATCCCACCATGCCCGGCTCATTTTTGTATTTTGTAGTAGAGATGGAGTTTCACCACATTGGCCAGGCTGGTCTCAAACTCCTGACCTCAAGTGATCTGTCCACCTCATCCTCCCAAAGTGCTAGGATTACAGGCATCAGCTGCTGCACCCAGCCTGTTTTTTTATTTTTATTTTATTCAAAGTAAAATTCAGTTTTTTCTTTATTTGTAATCATTTGGGTCCTAGTACATTTCGTAGTTGAAGCTCAGATTTTTAAAACCAGAGCAGCCTGTTTAAGTGAATTGGTTGCTGGGCAAGGCTAGACGTGACAGGGATAATAACAATTAGTGAATAAGGGTGTCTGCTCTGGTATCTGGCTGGCCCGGGTGCAAAGCCCACCTTGATCACTCTATAAGAAAATCATGTAGCCTTTCTGTCCTTTGGTTTTTCCTTAGGGAATTAGGGATGCTGAAAATGCCTTGCTCAGGGGGCTGTCCAAAGGTGTGTTGTGCAGTATGGTAGCCCCCCACCATATGGGGCCACCAGACACTTGCCATGCACTGGTTAGAAGTGAGATACCCTGCAAACGCAGAGCACATGCTGGATTTCAAAGACTCAGTACAAAAAGAAAAAATGCAAAACATCTCAAATACTTTTTATATTGATTCCATATTGAAATGATAATATTTGGGATATATTGCATCAAATAAAATATATCATTAACATTGATATCATGTGTTTCATTCTACTGTTGGAATGTGGCTCCTAGCGAATTTAAATTTTCATATGTGGCTTGCATTGCGTTTCTTTGGGCAGTACTCATCTGGACAGGAGGATGAAATGAGTGAATACCTCAGCACTTTTCACGTGCTGATTGATACTGATCAAAAACAGATTGATACTGATGAATGATCAATAAATATAGGTTCTGTTTTACTTTTAAACATCCAACTTTGGCTGGGCATGGTGGCTCATGCCTGTAATCCCAGCACTTTGGGAGGCCAAGGCGGGCAGATCACTTGAGGTGAGGAGTTTGAGACCAGCCTGGCCAACATGGTGAAACCCCGTCTCTACTGAAAATACAAAAAAAAAAAAAAAAAAAAAAAAGCCAGGTGTGGTGCTGAGCACCTGTAATCCCAGCTACTTGGGAGGCTGAGGCAGGAGAATTGCTTGAACCTGGGAGGCAGAGGTTGCAGTGAGCTGAGATTGCACCACTGCACTTCAGCCTGGGCAACAGGAGTGAAAAGCTCCGTCCCCGCCCCACACACACACAAAATCCAACTTTCTCTTTTGCAGAAGCCCACCTTCAACACTAGCCCATGTGGTGTCCAGATTACTGTATAAAAGTAGAGGTGATCCTCTTCAAACAGGGCAGGGGGCCCAGGGATTGGTAAATAAATAAATACATCAAACAGGCAGAGAATAAGAAAGTCTTTATATTCATAGACGAGGGGAAGCTGCTGTGGAATTGCTCCCTCCAGTCTTTGTGCGATAAAATTACCAGACCCCCAAAGGTTAGAGCAAATTGCCTTTCCACACGTTCTAACTCACTGTCCATGCTGAGAGCTGGGAAAGCTGGAGCCTTTAAGTTACTCCTTCCTTCTGCCTTTCTGAGACCAATTTGAAATTGACTCAGATAGTTAATGAAATGTCTCCAACCCCTGGAGTCTCCTGAGCCAGCTGCAGGTATTGTTGGAAGGAAGCTGAGTGGGCTTCTTGGAGGAGGTGAGACTTGAGGGATTGCTGTTCCCTGTTGGTTCTGCAGCAGTTTAACTACAGGTACCCCGTTCTCCCCTCTGTGTCAGCAGCGCTCACTGCCTCAGGTCTTGACAGCCCCTTTGCAGGATCCATGTCCAGCATGTATTTAGAGGCTCATTTCCTTCAGGACAAGCAGGTGTGTGCAGCTAAATTGGCACGTTGCCTTGGAAGTCAGCTGTGCTGGGCTGGGATCGTGCCTTGCTCTGCCCCTCCTAGGTCCAACCTTATAAGCCATAATTCCTGTCTAGACATAAGCCTTGATTATCTGCTAGGGTGAGATTTTCTGATCCCAGATCTTCATATCCCATAAATTACCTCAATATTTGCCTACTGCCTTTACTGCACAAGTGAATTTCAGAGGCAAACAGGTGAACTGTTTTAAAGGGCATGGGTCAGGTCTAACCACTCAGGAAAATCCTAATGTCCTTTCAGCCTTGCACAATCCGTAAAATTCATGTCTAGAAATTCACATCTAGGAGTTTCTTGTTAAAAACATCCAAGTGCTGTCTCCTTAGAAATAGTTGATCTATTCCTTAATGTCTTAAATGTCTTAATATGAAAAATGACAAGGAATGAATTTGTCAGCTTGCTTTCCAATGTAATTAGGTTGGAGGGAAAAGGTAGTATTGATAGGATGTGAATATTTGAATGGAAATTTGTTTATTCACTCGGTCAGTGTTTATTGAGTATGAAGCACAGAACTCCACTATCAGAGGTTCTGGATTCCAAGGAAGAAAGAAAATTAAGAGTGAGTCGATGCTGTGTGCTAGGGATCTTCACGTTATTTCGTTTAACCGCCATTACACACACACAGGTGATTTCTATATTTGGAAGAAGCAACTGAGGCTCTTAATGTAGCTAGGAAGTGGGGAAGGCAGGATTCAGACACTATGTTCTGATTCCAAGACACCGAACATCACCTCTCCAGGGAAACAGTGGTCCCAGTAAGTTCCAGGAGGAGGGTCACAGAGAGGCAGGAGGGTCCACACAATGGAAGAGGGGGAAGGCCAGGGGTCCTACTCTACTCGCCCTTTGACCTAGGGTCATAGGGTTGAGCTTGTTTAAAACTACTACAGAGAGGCATGTCAGGTACCAGAGGACCACCAGGTCCGATCAGCTGAGTGTGGGTGGAGCAGTCCTGGAGAAGTCAGGGCCCAGAGTAAACACAGGGATTTGAGGGTGGGAGCAGTTGTTTGGGGTGGGTTCAGCCATGCTAATCGGGTATCATCGCCTCCAGCAGACACAGCAGGTAGAGAGAATGGCCTACCCCAGAGAAGAACATTGTCAGGAAGTCTTGAGAGATCCAGACAGGAAGCATTATGGAGTTCTAGCAGCAGAATCAGGACCACTGATGCTGGAGCAGGGGTTGCAAGAGGAAGGCGTTCAGGTCCTAGACAGACTGACCAGAGCAGGGCAGAGAGAACACAGTTCAGCTCACAATAATAGTCTTGTTCACCTAAGACTTTCAGGACTTGGGCGGTTCTGTAGAGCCCCAGGATAGGACTCCCACCTCTTGGGAAATAGGATCAAGTCAGCAAGTTTCTCCTCTGCTTTGTCACTGTGTTCATTCGCTGATGGCACTTTATCACAGGCCAGAATGTGTCTACTTCACAGAGATAAAAACTGAAAAGGAGGACATGGTTTTCTGGGTATAATGGAGCCTACCCATTGTGCCAGCCTATCATCTCAGCACTTCTGTCTGTGTTCATTGCAGCTCTGTTGTGAGCTCTCAGCTGTTTATAAATGACATGTGCCTCTCTCCAGCATCATCAGCAGGGCTGTGGTTCACCTGGTCCCCTCCACTGTCTTTCCCAAGAACGAGAGGTCTACTGGGAGCCATGCATACATACCCTGTTATTACCCAACCCATCTTAATTAAGCCCCTATCATGCACCAGGCATTGTGCTAGGCTTGGGGGCTCAGGCGGGTGCCCGTTCACCTATAACACCCACCTGTGTGAGCAATGTAAGCAGAGAGAGGGGATGTTGGTGCCCATGGAGGCTGGCACAGCCTCGCTGTCCCCATTCTGACCTGCAGGAGGCAGTGTTGTTACCCAGAATGCCTGGCAGTGTTTCCTCCCTGAGGTTGAAAGGAGACCGGTGTGAAAAGTGAATCTTACAAAGCAACAAGGGAAAAGCTCAATAGAAAAGGGGGTATCAGGCAGGAAGACGTAATCTCCAAAAAAGAAACACAGGTGGCCAATAAGCTTGGGGCAAGGGAAGAAGAAAACTCCACCTCCCTCCTAATGAAAAGAAGGCTTGTTAAAACAGAATACTTTTTTTGCTTACCAGATGGAGGAAAGTTTGAAAACATGGTCATAGCCAGAGTTTTTTTGAGGTTTGGGGGAAACCTACATACTGCTGGCAGAGGTTTCAGTTGGCACAGTTTTTCCGGAAGGCAGTTCATATAGTTTTGCAAAAGTGTTGATTTTGTACAGACCCTTTGGCCCAGCAATGTCACTTTTAGGAATTTATCCCAAGATTATGCCAAGTTTCAGCTACAAGGATATTCATTTCAACAATGTTTACAGCAGTAAAAAAAATTTAGGAACTCGATTATTATGTATCCATAAGATTGAATACCATGTAATAAAAATCTTATGAAAGAATATTCCATAAGGCATAATGTTTGCAATATGCTGTTTAGTGTGAAAAGCAGTTTACAAAGCAATAGTGTAGAAAATAATTCCAATTTTTAAAAGGAAATGTGTACCAAAAAAAGACTGGAGAGGTTTACAACACAGTTTTGAAAATGGTTACCTCCTGCCCTACAATGGTATTGCAAGTTATTTTCTTCCTTTTATTTTATTTTATTTTTTGAGACGGAGTCTCTCTCTTTCTCTTTGGAGTACAGTGGCATGATCTCAGCTCACTGCAACCTCCACCTCCCAGGTTCAAGCAATTCTGCCTCAGCCTCCCAAGTAGCTGGGATTACAGGCAGTCACCACCACACCCAGCTAATTTTTGTATTTTTAGTAGAGACGGGGTTTTGCCATGTTGTCCTGGCTGGTCTCGAACTCCTGACCTCAAGTGATCTGCTCTCCTTGGCCTCCCAAAGTGCTGGGATTACAGGCGTGAACCCCTGCGCCCGGTCCTTATTTTATTCCTTTTACTTGTTTGTATTTTCCAGATTTTTATCACAGCTTGTGTAACTTTCACCATAAAAAACAAAAAAACCTTTAGAGTAATTTTTAAAAGAAGAGAAAAGCAGCTGGGTTTAATAAGTTACAATCCCCCCAGAGGAGGGAGTAGGAGAAGACCCTACAAAGGAGGCCAAAAATTAGGAGCACTGTTCTGGGAAAGATTTAGAAGTTGAATACTAAAGCGTTACCACAGATTGAAGAATCCAGGAAAGTAGGTGGAGCAGTGTACAGATATGCAAATCCAGAGATGAAGATACCTTTTAAAATGTTGCAAGACCACATATTTTTTTAAATTTCTTTCTGGGACAGGATTAGAGTTTCTGGAAATGTCTGAAGCCCTTGGGGGATGAGGGTGGGGAAGGTCGGGGAGGGAGACAGTGCCAGGTGGGGGGGCAGTAGAGCTTCGTGGTAGGGACAGAGCCCAGGTCAGCCCGCCACTGCCTTCAGATCCTGTTTGCACTTACTGTCAGCGCAGCCTTAGGCAACTTATCAAACTTCTGTGTGCCTCAGTTTCCTCCCAAGGATAATAATGATGCCTACCACATCAAGTGAATTAAAACACTAGAGTGTTGCGAGCAGTGTCTGCTGCCCAGACTGGCCTCAAACTCCTGACCTCAAGTGTTCTGCCCGCCTTGGCCTCCCAAAGTGTTGGGATTACAGGCGTGAACCACCGCGCGGGGCCCTTACTTTCCTCCTTTTATGTGCTATTTTCTCTGTGTGACCTTTAGCAATTCGTTGGGTTTCTGTCTTTAATTTCCACAAGATGAGGATAAATGAAAACATTAAAAACGGAAAAACCTAGCTAGGCATGATGGCGTGTGCCCGTGGTTTCAGGTACACAGGCAGCTAAGTAGAACGGTTGCCTGGGCTCAAGAGGTCAGAGTGCGGTGAGCTGTGATCACACCACTGCACTCCAGCCTGGGCGACGTAGCAAGACCCTTCTCAAAAAAGGCAGCACAGAAGAGGAAAACCTTCCTGAATTCAAAGTTAGGTCCCCCTGGTTCAGGTAGTTCAGTCCATGAGCACACATTGATGCCTTGTAGGTGAATTCCACCTAGGCGGTCAGTGCCATGAGAAAGACCTCTACTCACAGCAGGGCCTAAGATATAATAGGAGCTCAACGAATGTGCTTGTTGAATGAATAAATCAGTTTGGTACCGTGAGCTGGATGGAGATGCATGATAATAGATTTCCTCATCCATCATTCCCAAATATTTAGGGATTTTCTACTTGTTCTTTTATTAATGGTTTATAGCTGAATTCTGCTGTAGTCAGCATATTCTGAATAATGTCATTGTATCTTAATATCTGAATATGTTGTATCATAATGTCTTCCATGTGTCCCTGAAGCATAGCTGCCTTCTGCAGTTGCTGAGTACAGTTTATAGAAACTTGTGAATTAGGTTAAGTATGGCAATTATGTCATTGACATCTTCATTGCCAGGATTTTTCTGTGTCTTTCTTCCATCCATTACTGACAGGTGTGTAAAAATTTCCCATTATGATTATGAATTTGTCTGTTTTTTCCTTTTAGTTCCATCAGTATTTCTTTTATGTATGTTAAAGCTAGGCTTACACATCTGGAAGAGTTCTATCTTCTCTGTGGATTGACGTTCATTATTGTAAACTGTCCCTTTTTGTCTCTAGTAATGTTTCTTGTCATAAGGTCAGCTTTATCTGACTTCGTACCTGTTTCCCAGTGGGTAATGTATGCATGGTATATCTGTTTCCATCCTTTTACATTAAGCCTTTGTGTCTCTTGTAAGAAATAAAAAGCTGGATTGGGCTGGGCATGGTGGTTCAGCCCTATAATCCCAGCACTGTGGGAGGCCAAGGTGGGTGGATCACTTGAGGTCAGGAGTTTGAGACCAGTCTGGCCAACATGGTGAAACTCTGTCTCTATTAAAAATACAACAATTAGCCAGGCGTAGTGGTGCGTGCCTGTAATTCCAGCTACTCAGGGGGCTAAGGCAGGAGAATCACTTGAACCCGGGAGGTGGAGGTTGTAGTGAGCTGAGATCACGCCACTGCACACTCCAGCCTGGGCAACAGAGCAAGACTCCATCAAGGAAGGAAAGAAAGAAAGAAAGAAAGAGCTGGATTGTTTTGTTACATTCATTCTGATGACCTTTGTCTTTTAATTTTATCTATCTTATCTAATGTAATTACTGATGTATTGGAGTTTAAATCCACCATCTAATATTTTTTCTATTTGTAACAATTGTTTTATGCTACCTTTTCTCTGTTTTATTGCTTCAATTTTGGATTAACCAAGTATTTTTAATTGTACCGTTTCCCCTCCTTATTAACCTCTTAGTTCTACTTTTCTTTAGTATGTGGTTCTTACAATGATTCCCATAAAGGTTACAACATGCATCTATTAGACTTGCTAAAGTCTAGCTGAAAATAGTACTTTTACCACTTCCCAGACAACACAAGAACCTTAAACCACTTGAACTCCATTTAAGGCCCTCCTGCCTTTTGTGCCGTGGTTGCCATGCCTGTTTAATAATCCATATATTTTAAACCCCACGAGACATTTTTACTGTTTTACACACCTGATCTTCAGTTGATTTACCTACATCATTTCCCACCTCATGCCTTTCATTCCTTCCTACGCCTCCGTGCTGACATCTGGGATGATTTTTCCTTTAGCCTGAAGAATTCCCTGTAGCATTTCCGTCTTGTGGATATTCTGGTGACAGATTCACTCCTCTTTTGTTTATCTGGAGTGTCCTTATTTTACCTCCATTCTCTTCACGGGGCACAGATTCCAGGGCAGACGTGCTTTTTTCAGCGCTTTGCAAACGTTGTGCTGTTAACATCTTGCCTCCTTACTTGTGTCAAGGGGCCAGCTGTTAGTCTTTCTGCTGCTCTAAGGTAACGCAGCTTTTCTACCCGGACTGTGTTTAAGCGTTTTCTTCCTGTCTTGTATTCTCTGCAGTTGGATTTTGATGTGCCCAGATGTGGTTTTCCTTGTAAATTACACTGTGTGGGCGTGATATCTTTGTCAGTTCTGGAAAATTCTAGGCCATTATTTCTTCCATTGTTTATCCTCTGCACATCCTCACATCCTGTCTCTCCTCTTCTTTGGGATTCCATTTATGGGAATGTCAGACCTTCCTATGCCCCAGCTTCTAGAGTGCAGCTTTTCAGGAACGCATCGGAAAGCCCAGAGCTGTTGAACAGGTCCCTTCATCCTTGGCAGATTCTGAATCCCACCCCCCACCCATTTCCCCCATCCCTGGAGATGCCTGCAGCTTTGCTTCGCTTCTCACCCTGTTGAGAATTGGCCAGTGTCTTCCAGGGAAAAGCAGAGACCCGTGAGCCTCACCTCAGTGCCCTTCCCATCTCTCTGGATTCTTGGCTCCTTTAGTCCTTGCTGCCTCGGTAGCTTTCCCGTGTCTTCAAACATATGTTTTTAGTATTTAACCTTCCTTTTCTAGTTGTTTTTGGCAGGAAGCTTTATCTACTACAAACTAGCCTGCCACATCCAGAGGCAGATGTGTTGCTGAGCAGAAATGACAAAGAGGTGGTTTCTGTCCCTTGGGGCTGAGGGTCCAGTGGCAGAGCCGGACATGACAACGTTGTAAAGCACAAGCAAAACGTGACGCCAAAGGGAATCAGAAAGACATTCAATCCAATAGGGGGACCTGGGAAGGTCTCTGTGAAGATTAGGAGGAATTGCGCCACGTGCCGTTTGGAGGGGGAGGGGATGGAGGCGCATTGTTCTAGGTAACAAAAACGGAAGCTGGTGTAGGCTGATATGATGGCACGTGTGCCATGGGCAGGGCTGGAGTGAGGAAAGAGAGACACTGTCGAAGCAGGGAAGGTAGGCATGTGCCACATCATAAAGGCTTTTGTATCCAGGCTGAACCAGGACATGTTTTACGTGGGGTGGCAGGTTGGGAGTGACCCGTTCTGGCTTTGCTGGCACTAACTGTGCCACTCTGGTAAAATCTCCAATCCTCTCTCGTTCTTGATTTTGTTGTAAAATAAGAAGCCTAATAATACCTGCCTCTTCTATTCTCCAGGGTTCTTCTGAGACATAGGTAAGCTTGAGGATGCAAATGTGCTTTGATGGGACTGATGGGTGGCCAGGACACTGATTCCCTTCAGACCCACGTCACTAGGGGGTCAGGCTGTGTGTGGGTAGCTGGTCAGTGGCTATCACAGGAACCCTCCATCACTTCCTGGCCTTGTTTGTGAGTCACAGGATGAGGATGGCTGGCTCTCTGGTGACATCAGAAAGCTTTCCAGAATCATCAGTTCTGACTATCTCCCAAGCTGTAACGTCTCCAGCCCAGCATCCTTCTTGGGGCACTGGGTGCTGCTGGTCACCCAACAGACATGGAACTGCCTCTCTTCAAGGCAGATTATCCCTCCATGGGCAGCTCTGGACAGCTCTGACTACAGGGAAGTTATCCAGTCCTTCCTCAAAGATAGTGTGCCATGACCAAAGGAATATGATTGGCTTACTCCTCTATACAGGGTTAAAATAAAATACCTTATGCCCCCCAGCGAGTTTGCACCTGCTCATCCTGGTTTGGGTGTCTGCATCTTTCTTCAGGAGACAACAGGCAGTCGTTTTAAAATAGTCTCCTTCTTTCATGATTTCACTACGGAATTCTTGGAGGCAGGCTCGGTCAGATACGGTGGCCTTGAGGATTTTTTTTTTTTTTTTTTTTTTGAGATGGACTCTCACTTTGTCAGCCAGGCTGGAGTGCCGTGGCACAATCTCGGCTCACTGCAACCTCCACCCCCCAGGTTCAAGCGACTTTCCTGCCTCAGCCTCCCAAGTAGCTGGGATTACAGTCACCTGCCACGGTACCCGGCTAATTTTTGTGTTTTTGGTAGAGACAGGGTTTCACCATGCTGTCCAGGCTGGTCTTGAGCTCCTGACCGCATGATCCACCCACCTCGGTCTCCCAAAGTGCTGGGATTATAGGCATGAGCCACTGCGCCTGGCCAACCTTGAGGATTTTAAAACTCATTTAGCATTTCAGCCCTCAAAGCTGATGGGAAAATTCGAATTCATCTAGCAAATGCTCCTGTAGTGCTTGGGTAGCCATTCATTTAATGGAGCGTGGGCGTGTTGAGTATCCTGCGCTTGCCCCTTCAGACTTGCTGCCCTCCTTCTCCACCAGCCCCCGTGTTCCAGGAGGCCGGTCCACGTGGTCTCCCTCGATGGGCTCCCTTGGTGGAGGCTCCGAGTTGGAGGGGGCTCAGTTTGCTTAATAGGAGGCACCAGAAAGATTCAAAGATGGGAGGAGAGGGGAGCTCAGTATTTATTTCCCTTCCCGCATCCCTGCGTTGCCACGGGTTGGCTCTGAGACCTTCCAGCGAAGGCGCAGCTCCTAGAGAGAGAGCTCCCTCTGCCACTCTCCGGTTCTCACCCCCAGGCTCCCTTCAAGCCTAGGGTGGTAACCCCCCCTGAGTTGCCAGCCCTGGGGTGTGACACCAGCCTTTGTTAGTTCCACAGAACTGCCTGCATGTCCATAGTCTTAAAAACTCTCCTCAGGCAGGGTGCGGTGGCTCATGCCTGTAATCCCAGCATGTTGGGAGGCCGAGGTGGGCAGATCACAAGGTCAAGTGATTGAGACCGTCCTGACCAACATTGTGAAACCCCATCTCTACTAAAAGTACAAAAATTAGCTGGGCATAGTGGTGGGGCCTGTAGTCCCAGCTACATGGGAGGCTGAGGCAGGGGGAATCACTTGAACCTGGGAGGCGGAGGTTGCAGTGAGCTAAGATTGCGCCATTGCACTCTAGCCTGGCAACAGAGCAAGACTTTGTCTCTACACACACACACACACGCACACACACACACACACACACACTAGAGCAAGACTTTGTCTCTACACACACACACACACACTCTCTCTCTCTCTCTCTCTCTCCCCCTCCCCCCCTCCCCCCCCCCCACTCCTCTCTTGTTCTCTCTCTCCTCAAATTCGGTTGGAGTGTGTTCTGTTCCCTGCCAGGAACTGTACTGGAAAAAGTGTTCCAGAGAGATGGAAGGGCAGTGGGTAAAGGAGGTAGGAACTCCTAGCCCTGAGTGGTGGAAATGGAAGGTAGGAGTGGGGCTGGATTGGCGTCGTGAATGGACGAGCTTTCCATATTAAGCCCAGGGGGTATTAAATTGCTGGTTCTTTTTGTAGGTCTCCGTAGCCCCATCTTCCCAACCTAATGCGTCTCTCCTCTCTTCCAGAAAACTCCTGCTGCTTCTGTTCCCTGCCTGTCCCTCCTAGCTGCTCAGGGCCCCTTTGTGGGATTCTCAGCCTGAAGACTGGGATGGAGAGGCCTTTGTGCTCCCACCTCTGCAGCTGCCTGGCTGTGCTGGCCCTCCTGTCCCCCGCTGAGCCTGGCACAGTATGACAGCTGGCCCTACTACCCTGAGTACTTCCAGCAACCAGCTCCCGAGTATCAACAGCCCCAGGTCCCTGCCAACGTGGCCAAGATTCAGCTGCGCCTGGCCGGGCAGAAGAGGAAGCACAGCGAGGGCCGGGTGGAGGTGTACTATGATGGCCAGTGGGGCACCGTGTGCGATGACGACTTCTCCATCCACGCTGCCCACGTCGTCTGCCGGGGAGCTGGGCTACGTGGAGGCGAAGTCTTGGACCGCCAGCTCCTCCTACGGCAAGGGGGAAGGTAAAGGCTCTGTGCTTTGGATCTGAGTGCTGCTGTCACCTGGCAAGGCTGGGAGCAGCCTTCCCAGAGGGCAGCCTGGGAGAGGAAGCTGCACGCACTATGAAGTGTAAACTCCTGCTGACACCCCATCTAGGGACTGGCATCCTTCTGTGCCCACGCAGGCTGCACCCTGCAGGAAGGCGAGAGGGAAGGGGTCTTGAGGAGGGGCACAGTAAGTGACTGACTATACTGATTTGCCCAGGATTTTTCTGGCTTTAGCACAGAAAGTCTCACATCCTGGGAAAACCTCAGGAAAAACAGAACGATTGGTGACCTCAGGTAGGGGATGAAATCACACTGCGCTCCTCCCCTCCACGCAGTATGCTCTGCCTGGGGCCTGCAGCAGCCCAGGGGAAGTGGCACTTTATTCCAGATCGTTCCCTGTTAGGAAAGCCTCTTGCTCTTCCCCACAAAGGCTCCCACATGCTAGAGTTCACTGACACTTCCCACCTTCCTGGATGTAGAGTTCATCTTTTAACACTAACCTGCTCTTGTGAGCTTGGTCACGATAGGAACAGAGATGCTTTGGGTTTTTCACCATTGGTTAGCCTAGTCTTTCCTCCCTTGGGAGGTTCAAATTTATTACTTTATTTTAAAAAATTGTTTTAAGAGCTGGCTGGGCACAGTGGCCCACGCCTGTAATCCCAGCACTTTGGGAGGCCGAGGCGGGCTGATCACTTGAGGTCAGGAGTTTGAGACCATCCTGGCCAATATGTTGAAACCCTGTCTCTACTAAAAATACAGAAATTAGCTGGGCATGGTGGCAAGCATCTGTAATCCCAGGCACTCGGGAGGCTGAGGCACAAGAATCGCTTAAACCCGGGAGGTGGAGGCTGCAGTGAGCCAAGATCGCATCACTGCGTTCCAGCCTGGGTGACATAGTTAGACTCTGTCTCAAAAGAAAAAAATTGTTTTAAGAGCTTTGCAGCAGGACAAGTGTGAAGTCTTGAACCTAGAGATGAGTCTGTGCTCACCTTTGACACCACACTTTGTAGGAAGACACATATCTTCTCCAGCCTCATTTTTCCCCATCTGGAGGTTGGGCTCTCTGAGAAATTCTGAAACCCTGGCAGTGTATGTTCCCACATAGGAAAGAGGTAAGAGTGAAGGGCATTGTTTCTTTTTAAAAATTTTTCCAGGCGCTAAGAGCTTCCCATCTCTGGGTCAGCCAGGCACAGGAAGCTCCCACCCCTGACCCCTTGGGGTGAGCTGCAACCCAGGCTCGGCACAGATCTGGCTACTGGACTAAAACAGAGATGCCCATGCTCCTGTCCTGTACTAAAGGGTTAATGCCACGCTGACTGCATAAGAATCGCCCAAGGGAGCTCCAAATACAGAATATTGAAGACCTCAGCCCCCCATAAGCTGGTTTATAAGGTCTGGGCTGGAGCCCAGGATTCTGTCACTTTTGGAAACCTGCAAAGTGACAGGTTTGGGAGTCATTAAAATTGATAACTGTTACCTTTCCTTCCAACTTTTATTTCCGTTGTTCTAGAAATTATAGGACAAAGGAAGTCCCGTCTCATACACGTCTCACCTCCATGCAAATGAACATTTCCTGTTGCGGTGACTCACTCAGGAGACAGCATAGGGTAGGATGTTCTCTGCAGCTCCCTCTGGGCTTCCTAGCAGCAATGAGAACCACAGCAGTGAAGTTAGCAAATGCCAGGCTTTCGAGCCCACTTCCTGTCTTCTTTAGACAAACATCTGATATTTCCACATCTCTGTTTATCCGGCTGGCCGATAAACAATCCAGGGGTAACCTCAGATTCATGTTTTCTGTTCCGGGCTTTCCCATGCTCGTTATTTTTGATGAGGGGCACAGTAAGTGACCAGCCATACTGATGGGTCAGTATGGCTTCCAATGACTGGGTATTTTTCCAGTGAGAATTTTATTTCGACGCAAATTTCAAACTTACCTGTCATCAGACAAGGGGGTTGTGGTTTTTCCCTGCCAGGAGCAGGCATGGGATAGTAGGGGCAGGTTTTACCCAGGTGGACTTGGCTATCCAAGCATGATGAAGAGTGAGAAGTTCCGAGGAGCGGAGGGAATAGGAAAGGGAACAGTTAAAATCAGGGTCTGTGGAGACTGTGCTGGGTAAGGAGGGTGGTAATACATGGAGAAGTTGGATTGTGCATAGCCGCTGTGATCAATGGATTGTGGATCTCTTTCAGTTGGAGATACAAGAAGTTTACTAAAAGATGGAAGGAGCTGTGGGTGCAGAGCAGGAGGAGTGAAATGGAGATGAAAGGGTGCAGTCTCTGTTAATGAGAGACCTGAGCTTTGACCATAGGGCAGCAGCTGGAGCAGGATGGAGGACCGTCCCTGAGAGGAGGGGTATTAATGAAGAGAGGAGGGGTATTAATGAAGAGACCAGGAGTACTGGAAAGGTCATCTTGGTGGACATGGAAACCATCAAGGATTGTAAAAGTGATGATGTCAAAGAGAGGACACGAAGAAACAGATGCTTAAAAAAAAAGAACACTGTCTTGTGTTCCAGGTTTTACAGGTTAAGCTGCTTACATGAAGTGGTACTTGGTTTATGACATGAGAGACCTTTTACGTTTAAATGTATTTGAATTTCACCAGCATCAATCCAGATCTTTATCCCTGGGTACGTAGTGGGCACTCAGTGAATATTAGCTGATCGATTCATTGTGATTTGGCAGAAAAGGAAAAATAGTTGGCAGAGGAGTTCTAGGTATAGTGAACACAGAACATGGCCAGCGCCCAGGGCCTGCTCTGGAGGGGCTCAAGGTGCAGGTCAGACTCTGTGGATAAGGCTGCGCCTCAGGACTCCTCAAGCTCCCCTGGAGTTCAGGCTAAGAGTAATACAACCAGGGAGAGCACCAGGGACGTCCTGGGTTTTCCAGCCTGGCCTGTGCACAGATCCTTCTCCCAAAGCATCTCTGAGCTCAGGCAAACCACGGGCCCTTTTTAGGGAGTTCTGGAGGGAGCAGCTGTCTTGTTTCCCAACCCCTGGTGAGGGTTATAGCAAACGGAAGCTAAGGTGGTTGTTCTCCTTCACCTGTCTTCAGAATCAGGAGGCTGAGCCTATGCCTATTCACATCTCTTATTCTTTAGACCAGAGCGATGAAGCCAGTGATAACCACCTTGTGACCCTCACAGATATTTTTCTTTCCTTTTTTTTTTTTTTTTTTTTTGAGACAGAGTCTTGCTTTATCACCCAGGCTGGAGTGCAGTGGTGGAATCTTGGCTCACTGCAGTCTCTGCCTCCTGGGTTCAAGTGATCCTCCCATCTCAGCCTCCCAAGTAGCTGGGATTACAGGTGTGTGCCACCAGGCCCAGCTGAATTTTTTTTTTTTTTTTTTTTTTTTTGTATTTTTAGTAGAGACGGGGTTATACCATGTTGGCCAGGCTGGTCTCAAACTCCCGGCCTCAAGTGATCAGACCACCCAGCCTCCCAAACTTCCAGCCTCCCTAAGTGCTGGGATTACAGGCTGACACACCGCAACTGGTCTCGACCCCACAGATTCTAACTTGAATAATTTCCATTGCCCTGGGCTCTCGCATTCCAACTGAATTTCATTTATGATTTCTTATCTTCCTAATGATCTGTTAACTTGTGTATTTATCTCTTCTTCTTCGGGACAGGCATTGGAAGGAAAAGAGTAAGATAAAATTTGGCTTCTGATTGAATGGCTTTCTTGTGTCCAAAGTTTTAACTCTCATCTTGGGTCCCCAGGACACGGCTTTCTTGGCAGCTCTGAGGAGGCATCTGGACTGTGCCTAGAACCGCCTTGCTCTCCAGAAGGCTGACCCAGAAGCTGGTTGCACTGAAATCACAGTAGCCTAGTTAGTGAGCACTAAGTGTATAGAGGAGAAAAAGGGGGGGGCCGTGTGCAGTGGCTTATGCCTGTAATCGCAGCACTTTGGGAGGCTGAGGCAGGCGGATCACTTGTGGTCAGGAGTTTGAGACCAGCCTGGCTAACATGGTGACGCTCCGTCTCTACCAAAACAATACAAAAATTAGCCGGTCGTGGTGGCATGCGCCTGTGGTCCCAGCTACGTGGGAGGCTGAGGTGGGAGAATCACTTGAACCTGGGAGGCGGAGGTTTCAGTGAGCTATGATTGCACCACTGCACTCCAGCCTGGGCAACAGAGTGAGACACTGTCTCAAAAAACCAACACAAAAAGTATTGTCATGAAATGAGGCCAAACCAGTATACCGTGCATGGTGATACTGTCTTGGGCTAAGTACAAATTAACATATCCGCCTTCTAAGTAGAAACTGACCAAGCATATGAGGAAGGGGTTCATGGAAGATTGTTGGGGATACATGGAAGGTTCATAAGAGAGAAGCTCTTTGGGGCAGCCTCCGTAGGGTCTCTGGTTTGCAGCTCTTCTCAGTTCCTTTGATGATGCACTGGTCGATTTCCAGGTCCTTAGCGAGGGGGGGTTTCTCACTGCGGACAAGAATAGGATGCCACTGCTTTTCACCATCTCTGACACTTGGACAGCTCTGCAACAGAATGTTCCGCTTAGAACGTGGAGGGTCTTTTCCGTTGCTAGCACTTAGGAAGACAAACATCGGTTTGTTGTTGAGACAGCAATTGATTAGGGAGTGTATGTTTCAGTGGAGCTTGACTGCTTGGAAACCAGGCCAAATTGAGAAGCCAGTTGGAAAACCTCAGCCCAGATGTTTTCAATAAGCCATTTGTTCTCCACAATGGATCTAAAGTGCTCTCGTTTCAGTCCTGTCCAGCAGCCATGAGAGCGGACATGTTTAGCCGGGCCTGCACATCTGGAGACTGGCCCTGGGGTCCTTCTCAACCTTGAAGAGCCTCCGTTTCTCTCCTTGGTTTTCTCATCTCTCCAATGGGAATGTTTTTATTTTTCTCTTGCATCATGGAAGCAGTAGAATTCATTGCTTCCATGACTGGAAGAAGGAAGGGGAAAGGGAGATTGAAAGCCTACCAGGCACATACTTTACCTCATCAAGTCTCCATGGCAACCTGTTTGCTCAGCATCGTTATTTTGGCTCTAGAAATGCGAAGCCGGTGTGCTGAAGCCGTTGACCACATTATACAGTGGCCCAGTATGTGGCAGATGGAACTTGAACTCAGGTTTGTTTGTCTCTGGCTGCTACTCTGTAGACTCCTAAAAGGACCTATGAGAAAAATGAGAGGTTTAGTTTTGTTTTCTTTGATTTTGCAGTGGCACTTTTAAAAATCACTATTTGAAAACCCTCTAGCACTTTATAAAATTTTTATTTTTAACTGTGGCAAAACGTGCATCACATAAAATTTGCCACCATAACTATTTTTTCTTTGGAGAAAGGGTCTCACGGTCACCCAGGCTGGAGTGCAGTGGCACAATCACAGCTCACTGCAGCCTCAACCTTCTGGGCTCAAGCAATTCTCCCACCTCGGCTTCCTGAATAGTTGGGACTACAGGCATGCACCACCATACCCAGCTAAATATTTTGGTTTTTAGTAGCGATGAGGTCTCACTATGTTATCCAGGCTGGCCTCAACTCCTGAGCTTAAGTGATCCTCCCACTTTGGCCTCCCAAAGTGTTGAGATCACACACATGAACTACTACGCCCAGCCCAGCCTTAAACGTTTTTTTTTTTTGAGGCAGTCTCGTGCTGTCGTCCAGGCTAGAGTGCAGTGGCGCGATCTTGGCTCACTGCAACCTCCGCCTCCTGGGTTCAAGCGATTCTCCTGCCTCAGCCTCCCGAGTAGCTGGGACTACAGGTGCACACCACCTCACCCAGCTAATTTTTTTTTTATTTTCAGTAGAGATGGGGTTTCACCGTGTTAGCCATGATGTGCTCGATCTCCTAAGCTTGTGATCTGCCTGCCTCGTCCCCCCAAAGTGGTGGAGTTACAGATGTGAGCCACCATACCCGGCCGACGTTTTTCAGTGTACAGTTCAGCAGTGTTATGTATGACCACAGTGCAGTACAGCCATCATCACTGTCATCTCCAAGACTTTCATCTGGCAAAACTGAAACTCTGTACCAGTTAAACAACCCTCCTCATTTCTTTCTCATGCCAGGCCCTGGCAGCCACCATTCTACTTTCTGTTTCAGTGAATTTGACTCCTCTACATACCCCATACAAGATTTGTCTTTTGGGACTGGCTTATTTCACTCAGTATAATGTCTTTATGAATCATCCATATTGCAGCAGATTTCAGAGTTTTCTTCCTTTTGAAGGCTAAGATTCCATTGTATGGATAGACCACACTTTGTTGATGGACACTTGGGTTGCTTCCACCTCTTGGCTATTGTGAATAATGCTTTTATAAATACAGGGGTGCTGATCTCTCTAGGAACTCTGTTTTCAATTCTTTTGCTGGATCATATGGCAATTTAAAAAAAAATTTTTTAAGGAAACACCATACCTTTCCTTTCCTTTCCCCTTGCCTTTCCCCCTTTCCTTTCCTTCATTTCGGCTCACTCTGTCACCCAGGCAGAGTGAGATGAGGTCCACGGCTGGAGTGCAGTGGCGTGATCTCAGCTCACTGCAACCTCTGCCTCCTGGGTTCAAGTGATTCTCCTGCCTCAGCTTCCTGAGTAGCTGGGATTAAAGGCGTGCACCATCACACTTGGCTAATTTTTGTACTTTTAGTACAGGCAGGGTTTTAGCATGTTGGTCAGGTTGGTCTCAAACTCCTGACCTCAGGTGATCTACCCGCCTCTGCCTCCCAAAAGTGCTGGGATTACAGGTGTGAGCCACCGTGCCCGGCTCACCATGGTGTTTTCTTTTTTTTTTTTTTTTTTTTTTTTTTGAGACAGAGTCTTGCTCTGTCGCCAGGCCCCCAGGCTGGAGTGCAGTGACATGATCTTGACCCACTGCAACCTCCACCTCCTGGATTCAAGCAATTCTCCTGCCTCAGCCTCCCGAGTAGCTGGGACTACAGGCGTGCGCCACCACGCCCAGCTAATTTTTGTATTTTTTTAGTAGAGATGGGGTTTCACCATGTTGGCCAGGATGATCTTGCTCTCTTGACGTCGTGATCCGCCCACCTCGGCCTCCCAAAGTGCTGGGATTACAGGCGTGAGCCACTGCGCCTGGCTCACCGTGCTGTTTTCTATAGCAGCTGCACCATTTTGCATTCCCATCAACGGTGCACATGGGTTCTAATTTCCACACCCTCGCCAGCACTGCCATTTTTTGTTTTTTTGATAGTGACCATTCTAAGGGTGTGAGGTGGTGTTTCACTGTGGTTCACCCTCTAGCACTTTGCACACTGAATTCTCTACTTAGTGCAAGTGAGGTTAAAAACAAAACAGGAGGTAAGCACGGTCCCATGGCAGCTTCTGGAACATGACGAGGTGGCTCTGTGGGCCAGGCTGGCTGGGCTATCTCTGCATCAGTGTTGGGAAAGACTGGGAGGTGGGAAGAGCACTGGATAGGAAGTCATGGCCCAGGCTTCTGGGCTCAAGGGGTGGTGGGATAATTATGTCACCTTGTCCCCTTGGTATAGGAAGACCAAGGAGATGCTGCATGTGAAAATGCCTTAAAAACCTCAAACCAGGCTGGGCGCAGTGGTTCACACCTGTAATCCCAGCACTTTGGGAGGCCAAGGCGGGCGGATCATGAGGTCAGGAGATTGAGTCTATCCTGGCCAACATGGTGAAACCCTGTCTCTACTAAAAATGCGAAGATTATCTGGGCGTGGTTGCACACGCCTGTAGTTCCAGCTACTTGGGAGGCTGAGGCAGGGGAATTGCTTGAATACCAGAAGTGGAGGTTGCAGTGAGCTGAGGTCACACCATTGCACTCCAGCCTGGCGACAGAGCAAGACTCCGTCTCAAAAAAAAATAATAATAAATTATACTTTCAGTGGCAGGAGAGTTTAGTTTTTCCCTGAGGGGGTCCAAGTTCAGCCTCTACTGCAGATAGAAGGTGAGACTGGCTAGTGCTATAATCAGTGTCACTAAAACATCATCATCATCTTTACCATCATCACTGTTTTTCCACTACTGTGGCCAGGAGTGAACTAGACACGTGCTTCATAGTGTCTCTCATCTGCACACAGCTGTGCAGCTGAAGTGTCATTGTTAGCTCCGCTTTACCGATAAGGGGAAAGGGCCCCTGACCACGATCCTACAGCTAAGTGGCTGAACGAGAACTCAAACCCAGCTTGGTACCCCAAGCCCCACTCTTTCCACTATCCCGTGTGACTTCTGGGCTTAAATCTAATTTCTGTCCTAATCATGTTAACCTACCACATCCTCAGATCACATCAGCTGCTTCCTGTGGTATGGGAATCCAGGTGGTCTGGAGCTATGTGCAATATCGTTAAGATAATAAAATTAAGTGGCGGCCACACACAGCTGCCAAAATTAGAGAAAAATTCTCTTCCATAGAAGACACTGTTGCCCCACGAAGTCTCAGACCTGCATTGATGCAGCGCTTGGTTTCTCTCCTCTGCCTCCTTTAGGGCCCATCTGGTTGGACAATCTCCACTGTACTGGCAAGGAGGCGACCCTTGCAGCGTGCTCCTCCAATGGCTGGGGTGTCACCGACTGCAAGCACACGGAGGACGTCGGTGTGGTGTGCAGTGACAAAAGGATTCCTGGGTTCAAATTTGACAATTCGTTGATCAACCAGATAGAGGCAAGTCATGTGCTCTTGATGTCTCCTTCACACAAACGTTATTCCTCTTCCTTGCAACTTGCTTTTTTGCGTATTGATTTCAAGAAGTGGTGTGTGAGCAGGGAGGAGTTACCTAACCCAGTGGGATTAGATGCAAGGGCAGTTTAGGGAAGGATTTCTGGAGAAGGGAATCGCATCCACGCGGAAAGGCATTCCAGGCACAAGGAACAGGATGGGCAGAGGCACAGAGGTGTGAAGGTTGGGCTGGGATAAGCAGAGCATCATGGCAGGTGGAGTGCATCTGGGAGTAGAGTGAACTGAAGCTGGAAAGATGGGCATGAAACACCTGCTGTGCCATGTTCAGGAGCTTGCCCTTTGGGTGGGAAAACGTATTCATTATCAATTGCTGCATAACGAATTGCGCCCAGATTTTGCAGCTTAAAACAATGAGTCTTTATTATCTCGCCCAGTTTCTGAGAGTCAGGAATTGAGGAGCGGCTTAGCTACTTGACTGTGGTCAGGGTGTCTCATGGAGTTGCATTCGGGCTGTGAATGGGGTCTGGAAGTTCCCCTCCCACTCGAGGTCCTATGGTTGTTGGCAGGCTGTGGTTTCTTGCTAGCTGTAGACTGCAGCCCTCTGTTCCTCTCTATGTGGCCCCTCCGTAGGCCGCCTGAGTGGCCTCGGGACATGGTTGTCATCTTCCTTCAGAGTGAATGAGGCAAAGGAGTGTGAGAGAAGGCACAACATGGAAGTCATGTTTCATAACCTAATCTTGGAAGTGATACGCCATCATTTGTGCTGTATTCTGTGGATCACACGGACTAGCCCTGGTAGAATGTGGGAGGAGATTGCACAAGGGGTGACACAAGGTAGGATGGCTGGGGCCATCTTGGAAGCTGGTTACCGGTCGCTGAGGATTGGAATCACTTCAAAAATGCAGGTACTGGGGCCTCCCCCCTGACCTGCTGACTGAGAATCTCCTGCTATGGAAGCAGGTTATTTTTCTTAAGCAGCCCCAGATGATTCTGATGTTGCCAGAATGACCATCTCAGCTTTTGAAAATGGTCAACAGGGCTTATGACCTTTCTACATTTATGGCTAAATTTCAGGGTTAGCTTTCCAGCAAATTCTTTACCCAAACAATTAAATTAACACACACTTATTACATTACTCTTTTTTCTTTTGAGATGAAGTTTTACTCTTGTTGCCCAGGCTGGAGTACAGTGGTGTGATCTTAGCTCACTGCAACCTCTGCTTCCTGGGTTCAAGTGATTCTCCTGCCCTGAGTGGCTGGGATTACAGGAGTGCATCACCATGCCCAGCTAATTTTTGTATTTTTCGTAGAGATGGGGTTTCTCCATGTCGATCAGGCTGGTCTCGAACTCCCAGTCTCAGGTGATCCACCTGGCTCGGCCTCCCAAAGTGCTGGGATTACAGGTGTGAGTTGCCACACCCGGCCTGCATTACTCTTATGGGCAACATTTGTAGGGCTTAGGAAAGGAGGAGTTGGCAGCTAACACTCCTTTCCTCAAGGAACATGTTGGACATCACCCCCCAGGGATTGTGGGATCTGCCCCAAATCCAGGCCAAGGAACCTTCGCTGTGCTGCAGCCTCCAGTTGACCCCAGCACTAATGCAGAAGAAAGGTGACAAGATTGCCCTATTTGGGCCCCAGAGGAAGTTCTCTAAGACTGTGTCTTTATTGTCATGACTCACACAGTCCTTCTCTCTCCATGTATGTTCCCAAGCATGCTAGGAATTTGTCCAACCCTGCATTATAGCACGGAAAAGGATTTCCAGGCTTCTCTCAGCTGCAAGGAGGAGACTGCTGGTCGACACCTGGCAAATGCTGCTATTTTATTGGAGATAAATAGATTGTGATGGAGTTGATGTATTTTCTTCAGCCTTTGTCTTCCGGTCACTGATGACAGCTTTGCCTTCTCTTTTTTTTTTTGAGACAGAGTCTCACTTTGTCACCCAGACTGGAGTGCGATGGCAATCTTGGCTCACCGCAACCTCCGCCTCCCGGATTCAAGCAATTTTCCTGCCTCAGCCTCCCGAGTAGCTGAGATTACAGGCACGCACCACCATGCCCAGCTGATTTTTGTATTGTTAGTAGAGACGGGGTTTTACCATGTTGGTCTGACTAGTCTTGAACTCCTGACCTCTTGATCCGCTCACCTCAGCCTCCCAAAGTGCTGGAATTAGAGGCGTGAGCCACCATGCCTGGCCAACAGCTTTGCTTTCTTTACCATTAAGTTGATGATCTCAAGGATGAGCTTGTCCAACCCAGTTTCACAAACTTTTCCATCTCCATTCCCTATAACCTCATGGACAATAGTTAGCCCCACTTAAATGTATCTTATCTCTCCCATGAGATCGGAACCTCCCAGAGGGCAGGGGCTCTATCTTGTCATCATTGTATCCAATAGATAAATTCTACGTACCTAATGGGAACAAAATCTCCACCTCCCAAATTTTCTTCTCCCCCAGAAATGCAAACCAGAAATTGTTACTCCTTAGATGGAGAATCTCCCAGGTTGAAACATTAAACTCAACAGCAGTGAGAAGCACGTGGACGCAAGTCATTTCTTCACAGCTTGCCCTGCCTACTAGGACCATGAGCTGATTCGTAACATCTTGGATGGGCCTCTGTTCAACCTAGAACCTCAGGGTAATCCACTTTGAGTGTCCAGTGAAGACCCACCTTCTTGGCATAAGAAAGTCATTGATGGTTTGAATAAAAAAGGAAGACAGGCCAAAACATCAGTGAGTTTTGTATGGAGAACCTGAGAAGGCTTGTCTACCATTACAAAAAAAAATGATTTTGGAAAAAGGACTCTGAGTGACACGTCATTCGATAAATGTTTGTTGAATACCTACTGAGTGCCAGTTCGAATGCTTAGCGTTTCCAGGAGGAAATAAAATGGATCATATCAAAAGCAGAACCTTCATGGGGTGGAATAAGCATAGAAAAGACTAAAAAAAAATAATGTTAGAGAGAACTTTCTTATTCTGGAAGGGCTAAGATTCCATGATGGGAAAGCTTAGCCCCTACCTTCATTCTGGGCATTTGTTGGGTACCTGCCGGTTTGGGGCACCAGTAGGGAAAGAAAACATGGCCCTTGTCCTCCAGCCCTTAGAACCTTAGCCCAGCTCACAGAGGTTCTCCCCAGACACCCTGAGGTCTAGGCCCTTTCATGACCTACTTTCAGCAGGTACCGAAGGGAAGAAGTTGCAGGGGACTCATCATCAATGAAAGTTCCCTCAGTCTCTGCAAGACAAGATGTGTACCTTGTAGAAAGCTGGGGATCCTTCCAAGGCAAGGAGCATGGGCCCTGTCGAATCTCCAGAAACCCAGAGCAGGCAGCCTGTGGAGATGTCACTGGCTTAAAGGGCCAGGTGATATCCACAGGTTTCCACGCTCTGCATTTTCCTAGAAGGCCTCCCTCTTGCTGTCAGACAGATCAGGCTAGTGACCACGAGCCAGAGGGGGAGCTTTCTGGCCCAACCACAGAGACTGAGGGAACTTTCATTGATCAGTTCCCTGCAACTTCCTTTTTGGTACCCGCTGAAAGTAGGTCATGAAAGGGGCCTACACCTCAGGATGTCTGGGGAGAACCTCTGTGAGTTGCCAGAAGATTCTTGTATCCTGGGCTTTGTGGCTGAGGCTCGTGCTTACTGGCAATGCTGGCCTGATGGGTGGAGAACAGCCTAGACCACCTACGTAGGATATTTGTGGGATACTGAGACGTTTCTCCAAAATACCTCCTGGAACAGGCTGTGTCAGTAGCTGAAGTCATAGGATCGTTCCTCTCAGCTAAAGAAATGCCCTCTATTAAATTTTTGTGGACAAGAAGAAGAGGTGCAGCTTTGGTGGACATGCATTTGGGTGAAGTCATGAACACATTGACTAATGATACCCAGGGTGAACTGCTGACTAATTTGTGTATAAACAGAGTGGATGGTCTCTGATGGCGAGCCCTAGGGCTCTGCTCTGGCTTCCTCATCATGTATCAGGAATGTTTGTGGCAATTAAAAGGTATACTGATAAAATCTATGGGAGATACAAAACTAGGAGAGATTGCTAGAGTATAAAATTGTGGAATGAACTTTCAGAGAAACTGCTGTAGGTTGAAATAATAGGCTCAAGCTGTAACATGTTAGGGATGAACAGAAGGTCCTATATCAAAGTTCATGAAGAAAAACACAGCCACAGGAGTGCAGACTTTAGGGGGAGTAACTAAAAAATCATTGATTTTGTTTTTTTTAAAGGCCTGGTGTGGTGGCTCACACCTGTAATCCCAGTACTTTGGGAGACAGAGGTGGGCAGATTCCTTGAGCCCAGGAATTTGAGACCAGCCTGGGCAATATGGCGAGACCATGTCTCTAGCAAATTTAAAAAGTTAACCTGGCATGGTGGCACGTGCCTGTGGTCCCAGCTACCTGGGAGGCTGAGGTGGGAGGATCGATTGACCCTAAGAGGTAGAGGTTGCAGTGAGTAGTGCACACCAGCCTAGGTGACAGAGTGAGACCCTGTCTCAAAAAAATAAAAGAACAAATTTCCGAGGGGCAGTCGTTGACTAAAAGTTCAGTATCAGCCAAGTGTGACAGGGCTGCTGAAAAAAAAAAAAAAAAGTGAATGTCAACTGGTTTACTGATAGAATTAGTTCCCTAAGCTCTTTGCCTTTTGGACCAATCACTGACTGTAGGGTTCAGTTCTGGATCCAGATCTCCACCAAAGGAAAGGCCGACAGGATGGAGACAAATCTGGAAACCATATCACAAGGAACTGAAGTTGTCAAGAGAAGAGATATGGGGAGAGATGGTTCTCTTCAAATACTTGAACTACTACCATGCAGAAGAATGTTTAGAATATATTCCAACTCCCGACCGGGCCACTGTGGCTCACACCTGTAATCCCAGCACTTTGGGAGGCCGAGGCAGGCAAATCATATGAGGTCAGGAGTTCAAGACCAGCCTGGCCAACATGGTGAAACCCCATCTCTACTAAAAATACAAAATTAGCTGGGTGTGGTGGTGGGCACCTGTAATCCCAGCTACTTGGGAGGCTGAGGTTGAATCCAGGAGGTGGAGGTTGCAGTGAGCTGAGATGGTGCCTGGGCAACAAGAGTGAAACTCTGTTTCAAAAAAAAAAAAAAAAAAGAATATATTCCCACTTCCAGAGCCAAGGCAAAGAGGGGTGTGATGGGAAATAGATCTCAGCTCAGTGGAAGCCTTGCAGTAGACAGCTCTACCCTAAGTTAGGTGAGCTCCTTGTCGATGGAGGAGGAATTCAAGCATGAACTGGACAACCTCTTGCCAGGAATATTGTGGTCAGATGCCTACATGGGGAAGGAAGTAGGATTAAGTGATTGCCAAGTTTTAAGACCCTTGTTACTCAGTGTCTGGGAAAATGCACTCATCGCACATAGCCCACCAGCTGGATATTGACAGTGCACACAGGCATCACGTGTGTGTAAGAACACAGAGAGTGGGGGGCGGCGGGGGCTGCCAACCAGCGTGTGTATTGTGTGCTTAGGGTCTCTCTTTGTCTTTCTCCGGCCCCTACGGCCTTGACCTTGAAACCAGGTGCAGACTTTTCACTCTTCATATCAAAGTGTGAGAGTTAAAGCCCTCCCTCAACTTCCCCTAGTTTGGAAGGGGAAAATTCAAAAGTGGCCAGGAACGAAATGTCAGTGAATGCTTTCTCATGTCTTGTGACCCTGGTTGTAGACCACTGGGCTAATGAATGTGATGAGGGCATCCATGTCCCTTCCCACGGCTACTCTTCAAGGGTGTGGGCTGGGCTCTGTAACATTCATCCTCATTAACCCCTGGAGATTGGGGATAGAGCACAGATAATTACAGATGACCCTCACAGCCCATGCATCCTTCAGAGTGCACTGGAATTCCCAAAGCAGAGAGTGGAAGAAAACTGCATCAGTCTAGACCAAGTTCATCCTACTCTGGAATGCCAGAGGCATGAGTCACTAAGCCCTGGAGCCTGGCTGATGGAATTTCACTTAATGAGCTAACTGTGCTTCCCTGGACTCCTACAGCTACTTGGAGAATCCTTGGGGGCTCCTGATGGTTTGTGAATTCCCCTCTAGAGGAGGAAGAAAATCACGCCTTCTTCGTATAAATGACCCCACCAAGGGAAAGTTCATAGGTTCGTACCCTAAGCTGCCTTTTGACCAGCATCCAGAACAACTGGGTAAGGGTTCACTTCAACTGGGTAGTGTCCAGCAAGTTGAATTCAATCCCTTTCAGCTGCAACAGTCTGTAGTCCAGTGGCAGTGGTTTCTCCATCAGAAAGACATAGTGTGCATTCATCATTTACAAGGTAGTTTTAAATATTCTGTAGGGGAACAAAATTGGATGATTTCTGTAAAAGTGCTTTGCAGACTCTAAAGTGCTATACTGGGTTAGTCCTACCACTGAATCACCAGCCTTGGTTCATTTTATCCAGGAAATTAACCAGGCAGGTTCTCAGTTTTCCCCTTCTCTGACACAGGCTGTACCGTCATATCTTGTATATTCTCAGTTTTGGACTCCAGAAGTGAAGGCAGAACCCCCCGGGTTCCAGTCCCAGTGGAGACTGGAACTCACAGCTGTATGTCTGGAGTGACTGACCCTTCCTGGGTCCCTGGACACTGTCCTATAAAACAGAAGTTTATCTGGATGTAAAGAAAATGAGTTTTAGGTCAGTCCTCAAAACTTTCTTAAAAGGAGTTAAGTAGGAGCAAATAAGCAAATGTCAAATACTCTTGGCTGCAAGTGAACAGATCTCTTTTAAACCTGGCAAACAAGCCCCAGCCAAACCTCCCAGGATTTCAGAGCCTCTTAAATCGAGAGGCTTTGTTTCCGCCCGTGGCGGGTAGGCCAGTTGGAAAAAGCATTAGATAAGGAGAGATGACAAATCCAGATGCCCTGCTGAGTAAACCTCTGCTCCCTGGCTGCTCTGCACGTTGCCGGGTCATGTGCTCAGGAGGCTTTGTGGCTGGGCTGTGTGTTGTTAGATCAGGGAACATCCTGGTCTTTTGTCTTTTCTTTTCCCCACCCCCACGTTCTTCCTTGCCCATCTTTTTTTTTTTTCTTTTTTTGAGACAGAGTTTCACTCTTATTGCCCAGGCTGTAGTGCAGTGGCGTGGTCTCGGCTCACCAAAACCTCCGTCTCTCAGTTTCAAGTGATACTCCTGCCTCAGCCTTCCGAGGAGCTGGGGTTACGGGTGCCCGCCACCACACGCGGCTAATTTTGCATTTTTAGTAGAGATGGGGTTTCTCCATGTTGGTCAGGCTGGTCTCGAACTCCTGACCTCAGGTGATCCGCCCATCTTGGCCTCCCAAAGTGCTGGGATTACAGGTGTGAGCCGCTGTGCCCAGCCCTTACCCATCTTCTAAAGGGTCTTTTGCAAAAAGCAATTCCATTGCCAGAACTGATTAGAAAGCCCCAGGCTGTGAGATTTCGGTGTTGCCTATCCCCGGAATGACCTCTGAGCCTCAGTTTCCCCTTTGTTAAAGTGGACAGCCCCAGAGGTCTTGAGGGGCCAACAGGGGTGATGAGGACAGAATGAGGAGAAAGCCATTTGTTTCCACCCTGGGGGAGAAACTTGTCCCCCATTCTCTGCTCTCTCATGTTCTTTGGGAAGGACGCTGAGACCTGAAAAAGCCCTTTCTTCTCATCTTAACCACAGAGGCAGAGGCTGCTGTGAATTTTTTAAATTCCTTGGGTCCAGGTTTTTATTAGTCACAGTCAGCTGCCAAATGTTTCAGCATTGCCCTCCCAGCGGCAGCTTTATCTGTCTGGGAGCAGCAGGGGGTGGAGGGCGTCAGCCTAAAAGGGAAAGGTCTCTAGAAGGACTTCCGAAAAGTCTGAGCCCTTTCCAGCCAGGAATCTCATCCCTCCCCCGGACTCCACCAGAGAGGTTGCACTGGGTGGTTTTGGGAAACAAGGGGGCCTGTTTTTACCTCTGTGCAGTTTAGAAGGTAGTGGTCCCTGCAAGCCTAAATATAGACCCCGTTCCCAGATGGTCCCAGTGTAGCTGGATGGCCTGTCTGTAGGAGGAAGAGAAATGGTAGCAAGCGGGTAGTTTGTGCCGGACTTTTCAGCAAGGGTGGAAGGAGCCATGGTGAAGGCTCACAGCCTGAACCCTCGGTCTTGCTGAACTGTCTGGCTGGACAATCAGATGTAGCTCTCCTGGGTTTTGTCTCTCCCACCTCACAGGGAGCTTGGGGGAAGAGGTTATGTAAGATCCCTTCCAGGGCTGGGCGAGGTGGCTTACACCTGTAATCCCAGCACTTTGGGAGGCCAAGGCGAGTAGATCACTTGAGGTCAGGAGTTCGACACTAGCCTGGCTAACGTGGCGAGAACCCCATCTCCACTAAAAATACAAAAAACTACCTGGGTGTGGTGGTACACGCCTGTAGTCCCAGCTACTCGAGAGTTGCTTGAACCTGGGAGGTGGAGGTTGCAGTGAGCCAAGATCGTGCCACTTTACTCCAGCCTGGGCGACAGAGCAAGACTCTTTTAAAAAATAAAAAAAGATCCTCTCCAGCTCTCACATTCCATGATTCTATTTACTAAGAGTCTATATGTCGCCTAGGCTTGCCAGCTACCACAGGGACACACAAGGCAAGTGGTTCTAAGGTGACCTATTTTCCCAACTGAAAATCTGAAATGCAAAAGGTATATATGTGGATAACAGATGGGAACTTGGTTTCTGGCCCGGGTGTTGCAGATACAATGCTTTGAAAAGTATAAATACCATTATAACTGTGAGATGAAATAAACCAATACACGACATTATATTTCTTGATTAGATTGCACATGAATAAGTAGCCTTATAATTTGTTTTAGATAAATAAATGAACAAGATGCACTCGAACTTTGGAGAATGTGATTGGGTGCTCAGTTGCATGGCAGTTGGGAGAAGAGAGAGGTGAATGAGGAAACCTGTGGGAAAGTTGCTATCCTGAGGAAGTAGGGGCTTGATCTGGGCTGGGGAAAGCCCCTCCCTTTCCTGCGTGGGCAGCTCTGCTCTGCAGGGAGGCCTGGTGACGTGACTAGGGCGGAGTGGGCAGTGGGCAGCCTGGTTCTGCAATGAGCCTAAGTCACCTCAGCCATGCTGCGTGTCAATGCCAAGGAATCCCCCCCACCTCATCTCCAGGAGGCTCTTGCTAAGGATCTGTTCATTCATTCACACAATACATTTCAGTTCAGCACCAGACCCTACGCTAGGCATGAAGATAAGGGGAGTGATGGAACAGACCATCCTGCCCACCCTGAGCTTTCTGTCTAGCAGTGAAGAAACAGTCTCATGCATTGTGACTGTGTTACCATGGTGATGATTGCTGTGAAGAGAAGCATCAGATTCACCACCAGGGTGTGGCGGGCAGTCGGGCCTGACCAGGACAGGAGGAACTGCCTGGGTCACAGAGGCTGGTTGTTGGAACAGGTGTCCTGCCGGCTTCCTGCCGACAGCAGGGCTTGCCCGTTCTCCAAAGAAGCAGCCTCTGTTACCTACCCAAGTGGCTGCCTGCTTGGAAAATGAAACACAGCATTCAGTTTTCCAGCAGTGTTGCAAAGCTCTTGATTTATAGGAGGAAGGGCATGACAGACTACCGGCTCTTTCCTTTGGGGCTGTCAGCATGACCTCAGCTCTCCAGGCCACCCCCATGCTGCCCCCAGTGGCCTCTATCACCTAGAGCTGATGAACAGAAATTGTTGAAATGCCTTTCCTCTCTCCTTTCTTCCATCTGGAAGTCACAGGCTGGAGAATGTTAGCAGCTTTTTTTTTTTTTGAGACAGAGTTTCACTCTTGTCGTCCAGGCTGGAGTGCAACTGCGCCATGTTGGCTCACTGCAACCCCTACTGCCTGGGTTCAAGCGATTCTCCTGCCTCAGCCTCCCGAGTAGCAGGGATTACAGGCACGTACCACTATTCCCAGCTAATTTTTTTATCTTTAGTGGAGACGGGGTTTCCCCATGTTGGCCAGGCTGGTTTAAAACTCCTGACCTCAGGCGATCTGCCTGCCTCGGCCTCCCAAAGTGCTAGGATTACAGGCATGAGCCACTGTGCCTGACCCCCAGCAGCTTCTTAAACTAAGAGTTTCTGATTGGATCATCAAAAGAGGATAATTATAACATAGTCAGACTCTTCAAATATAGCATGGCTTATACTGTGTACAGATAATAACCACTTAGACAAGCCATCTGACTGTGTGCTATGGATCAGAACGGCTTTTAATTCAGTTCAGCAACTGTTTATTGGTGTCAGATCTCAAGGAAAAAGGGGAGAGGGTGTTAGAGAGCTCAGATGACAAAAGAATGGCTGGACAAAGCTTACATGTTCTCTTGTCTATCCATAAGTCACACAAGTCATGCTTATGTTACGCAGAGAGGTAAGGACTGCCTAGCTGTTTATTTTGCATTAAACAAAGAATGAAAATTGTCTTTATTAAAATGTTGGACTTGGCACTCAGCATGTCTAGCTAAGCTGAACTCCTGTTATTAGATTTTGAAGAAATCATTACTGGTTCCTTCCAAACATGTTTGAGGACCTACTATGTGTCTGGCTATAGTGGGTCCTGAAACATGGTTGGAAGGAACCAGTAATAAATTCTTACTGTGTGGGTAATACAAAAACGAATAAGGCAGAGTTTTGCCCTCAGGGGATTCACAGTCCAGTTGAGTGGCAAAAGCATGTGGAAAAGTAAATAATAGTACAAGATAGTCAGTATAAGCCAATAACCCAATGAGTCACCAGAATGCTGCTGCTGGAGGAATAAAGAGGAAATCAAACCTGTGGGTGTGATATTTGGGGGCAGGAGAGGGGGCTTCACGGAGATGCTCGTGCTGCCTCTCGTCTTCCAGATTAGGGACCTCATGACAGCAGGGACCATGCCTGTCTGTCCTTTCAAGGTCTCACACAGTACTTGGGACATGGTAGCACTGGGCAGATATTTTTGAATGGATGAATAACATTTTCCCTGATGATTGGCAGGATTCTGATAGGTAGAAAGAAGGGACTGAGAATGGCAGGGTGTGGCATGGGACTAAGGCAGGCGGACCACCAGGAAGATCTTGAATGCTCTGTGGTCAAAGAGGATGAATGGATGGGAGAAGAAACCAGAGGTGAGGAGACAGTATGGGCCTAGGTGAGATGACGAAATTGTCGCACCGTTCTTATGCTCCCCACGCATTCTCCTTGCACAGCTGACTGGGAATTGGGAGAGGGAAGGGCAAGCTGATAGAAGGGCAGAGAAGATCTTGCTAGGGCTGAATGGCCACGTGAGTGAGGAAGAGAGAGGGTAATGAAGGTCTGCACAGCTGGAGGCAGGAGCGTCCCTCAATGACTCAATGAAAATAGGAAGAGTTGAAGGCATCTTGGATGTGTTTGGTTGGAGGTGCTGAGAAGGGTGCCAGGCAGGCAGCTGGGACATGGGTCTGTATCTGGGAGGCCGCTGTTTTTGTTTTGTTTTGTTTTTTAGAGAGAAATTCTCGCTCTCTCGCCTAGGCTGGAGTCCAGTGGCACAATCCTAGTTCACTGCAGCCTCAAACTCCTAGGCTCAAGTAATCCTCCCACCTCAGCCTCCTGGGAGGTAGGACTATGGGCTTGTGCCACCCTGCCTAGCCAGTTTTTTAACTTTCTTTTTCTTTTGAAGAAATGAGTTCTCCTTCTGTCGCCTAGGTTGGTCTTGTACTCCTGGCCTCAAGCCATCCTCCTGCCTCAGCTTCTCAAAGTATGAGGTTATTACAGGTGTGAGCCACCACACCCAGCCTGTTTTATTTATTTTATTTATTTGTTTGTTTGTTTATTTATTTTTTGAGATGGAGTCTCGGTCTGTCACCCAGGCTGGAATACAGTGGCGTGACCTCGGCTCACTGCAAACTCCGCCTCCCGGGTTCAAGGCATTCTCCTGCCTCAGCCTCCTGAGTAGCTGGGATTACCGGCGCCCACCACCACACCTGGCTAATTTTTTTGTATTTTTAGTAGAGACGGGGTTTCACCATGTTGGTCAGGCTGGTCTCGATCTCCTGACCTCAAATGATCTGCCTGCCTCAGCCTTGCCAAGTGCCGGGATTACAGGCATGAGCCACTGTGCCCAGCCTATTTATTTATGTATTTATTTTGAGACAGAGTCTTGCTCTGTTCAGCCCAGTCTGTAGTGCAGTGGCACCATCTCAGCTTACCGCAACCTCTATCTCCCGGATTCAGGCAGTTCTCCTGCCTCAATCTCTTGAGTAGCTGGGATTACAGGTGTGTACCACCACGCCCGGCTATTTTTTTTGTGTTTTTTTTTTTTTAGTAGAGATGGGTTCTCACCAACTTGGCCTGGCTGGTCTTGAAATCCTGACCTCAAGGGATCCGCCCACCTTAGCCTCCCAAAGTGCTGAGATTAGAGGCGTGAGTCACCACGTCCAGCCCAGGTTGGTTGGTTGGTTGGTTGGTTTTGAGCCAGTCTCATTCCATTGACCAGGCTGGAGTGTAGTGGTGCGATCTCAGCTCCTTGTAACCTCTGCCTTCCAGGTTCAAGCAATTCTCCTACCTCAGTCTCCCAAGTATCTGGAATTACAGGCAGGTACCACCATGCCCGGCTAATTTTTTTGTATTTTTAGTAGAGATGAGGTTTCACCGTATTGGCCAGGCTGGTCTCGAACTCCTGACATGGTGATCTGCCTGCCTCAGCCTCCCAAAGTGCTGGGATTAGAGGTGTGAGGCACCATGTCCAGCCCTGTTTTGTTTTTAAATAGCCAAAGTAGGAAAGCTGCAGGCTCTGAGAGGAAGATGTAGGAACTTGCTGGTGGTCATGGGAGGCTGCATGCGAGGTAAGCAGAGGCTGGCTAGAGTGGACAGTCAAGCATTCTCATTGAGGGGTTGGTGTGATGTTACATCTTCCCAGCATGGTCCTCTCACCCCCAGGATGACTTCTCAGCCCAGAAAGCCTGGGGTGATATTAAATTATGACTTCTAGATCAGGGGGAAGGAGAAGGACCTCTGAGCTAAAACCTGGTGTTGCCAACCTGCCTGGTGCTGAGGGTTTAGAGCGACTGTGACGTGGATTCATGTAGGCTGGCTCGCTTGCTTTGCTTCTCCTTGTACCTTTCTCTGATGCAACTTCCAGCTAGACTTTCCTCGTTGGCGACGGCCCCAGACTATCGCATTCTGGAATTTACAAGTCATGGACAGATGCTGCAAATGTTAAATGTCATTCAGGCATTAACCTGAGAGTCAGAGCCCAGACCTCCCTTCCTCTCCGGCTGAAGTCACAAGTCCCTTGCCTGGCTGTGCCTTAGTTTTCACTTCTGGGAGCGGGTGCAAATCACTCCCAGAGCCTCAGGCCCTGCTGGAGAATATAATGAGCTCTGAGGACCACACATCCTGGGGTTTCTGTGTCTCCCTTGGAGGGAAGCTTTTTGGAGGCCTGGGTGCACTGTTGTCTCTGGCAAGAGGGACAGCATCAGGTTTTAGTTTGAATTTTAATATGTGCAGGGTACTTGACCAGCTTCTGGGATTTGGGGGCTGAATTTTAAACTTGCAAGCCTAGAGAGCCTTTCATTTAAAAAAGAAAAAAATGTGTGTATATTTTAATATTTCAAACTTTCTCTTCACTTTTGGGGCTGAACTCCTGGGGAAAATATATCCTAATACCTGTGGTTGTGGAAGGAATTCCATAGCAGTGAAGTAAAGAGAGAGGTGATGGGTGATGTGTATGCGCGTGTTTTCTAAGAGGTCTCACTAAGCTTCCGTGAGCTGGTTAGCCTGTGTGAGCACCAAATGTGTGCCCCAAAGGATTTCCCTGCCTCTTCCTGCTAGCCTAAAGGCAGGAACGCCCAGAGCCTAGCTCTCCCCTCACGTACACACTCCGGTCTGACTCACTGCTCCTCGACTTAGGGTGCTGGGCTTCCACTGTGCACAGCACCAGCACCCTTCAGGTGGCTGAAGGGGACACCCGGAATTCTCAGCCCCAGGCCCTGCCCTGGGTGAGTCACCCTCATTACTGGGCAATGCATCAGACACAGGCATGAGATGAGGACTGCTCAGAGACCAGTGGTCATTATGAGCCTGGAGCACAGATTTGGAGTTAGAACTCAATTTGCATTCTTGTTTACCTATTTATTGGATGTGTAAACTTGGATAACTTGCAAAACCTTGCCAAGATTTCTCATGTTTTCACCTCTAAATGGCTGGACCATGAGCCATCTTGAAAGCTGCCATGGGAATTGAATAACGGAGTGGATGTAAAGTTTTCTGTATAGAACTTAGCCTGCAGTTGGCCGGGTGTGGTGGCTCACGCCTGTAATCCCAGCACTTTGGGAGGCCGAGGTGGGTGTATCACGAGATCAGGTGTTTGAGACCAGCCTGGCCAACATGGTGAAACCGTCTCTACTAAAAATACAAAAAATTAGCCAGCCATGGTGGTGCACGCTTATCGTCCCAGCTAATCAGGAGGCTGAGGCAGGAAAATCGCTTGAACCTGGGAGGCAGAGGTTGCAGTGAGCTGAGATCATGCCACTGCACTCCAGCCTGGGCAACAGAGCGAGACTCCCTCTCCAAAATATAAATAATTAAATAAAAATAAAAAAGAACCTAGCCTGCAATTAATCGGTGTTTGATAAATGATGCCCATAGCTCTCATTATTCAGAGCTGAGACAGGGCACTGTGGTTGCGGTGGAAGGTGGAAGCCCAGCAAGGCCCAGGGAGGGCAGCGACTGCATTTTGTTAAATGAATGAATGAATAAGATGGATTTGAGCCTTAAAGACTGGGGAGGCTTTGGTTCTTTGGACGGAGACAAGGAGAAGACGTTCCAGTTTGAAGGAATGAGTGTGAAGCGTGTCGTGACTGCTTTCCTAAGGCCTTGCAAGGAACTAGATCCTTGCAGAATTTCCTGTACCATTTGTTTATGGTGGAGGAAATTCTACAAGGATCTTGTCATCCACACAAACAAATGCACACTCTATACATACAGAGACCCACGTAACATAGACACTCATACAGACAGAGTACACAGAGAACCACATGGCACACAGGCATACACACGCAACCGTGTCATGCATACATCATTGTGCACACAGAGACACACAGTCCCAGAGACACACACACACACACACACTCACATGACACATGGACACACCGACACTCACAAACACACCATCATGCATATATCACCATGCACATTTTCTACCACCATGCACACACACAGACCATCAAGCACACACCACCATGCACACACACACACACACACACACACACACACAAGATGCATAAACACATATGCAGTAAGTCAGTGGAAGAATGAGGATGATGAGACCTGCTGCTAGCCCTTTCTCTTTCCAGGCTGCATTGCCTTCATGATGGAGCCCCGTGGCTCTCCCCACCAGCCATATTTAGCAGAGGAACCTGCCCCGTATCATCGCAGGAATGAGCGCAAGCTCCCTTGGCGTTTGGGTTGGTGTGTGCTGGCCTCAGGCCCGCGTAGCTCTTTCCAGCGGAGTCTGCTGAGCTCCTCCAGCCGGGCCTTCTTCCTCCTCCTGTGGCGGGCAGGTGCTAGGGGTCACACCTTCCCTGCTGTGAGCCTACACTGCTGCCCACTGCAGGGGCAAGGATCTATGAACCGAAGGTCAGCCCAGGCCTCATGCTAGGCAGTAACTTGCCTTCTGGTCATGACAGTTACACACTGGAATTCCAGGCCGGCCTCCCAAGGTGGGAAGAGACAGAAGGCGGCCGGCTCGTGGGCTGGGTTAGACCTCAGGCCCTTTCTTGGCTCACCCCTGTCCACGTATCTTGGTGGCACGGGTCCTGCGGCCTGAATGAGGGCTGTAAAGGATCCAGGATCCAGGCTGGGGCATAATCCTGCCACTGGCAGCATTCCTTCCGCTCTGGTGGAAAGGAAACAGAGCCAAGTGCCATCATTCCAGGCCCACATACTTTCCACCGCCCTGCAGGACCTAGAGCCGGGCCTGGCTGTGGACCCTGAAGCCCGTGGCGAGGAGACATGAATCCCTGGGCACCCAAAGAATGGTTCTGTTCAACCTCGTGGTTCATTTGCATCTCGGCTGGACAGGGCTGGGGCACTTGGGTTGCTGGGTTCCTTCTGTCTTCCAGCCCCACTCGGACCGACCATACCTCCTGCTCTCTGGCCCACTCACAGGGCGTGTGTGTCCTCCATTGCACCTCAGGGCGGTCCAGGGGAGGGGACTGGAATCAGCTGGTATTCCCGTCTTTAAGATGGGGATGGCAGTAGCCATCAACCACTTCATTACAGCGTGTGAGGGTTAAGTAGGAGAATGCCAGGAAATCACTTCGCACAGGGCCGGGCACCTGTTGCCTGCTGTGGTAGCTGTTGCTGTTATGTGCTGCAGTTAGTGGTGTCTGCCGATCCATGTGAAGCTGGGGACAGTGATGGGGCTGGAGACATAGGTGGAATCAGTTCTGAATGCCTTAGAACATCTCACTCAATATGAGGATATTACATAGACAAGTAAGAGCTAGTCAAGGGACAGGGTTAGATCTGTGTTTTAGAAGGAGCTGGCTGCAGTGGCTCATACCTGTAATTCCAGCACTTTGGGAGGCTGAGGTGGGGGGATCCCTTGAGGCCAGGAGTTTGAGACCAGCTTAGGCAACATACTGACACCTCGTCTCTGAGATATATTTTAAAATTAGCTGGGCATGGTGGTGCACACCTGTACTCCCAGCTACTTGGGAGACTGAAGTGGGAGGATTGCTTGAGCCCAGGATATGAGACTGCACTGAGACATGATCATACCACTGCACTCCAGCCTGGGCAACAGAGTGAGACCCTGCCTCAAATAATAATAATTAATTAATTAAAAGAATAGTGAGCTCTGTGGTTGCTGGCCCTGTGGCAGACATAGAGAAGCAGGGACTCAGTCAGGGACTGTAGCAAGAGCTGGTGATGGCTGGCCATGTGATTCAGGAGGGAGCTTCCATAGTATTTGGAGCCTGATAGGGCAGGTCTTGGAAAGGCATCAGTAAGTGCCGCTGTAACTCCAGGGAGCTTCTGCTCCTCCCATCCAGCTTGGCCTCTCGAGGCTCCCTCTCCTACCAGATCCCCAGGACTCAGGTGTAGGTGGTACACGGGCATTCCAGCTCCACGTCAAGAGAGGAGGAATGCCCACGTGGGCAGGGAGACAGGCCCCTTTCTCCCACCTGTGCCCCTCCAGCCCTCCTCCACCTCCTCCCAAAGGGCCTTGCCAATGAATCTTTCCAACCCTGACCCCAGTCCCTGTCCTTCACTCCACAGATAGATGGGTGGGGTGGGTGTGGGAAGGGGACCCTCCAAGAGACTCAAGGCATTTGCAGTCTCTCTTTTCCTTGCTGTGGCCAAACAGTTGTCCCCAACCCTACCTCCCTGATCCCTGCTAGGCAGGTATGGGTCTCTGCACACAAGATGCTCGATGCCCAAATCTCTGCTTCCTTTCTCTCTAAGCCCTGTCCCTTCTCTCAGGCCTCTCTAAGGATTTTTTAACAGAGGAATGCCCACCCCTGGGGTATGAGGGAGTCTGCAGGGTGGCACCACCAGCTTCAGGACATCTGGGGCTCCTCTATCTGAAACTCAACTTTTACTGAAAGATTAATCAGGGTGACACACAGACACACACACACAGGCACATACACACATGCTTTGGAGTGAAATGCGAAACCCACATTCAAAGAACCCTTTCTCTCCCATGCATTTATTTCAAGGCCTGTGCAGGAAGAGGCTGCTGTCCTGTGCTCTCCAAGATCTTAGGTTGGGATGTGGGAGAAGCCCGTGGGTCTCCGAGTCTTCTCTGACTGCTCCAGGTCGCCCCACTCACTGTTGGGTCCTTGAAGCCTCACTACCAGCCATGCACAGCACTCTCTAACTGCAGCTTGGGCCATGTGCTCCTCGGGGGGTGCCTGGAGCTCACTGCAGGGCCCAAGGGCACAGGCAGGCCAGTGGCAGGCCCGGCCTGTAGTTGCTAAAGAAGGACTGAATGCCTGATGTCTCTGCAGCCAGGCCAGAAGGGTAACCCTCTCCCTCCACTCCTCCTTCTTCCCAGAACCTGAATATCCAGGTGGAGGACATTCGGATCCGAGCCATCCTCTCAGCCTACCGCAAGCGCACCCCAGTGATGGAGGGCTACGTGGAGGTGAAGGAGGGCAACACCTGGAAGCAGATCTGTGACAAGCACTGGACGGCCAAGAATTCCCGCGTGGTCTGTGGCATGTTTGGCTTCCCTGGGGAGAGGACGTACAACACCAAAGTGTACAAGTAAGAGGACTGCATCGAAGGGGTGGCTTTGAGGGTACGTGCCCCGCCTGCCTGGTTAAAGGAGTCCGCCCTGGCGGTGGCCTTTCCTTGACCAGGCACGGCCAGGCAAGCAGGTCTCCTTGCAGGCAGCCTGCATAGAGCCCCTCTGCTGGGCCAGGTGCCAAGTTCAAGGGCACCCCGTGGCATCCTAACCCTTGAGGAACTCACAGGTCTACAGGAGATAGACCCTAATCCCCAGAGTAGCCTGAGGGATGGCGTATTGCAGAAGTGAGGTGCAGGGTATCCCCAGCCCAGAGAACTCCAGCTTGGGGTGCTGCCAACCCGCTCAGGGACTGCATGAGCTAAGCTAGGGCAATACCCTGGCCAGGCCCAGCAGAGATAACACCAACTTAAGAGGAAATGTTTACTTGCCCTCCGCAAAGGGTGATTCTGAGAAATCTGGAAATGGCAGCAGGTCATTGAGAAACTGACCAATGCAGTTCACTTCATTCAATCCCAGTTAAATCCGCCAGTGCTGTTATGGTCGCTAAGGTTCATATTTCCCAGTGGGGGGGGAAAGAAGTAGGCAGGGGACAGAACCTGGAGTCATTTGACTTAAGGGGTGTCCGGTAGAAGGATTCCAGCACCCCAACAAGCTGGTGTCTACTTGGGGTATACTTGGTTGATCACACGGTCTTCTTCCCTCTTTTTTTTTTTTTTTTTCTGAGACAGAATCTCGCTCTGTCACCCAGGCTGGAGTGCAGTGGTGCGAACTCGGCTTACTGCAACCTCTGCCTCCCGGGGTCAAGTGATTCTCCTGCCTCAGCCTCCTAAGTAGCTGGGATTATAGGCACACGCCACCACTCCCGGCTAATGTTTATATTTTTAGTAGAGACAGGGTTTTAGCATGTTGATCAGGCTGGTCACAAACTCCTGACCTCTTGATCCGCCTGCCTTGGCCTCCCAAAGTGCTGGGATTACAGGCATGAGCCACTGCTCCAGCCTCCCTCCTGTTAATGATGATAGGAATATTAGCTTCTCTTTACTAAGGGCTTACAGTGTGCCAGGCACTGTTCTCAGTCATTTAATTCTCACAGCACCACTGGGAGATAGGGGTCTGTTTAAGAATTGAGGAAACTGGAGAAATGTGATAGAACCAGGAAGGGGCAGATCCCAGCCTCATGCACAGCCTGGCCTCTGGAGGTCCCCTATATCCAGCTATAGGGTCCACACTCCTGGAGAGTGCAGACTCACAGCACTGTCTCTTTCCTTCCAAATCAGAGGAAGAGAAGACATGGCTTCCATGTCAGGAGACCTAGCTTGAAGCCCCAGCTTTACCCGCCAGCTCCCTGGGGTGCCGAGCAGACCGCATATCCCTCCCTGACCCTGGCCCAGCCTGGCCTGGACGGGGTGGGCCGTACTTTGGTCCCAGCCCCTAGACCCCCACGTGGGTAAATGACTGCGGCCCCAGAGCTGCCCAGTGGGGTGAGCACACAACACCCTAGGGTAACCTCGATGGTGATTCCAGCCCCCAGACATGGCCCAGACCTTCCTTCCTGTTGTGGCACCAGGAGTCACCATCCTTGGAATACTTTGGGGAACTACCACCCGACTCCTTCCCTGGTGACACCTTCTCAGCTTTTCTTACTAGTTGGAGCCAAGAAAAGCAAGCCCCTTCCCTGGCAGGCTTCCTACCTGGCTGGCCCTGCCAGCACCCCTAGCCTGGCTGCAGTTCTGAGCTGTACAGCACACGCCTTGTTCAGATGGCGTTTGGAAGCCACCTCCCAACCCTGGCCAGTCCAGAGTCCTTCTCGGCTTTTGAGGAGTTGATCCCAGGCCAGTTTCAGCAGCTAGGCCCTGGGTAATCCTGTCACGTGCTGCGTTGGAACCCCCCTCCCCGCCCCTCCCACCCTGGCGTCTGTGGCTTTGCGTTTTCAAGTAAGGGGACGACAAGGCTTCCAAGGCTGAGAGCGATCCAAGAAGGGGGATGGTGGGTGGTGCTGTCTGCAGGATGAGAGATGAAGAACAGGAGCTGCTGGAAACTAACCCCTCTTGCAGCCTTCTAGCTGGGGGGAGGTGGAGGGCGGCCTTCCTAGTGGAGGAGTGTGAAGGAAAGGATGACCTTCTTGCTTGTCCCTGTCATTTTATGTTCATATCTGGGACTCAGTGACAGTTAAGCCTACATGTGCCCAAAAGAGAAAGGTGCTGTGAAGAGTTTCTGTGCCTCGGTGGTCTATCTGCCGGCAAAGGGCTAGGACTCCTAGGGCATGGTAAGGCTCAGAGACCACTGGCCCAAGCCCTGGGTCTGCATGGAAGAGGCCTGAAGGGCAGTGGACTCAGAGTGTCACAGCCCACACCCGGCAGAGCCTGCAGGACAGCCAGGTCGGCTCCAGGGAGAGCTCCCCACAGCAGCCTCCACCTGCCACAGAGGCAGGGTCAGCATTTCTGTTCACTCACTGTGGGCCACACTTTGGTCCACATAGCATAATACCCAGAACATGAAAGTAGGGGCTTATGGCGTTTTAGCTTAAGTCCATCTCAAACCCATCCTGTGCTATTTCCCCCACGTCCAGAAAGCATCATGGAAAAAGATGTACTCAGCAGCTGGCAGAATCCCACGACATCTGCCTTCACCCTTGGCTGGGGGAGAACTGGTGGGTAGGACTCCTGGTTCAATCAGCCCCACTCCATGTTCTTCCAGCAGCCCAGCTGTTGGCCTAGCTGCCTCTTTCACAGGCAGGCTTCCTGCTCCGCTCCGCTGCACCCAAGGCTGCCTCACTCACTCCAGTCACCCCTCCAGTCTCCAGGCCTGGAGCCGGGTAGGCTGTCTGCCACCCTCCGAGGGCCTCCGTCTGCAGCTCAGAGGCCTGTCCCCAGTGAAATACTGGGATGGAGGAGGGGAGGGCTGCCTCAGGGAGGCCTGGATGTGCTAGAGCGTCTGCAGCACATTCCTGGGGGCTGATGTCAGAGAGATCTGGGCTGCTGGGGACAGTTCTGTTTGCTGTGGGCTCTGCACTCTCCATTGAGCACGCAGGACATCTGTTCCTGGAGAGGGTGGCGCTCACTGATGGCTGGAAGCAGAAGGGTTTTCCTGAGCCAAGGCAGGCGGTGGGGTCTGACCAATCCTCGAGCAGCTGGTGTTCCCCCTGCCCGTGTCTTCTCCCACCCCTTGTAGGGGCGTCATGGAACATGGTGTAGGCGTCCAAGTGCAGGGGCCTTGCAGGAAGTGGGGCGGGGGGCAGTGGTTCCTGGGATTATTAATAGCCCTCCTGAGCTGTTCTCTGCTCTGGCCGCCGCTGTGGTGAGCACGCACCCTGGATTTACCAGGATAGTCCTCGTAGCAAGATTCTGTGTCATTGTGTTCACCGGCACACTAGAATTGTAACAAGTCTCAAATTTGGGTTAAGGAGAGATGGTAACTGTGTCTGTAGGCTCTGTCCTTCCTCTGTCTTCACTTCCCATTCACTCTGAGACTAAGGAGGTCCTTCCAGGGCTGCTGGAGCAGCAGGGACGGGACTTCGCCTCTGCCCTTTCTCAGGGTCAGCCTGCCCAGCGAAGCCCCTCTGCTGGCTCCTTCTGGCATCTTCCTGGGTCCTGCCATGCAGAAACAAGCATGCCAGCCCTGAAGAGCTGGATCGGCATGAGCAGGCAGGAGGGCCTTCCTGGACCTCCTTTGTTTGAAATCCCGTCATTCAGGGCCTGATTTACAGCCTCCTCTTCCGTAACATCATCTCCCTTCACCGCAACTAGGGAAGCCCTCCCTCCTCTCACTCTTTTTTCTTTAATCACTAAAGTTTTCTTTATTTACTTATTTATTTCACAAACTCTTATGTAGCCCTTCCTATGTCTGGGCACTGTTTTAGTGGCAAGTATTAACTCATTTAAACTGTCACGACAGACTGGGCATGGTGGCTCATGCCTGTAATCCCAGCACTTTGGGAGGCCAAGGCAGGCAGACCACCTGAAGTCAGGAATTCGAGACCAGCCTGGCCAACATGGTGAAACCCTACCTCTACTAAAAAATATGAAAAATTAGCTGGGTGTGGTGGTGTGTGCCTGTAATCCCAGCTACTTGGGAGGCTGAGGCAGGAGAATCGCTTGAACCAAGGAAACAGAGGTTGCCATGAGCCGAGATAGCGCCACTGCGCTCCGGCCTGGGTGACAGTGACTCCATCCCAAAAAAACCAAAACAACAATAAACAAATAAATAGTCACAACAATCTAGTGAAGTAGTTACTACTTCTGATTTTGGACATGAGAAACTGAGGCACAGTTTCCTTTTTCTTAGCCAGTCTATTACTTGCCAGTTGGTTACTGTTTCAGAAAAAAACTCAATTACCTGCATACATATTCTGTCTTAAAAAAAAAATACAAAGGAACACTTCCTGAGTTTTGTTACCATTACAGTTTCTACTGCTAAGCACATTGTACTTTATTCAGCAGATGTAGTAATTTAAGACTGTTTTCACTGCTTCTCATTGGAAATACAAAGTTAATCTTGTAAATCACTGGGAGAATTTAGCAATCGGCTTGTACTGCTCATTGATAAAGAAAAATTAAGCTAAAGAATGACAACAGGCCGGGCGCAGTGGCTCACGCCTGTAATCCCAACACTTTGGGAGGCCAAGGCGGGCAGATCACTTGAGATCAGGGGTTCAAGACTAGCCTGGCCAACATGGCAAAACTCCATCTCAACTAAAAATACAAAAATTAGCCAGGCGTAGTGGCGGGGTGCCTGTACTCCAAGCTACTTAGGAGGCTGAGGCATGAGAATCGCTTGAACCCAGGAGGCGGAGGTTGCAGTGAGCAGAGATCACACCACTGCACTTCTGCCTGGGGGAGAGAGTGAGACTCTCTCAAAAAAAAAAAAAAAGGAATGACAATAAATTGTGTTAAAATTATCTGAAGAGTTAAGGGTAACAAATGGTTTACTTTAGACTGTGAGGGGTTTTCTAGGACCAGGGATCTCACCTTTTTTTTTTTTTTTTTCCTGAGACAGAGTCTCGCTCTGTCACCAGGCTGGAGTACAGTGGCATGATGTTGGCTCACTGCAGTCTTCGCCTCTCATATTCAAGCGATCCTCCTGCCTTAGCCTCCCGAGTAGCTGGGACTACAGGCACGCACACCACCACACCCAGCTAATTTTTGTATTTTTAGTAGAGATGGGGTTTCACCATGTTGGCCAGGATGGTCTTGATTTCCTGACCTTGTGATCCACCCAGCCCAGCCTCCTAAAGTGCTGAGGTTACCGGCGTGAGCCAGCACGCCTGGCCTTCACCTGTTTTAAATAGCTTTGTGCATTCTGTATCCCTGGGCTTCATTATTCTTATTTCCTTACACTGAGTTAGTTCTTTCTCTCCTGGAATGGATGCTGCCTAAGGGCAGGAGGCCTTGTTCACCCTCTGGGTCCTATCCCCCAGTGCCCAGTGTGGTGCCCGGCATTACCAGGTGCTCAGAGAATGCTGGTGGAATGCACTGAGCTGGGACCCTTCTGTGAAGCAGGACTGAGCTCCAGGAGCAGGGCCCCGCCTCTCTTGTTCTACCTCACTGCAGAAGGAATCGGGGGGTAAGCGTCATGATGCCCTGGTCACCTGTCCCTTCCTACCCTCTGCAGAATGTTTGCCTCACGGAGGAAACAGCGCTACTGGCCATTCTCCATGGACTGCACCGGCACAGAGGCCCACATCTCCAGCTGCAAGCTGGGCCCCCAGGTGTCACTGGACCCCATGAAGAATGTCACCTGTGAGAATGGGCTGCCGGCCGTGGTGAGTTGTGTGCCTGGCCCGGTCTTCAGCCCTGATGGACCCTCGAGATTCCGGAAAGCCTACAAGCCAGAGGTAAGGGTGGGGCATGAGGTGTGGCCACTTGGCACTTGGTGGGGATGGGACGGTGTGGAAGGAGTAGGCATGATACCCCAGGAGAGTGAGGAGGGCTGGCCCCAGCTGAGATCACCATCATTGCTGCTTCACCCTGAGACCTGAGCGTCCTCTGCAGAGAAGGACTGCATGGGGGGAGAAGAATGCCCCAACATCGGTTGTCACAGGCTGTCTGTGTGCTGTCTGCTTACTCAGCGTGAGCAGGCCATGAAGGGGTGTGTGACAGGGACCTTGTGCCCCTGCACAATTACCAAAGGAGAACGGGAAATGTGACCCAGCACTGAAAAGCACATGCAGTCAGCCACGTTTCCAAGCATGTTTGGTTGATTTTGCAACAGAATGGATAATAATTTTAAAAAGCTTCCACCAAGATAGAAAACGTGCTGTTACCCTAAGTCGTCTTTACATTAGTCACGTTATATTTAAGTGAAACAGCATGTGTGTGGGGGGTGTGTGTGTATGAGTGTGTGTGGGGGGTGTGTGAGTGTGAGGATGTGGGGGGGGGTGTGGGTGTGTGTGGGTATGAGTGAGAGGGTTTGAGTGTGGGGGGGGTGTCTGAGTATGTGTGGGTGTGTGCATGAGTGAGGGTATGAGTGTGTGGGAGTGTGGTTGTGTATGAGTGGGGGTGTCTGAGTGTGGGGGGGTGAGTGTGTGGGGGGTGTGAGCGTGTATGTGTGGGTGTATGAGTGTAGGGATGTGTGTGAATTAGTGTGTAAGGGTGTGCGTGTGGGGGTGTGTGTATGAGTGGGGGGTGTGTGAGTGGGTGTGTGGGTATGAGTGTGAGAGGGTGTGTATGAGTGGGGGTGTCAGTATGTGCGCGTGTATGTGTACATGTGTGAGGATGTGTATGAGTGTGGGAGTGTATGAGTGGGGGGTGTCTGAGTGCGTGGGGGGGGGTGTGGGGTGTGTGTGTATGAGTGTGTGTGGGGGTTTGTATGTGTGGGTGTGAGTATGGGTGTGTCTGAGTGTGTGTGTGGGTGTGTGGGTGTCTGTGTGAGTGGTGGGGGTGTGTGTGAGTATATTCCAGAAATACAGATAAACATCTTCCCATATAAAGTAGCCCCATTTCAACAGGCCAATTTCTTTTCTTTTTCGAGGTGGAGTTTCACTCTTGTGCCAGCCTGGCTCAGTGCAACCTCCGCCTCCTGGGTTCATGAGATTCTGATTCTCCTGACTCAGCCTCCCAAGCTGGGATTGCAGACACCCACCACCATGCCTGGCTAATTTTTTTATTTTTAGTAGAGATGGGGTTTCACCATGTTGGCTAGGCTGGTCTTGAACTCCGGACCTCAGATGATCCACCCGCCTCGGCCTCCGAAAGTGCTGAGATTACAGACGTGAGCCACCATGCCCAGCCTAACTGGCCGATTTCTTAGGACAAGTAAAGTAGCCCAACCACAGCAGGCTTAACCCAGACTCTGAAAAAGAGCAAGCACCCTGTCCGTCTCTTCTTGATTCGCTTTTCTTTTCCTCCTCTTCCTTTCCCCTATATCCATCAAAGGGTCTCTGTGATTTCTGTGTTCAGGAAACAGCTAATTGCTGGTGAGTGTGTGGGGAATAGCAACAGGGAAGAGGGAGAGGGAGAGATAGGAGAAGTAACCGATCATGTCTCGGGGCTGATTGCCTGTGCCAGGTAGAACCTCAGTACTTAGGGCACTGTCTGCTGACTCCACATGGGTAAAGAGATAGCGTCTGAGGAGCCTGTTGATTGTAGTAATCACCGCCTTGGCAGGGTACGTTCCAGGTGGGCTGTCACCAAGGCGGGGATAAAGGGAGCCAGAGGAGGCAGAAAGGCTCTGGGGTGGGAGCAGAGAGTGTGTCAACCAGCTGTGTCAGCAGGTCAAGGCAGCTGGGTAGGAGCAGAAGGGCAGAGCCACCCAGCCCTCCCCCAGCCATGCCCTTTTGTCTCCTCTCTCCGCTCCCTCTTTCCCCTCTTCCCTCCCGTCTCCCCTCTTTGTCAAGACCTGCTCTGGAAAAGGGGTGATTATACTCTTCCAACATAAAAGGGAAACCATGGCAAGAGCTGGATAAACCACACTGGGGGCCCTCTCCCAGGCTGGGTGGTGATTTGGACAAAAGACTGAGCCTTAAGTGAGAGGAGTGAAATGCACGGTGGGAGCCCCACCCTCCTCAACAGAGAGAGTGGGGACTAGTAGGAGTGACTTCCTGGCACTTCCATGAGGCCCTGCCGCCTCTGTCCCCTCAGTCTCCTCAGGGGGCTCTGAAGAGCACAAAGGTGACCACACCATTATACGTGTGGCTCCAGGACGCACCTGGACAGCGCCACTTTCCCCCTCCTCCGACAGTCAGCCCACCACCCTCCAAACTACCCCCTACCCTCCTTGCTCCTGTGTGTGACTCGATGGCCACAGCCTTCCCACAGCCTCAGCCTGAGCCTCAGAGCTTTCCTTGTGTGTCATCCAGAATACCAGATCCTACTGTTTTGGAATTCCTCTACTCTGCGGTTTAAAGCAGAGGAATCAAGTTCATACCAAACCAATTAAAACAGAGTGAGCAGGCCTTACATCATATTTTCCCTTGGTTTCTTTCTTCCCTTTGGGGCCAGCTGACTGCCTGCCCACCGCCGGGCTGGGGAGAGGTTATTTGACACTCCGCCTCCATTAAGCTTAGGTCATGGATAGTCACTCTGTGGGAAGACAGCTTGGGAAGGGAGGCCGGGGAAGCAGGAGGCCGCCGTTCTACAGAAAACAGGCTGGAGCCAGCAGTTGTACTTGTTTTATTCTGTTTGGGTTTTTTTTAAAGCTAGGATAAAAGTTCCTGTGGCCAATGGGTGTTTTCCCCTTTTTTCCTTCTCCCCGTACTGCCAGGGTCAGTGCAGTCCCTGGGGTCTGTACATCTGGGTTCTGTCCCAGCACCCCACCCTGCCATTGCCAGCCCAAAGGTACAGTTGGTAGAGGCAGGATCTTGTATGACATCAGCCCCCTCGAGGTAGCTGGTAGATGTGAATGCTTGAAAAGGTCCCCTCCACCCAGGCCTGCCTCGCCCCAGCCATCAGTGCTAGGGCAAAGGCAGTTATGGTCTGAGGACGACACAGGGCCCAGGGCAAGCAATGACTCTCATCTGACGTGACATGCCCAGATGGCTGCACAGTCTTCCTCACTCCCTCTGTGTGCAGCTGAATGAGCCTCAGCAGCAGCTGAGAGCCTCACAGGCTTCTGCGCCTCCTCCGAAACACACACATGTATACATGCAGCACGCGTGCAGGTGAGCCTGCGCATACACATGTGCAGAGAGAGAGATGCAAACCTGGGTATGTGGACAGCTAGAGTCACGCGGCCCAGCTCCTCCCATCTTGTAAGACATGATCCACTGTGGCCAAGACGTAGAGAGTGTGTCTTACTCCTGCCTAACTCAGGGGAACTCGCAAGGAGATGAAAGCTTCCAGACTGTAAGTGAGCACGAGGGGTGTTTAAATGCTCATTCTCCACCCTCTCTGCATTGCTGGTTGGGCTGCATCTTCTGCAGTCAGGCCAATTTAGACTTGGGAGTCATATCGGGGGTGGCTGGGCATGCCTCCAGCCCTGGAAAAATCAGTGTGGGGCTCCCATCCCTTACAGCCTCCATTCTCTGAGTCATGGCTGTATGAAGGTTGGCTTTCCAGCTCCCTGTCTTCCCATTCTGCTGTCTGCTCCCTCCTGCTCTGATTGTTGTGCACAGTAGAATCGTTCCAGTGCCCGCCTAGTACTGTGGAGTCTCTGCAGGCCTAGACTGTGGCACTGTGTTACAAGCAAGGTTGATCCAAACTTGCTTAGAAGCAACCTTGATGCCAGGTGTGGTGGCTCACATCTGTAATCCCAGCACTTTGGGAAGCCGAGGCAGGTGGATCCCTTGAGGTCAGGAGTTTGAGACCAGCCTGGCCAGCATAATGAAACCCCGTCTCTACCAAAAATTTAAAAAATTAGCCAGGTGTGGTAGTGCATGCCTGTAATCCCAGCTACTCCGGAGGCTGAGGCAGGAGAATCAATTGAACCTGGGAGGCCAAAGTTGCAGTGAGCTGAGATCATGCCACTGTACTCCAGCCTGGGTGACAGAACAAGACTCCATCTCAAAAAAAAAAAAAGTAACCTTGTTATAAGGAATAATTATGATCCATTTGGAATCTGCAGACTTTGGAGGGTAGGTGCTTCTTTCTGTAGCTCTAAAGCATGAAGCTCTAGAGTTGGTGGGGGGAAGTGCTGATGGAAGGATACTTGTGCCATGAATAGGTTGGGGTGATGAGTGATTGATAGTCCCCGATGGGCTTCCTAGAGGACCAAGACAGAAGCTCCATGCAAGGGCTGCAAAGGGAGCTTGGACCAGAGCTGCCTCTGTAGAGGAAGCTCCCACACCCCCAACACACACACGCATCCATACATCAAGCACAGTTGCAGCTCCCAGACTGAGCCTGGCCTGCGAACAGGGTGGTAGGGAAGGGAGGGGGGAGTAGATGGTGGTGGCCCGCTGAATGTGCATCAGCGTCTGTGCTCAGCAGGACCGTGTGTCTCTTCAGCAACCCCTGGTGCGACTGAGAGGCGGCGCCAGCATCGGGGAGGGCCGCGTGGAGGTGCTCAAAAACGGAGAATGGGGGGACCGTCTGCGACGACAAGTGGGACCTGGTGTCGGCCAGTGTGGTCTGCAGAGAGCTGGGCTTTGGGAGTGCCAAAGAGGCAGTCACTGGCTCCCGACTGGGGCAAGGTAAGGAATGGGGAGGCTGGAGGGGGCCTCTCTTCCCGGGAGCAAGGTGCTGTGAGCCCAGCCTGGCCTGCGCCGTGAGCTCCCTGGCGATCCGCACTTGCCCTCCTCCCTTTATCGGCTGCCTGGGAGAGAATCCCAGGCCTCTCCTAGACAGCTGAAAGGGGCCTTAGAGAACACTGAGATCCTATTTTACGGATTTGGAAGCTGAGGCCCAAAGAATGAAGTAAACGTCCAAGGTGAGATAACATATTCGCGGCCAGTGAATACTCCAGCGTAGGTCTCAACTCCTAACCCAGTGCTGTCCGCTGAACCACCAAAAAAGCTGGGGTTCTCAGACCCCTCCTCCAGGAGAGGGCCTCCAAATTCACCAAACTGAGCCACTCTGTACAACAGAAGGACCACATGCCATGTTACTTTTCCTCCCTGGAGCAGCCCTGCAAACATCCCCTCCCTGACAGCAGAGAAAGGGAACAAGAGGCCGCCCCCTAGATGTCCTCAGACTAATTGAGAAAAGGCCTGCTTTTTATTAACTGTCCTGAACAAATCTTTCATGTGAGCAAAAAACAGAAGTAAAGGAGGCTTTCAAGTGGGTCCCTTGGTGGAAAGTGATGTTGCAACCAGAAGACAACCCAGAAGAGGCCACTTGTCCCCAGCCATCCGCACGAAAACCAGTTATCCTCGAGAGCCTCAGTCATTCAGCAGGAGGAGTTTTCACCCCCAAACTGACTGGGCAGCCTGGGAGTGCCCAGCCCTCGCCAGGACAACTGTGACTTGAATGAGAGAAGTCATAGTCATTTCCTGGAATCTTTTCAGCCTTGACCAGCAGGGAGGCCGCCGCAGACCATGGGCTGCTGTGGCTGGGAAGGGATGGGTAGGAAGCAGAATGGGCTGCAGGCAAGGGGTGGGGTGGCCTGTCCAGTGGGGGAGGCGATATTTCCATAGTGTCAGATGTCGGGCCATCACCCCACAGGAAGGAATGTGGTGAGGTCACTGATCACAGCCTGGAGGAAATGATAGTCCCCACTAGCGCAGGGCCTGACACCACATTCAGTGGTTTTCTGTGTGAGACTCCAGAATCCTGCAATGAACTTAACCTGCAGCTGAGTCAAAGACTGTGGAGCTTTCCCCCTTCTAGAAGTGGAGCTCATCTGTCTAGTGCCATTGGCTGGTAGGCCCTAGGCTGCAGTGGGTCAGCTCTTACAGGGTCTCCTGATGTTGGAAGGAGGCCCACATTCCAGTGGCCAAGAGAGAAACTCCTAAAATCATGGACAGCACTGCTGGAGAGGACCTCGGGTCCTCTAGTCCAAGAGATGAGGAGAACAAGTCTGAGGTCACCCCAACCATTGCTGGCAGAGAAAGACCGAAACCGAAGTCTTCTAACTCTCAGATGCTTCTTCCTTATACCCACCTTGGCCCAGTCCTGTTCTCATTCAGAATGTCTCTCTGTCTCTGTTCTCTAGTCCATGCAGACTTCCAGGTGTGCACTGAAGTTTGGGGGTCTGGGGTACACTGAGTCACATTGTGCCACCTGGTAGTGTCCACTGGGCCATGTAACAAGGCTCCTTCCCTGGTCACGGTGAGCTCCTCAGGATCCCCTGGATCTTTTTTGAGACAGAGTCTCAGTCACCCAGTGCAGTGGCATTGATCTCAGCTCACTGCAACCTCCACCTCCCGAGTACAAGTGATTCTCCTGCCTCAGCCTCCCGAGTAGCTGGGATTACGGGTGTGCACCACCACACCCAGGCAGGTTTTGTATTTTTAGTAGAGATGGGGTTTCACCATGTTAGCCAGGCTGGTCTCGAACTCCTGACCTCAAGTGATCCACCCACCTTGGCTTCCCAAAGTGCTGGGATTATAGACGTGAGCCACCGCACCCGGCCTCCCTGGATCCCTGCAGTCATTTACTGATTGGCCAACGTGTGAGTTCATGTTCTCCCAGGGCCTCCAGGACAAAGACCACTCATTCTGAGGAATAAACAGGCCCTCGATGACATGAACATTCCATTTATCATGGGTGTGTGCTGTGTGACCTAATTACTTCACTGCCCAGAGTAGCCAGAGGTTTCCAGGGACCTGCAGAACTCTGGTAGAAAGAGGCATTTGGCATTTTGATGCTGTCCTTGAAAGAACCAGTGGATGATTGATCATCTCCTGTCGTGCTGGCGGGGTCAACTCCAGTAGGCAGAAAGGGAAAAGTACCACATTTAATGTCAAGTCACAGAGCAGACAAGGTCAGCCCCTTGGTCCTGGCTCTAGCTGATGGGCTCAGTGACTGCACCCACGGCCAGGAGGCGTGAAAAAGGCAATGAATGGGAGGCAGGCAATCTGAGTCCTCCTCTCCCGCCCGGCCACCTGCTTGCTTGGTGACCTTAATCGACTTCCTGGGCCTCAGATTCTTCACTGTGGAACGAGGAGGTGGCTGGACACACGGTGCCTGCAGCTCTGACTGGCTCCAGCCTCAGCAGCATAGACGTGAGGTCCTGGTCAGCTCTGCGCTCTGCCTCAGGATCCCGCCCACATCGGGACCCCAACTGCCGGTTGGTGCCTCCATCTCCCTGCAAGGCTGTGTGCCACATGAGGGGGAGCACCTGTGTCTTCATCTCTTTGTCCTTAGTACCGAGCCTGCCAGCACGCAGCACACCAGAGATGTTCATGTTAAAAGAAAGAAAGAATGAATGTGTTCCAGTTGAATAAGTAGGGTCAGCAGTACAAATACCTGGTGAAGAAGTTCTAACAGTACACCAGTGCTGTCTGATAGAAACAGAATAGGACTCAAGCCTATAATTCCGGGACTTTGGGAAGCAGAAGAGGAAGGATCACTTGAGCCTGGGAGTTCAAGACCAGCCTGGCCAACATAGTGAGACCCCCCTCTCTTTTTTTGGTGACGGAGTCTCACTCTGTCACCCAGGCTGGAGTGCAGTGGCGTGATCTCAGCTTATTGCTGAACCTCCCAGATTCAAGCGATTCTCCGGCCTCAGCCTCAAGAGTAGCTGGGACTACAGGCACGTGCCACCACGCCTGGCTAATTCTTTATATTTTTAGTAGAAATGGGGTTTCACCATGTTAGCCAGGATAGTCTCAATCTCCTGACCTTGTGATCTACCTGCTTGGGCCTCCCAAAGTGTTGGAATTATAGGTGTGAGCCACTGCTCCTGCCTCTATAAAAATTTTTTAAAAATTAGCCAGGCATGGTGGCACACGCCTGTGGTCCCAGCAACTCAGAAGGCTGAGGTGGGAGGATCGATTGAGCCTGGGAGGTGGAGGCTGCAGCGAACCGTGATCGCACCAGTGCACTCTAGCTTGAGTGACATAGCGGGACTCTGTCTCTCAAAAAGAAAAGAACAGGAACCACGTATGTAACTGTGCATTTTCTAGCAACCACAATTTTAAAAAGATGACTTTAATAATATATTTTCTTTAAACCAGTGTGTCCAAAATATTATTTCAACATGTAATCAATATGAATGCTATTAATGAGATCATTTGTATATTTGGTGCTTAGTCTTTGAAATCCAGTACGTATTTTACACCTCCAGACATCTCAGTGCGTCTACATTTCTGAGTATTCACTCACTGGCCTGGACTCATGGAAGCCATAACGCGGCTCCACTCAGAAGTGTAGACAGAGTGGCTGGCTACATTTCAAGTGCCCAGTAACTACACGCGGCTGGTGGTTCCCATGCTGGAGGGGGCAGCTCCAGATGGGTGGCTTTAAAACCCTTTTGCGCGCAATCCCCAAGAAGGAATGCGTGTGACAGGATCCGTCACAAATGCAAAACTCCAGCAAAAGTTTTGTAAACGAGCTTAGCTTTACAACACGCAGAACCCATGATATGTCCTATTCTGTTCTCTTGTGCTTCCTACAATCTGATTGTAACCAGCGTAGCTGACGGTTCATCCTACCCATTGTCCTAGACCCATGGAAGCCATAACACAGCTTCAAGATGTTAGACGCGGCTTTGCCACTGCACCGTAATTCTGCCTCAAGCCTGTGGTCACCTAGACCAGGGTTTGCATGTGGGGAAGCACAGAGCCAAGGTGGAGATGGGGAAGGCACTGTGAGGAGGAACAATTCAGGGTGCTCCAGAACCCAGGAGTAGGTGACAGCCGCAGATCAAGGATGCAGAATGCAAATCCCAGGTCAGCAGAAGCCATAGACACCATGGGCATGCTGAAGCCAGATGCTCGGTCCAGTGTCCTTCAGAGCCTCTTCCACCTGCCCAACCCACGGGCAGGAAGAGGGTGAGCCATGCTGGGCCTCCTTCTCCGTGCCCTTCCTTGGGTGCACCATGAGTATGCGAGCTTCAGGAGGGTGGCCCTGCCCCCCCTGGGCCGCCTCCCCCATGTCTGAGAGCCACACAAGTTTACATGGAAGTTCAGCCAGGAGACTGACCAGTTGAGTCTGACCCAGGCCAGGCTCTTAAGTCGACTTTTCCTGCCCTGTCCACTCTTGAGCTGTCGTCTCAGCAATCCACACACATTGGCTGAGTGCTCTTCGGCCTGGATCCTGGAATGGGGAATTCATTTATTCCACAAATACTCTGCTCTCCAGGAGCTCACGTCAAGTGGGAGAAATAAGAAAAACCTAAGAAATAACTTACACCAAACAAATAGATGATATAGAAGACGTAATACTGGAAATACCGACCATTTACTGAGTCCCTAGTCACTTGACATACTTGACATTCTTCATACTCCATAACTCATCCCGGGCCGGGTGCAGGGGGTGGCTCACGCCTGTAATCCCAGCACTTTGGGAGGCCGAGGTGGGCAGATCAGTTGAAGTCAGGAGTTAGAGACCAGTCTGGCCAACATGGTGAAACCCTGTCTCTACTGAAAATACAAAAATTAGCTGGGTGTGGTGGTACGCGCCTGTAGTCCCAGCCACTTGGGGGGCTGAGGCAGGAGAATCGCTTGAAACCGGAAGGCAGAGGTTGCAGTGAGCTGAGATCGCGCCATTGTACTCCAGCCTGGGCAACACAGCAAGACTTCGTCTCAAAAAAGAAAAAAAATCCTGAGCCGGCAAAACACAAATTATAATTAATTGCCCTTTTAACAGATGAGGAAGGTGGAGCTAAAGCTTTTATCACTCTTTAAGGATTCCCCACTCCCTAATCTTCAACCTCAAGCTGAATTCAGTCTCAGGCCGCCTGCCCAGCTCATGGCCACTTGAGCAAGACATGTGAAAAGCAGAAGTTCAGAGGTCTTTCAAGCTGCACCATGGAGGAGGACGGAGTTGAGGTTTTCCTTCAAGGCAGGCGTCTCCTTAGATGGAGGCAGAAAGAGGGCAGTCCAGGAGGCAGGAGACAGTGAGGGCTTCCCTCGAGGGAGGAGAGCTCGGGCGTTTGGACCAGTTCAGCCCAGCTGCTTCCTAGACAGAATCTTCTGCTCTTTCTCAACATAGGGTTTTCTCTCTGGACTGCCCTGAATGAGCATCAGAAACTTGGCGAGACCATGCCCAGGGGTCAGCCTGCCTGGTTTGAATCCTGGCTCCCCACTGAGTTAGAGACTTAATCTTTGGTCTTCTGATTCCTTATTTTGGGGGGGTTGCTGGGATGACTAAGTGAGTTAATACAGGCAATGTGTGTAGGACAGAATCTGGCACATAATAAGTGCTTGATAAATATCAGCTACCAGCCTCATCACCCCATCATCATCCTCACAGTCACCAAACGAGCCCCTGATCCGATTGGGTCTGAGGTCCCAGGTTGCCGCCTGTCTCTGTGCCCATGAGCTGTGGCCCTGGCTTGCTTCCTGGGTTCTGATTAGGATTGGTGTCTTGTCAGCCTTTCCACACTATCCTTTCAATGCTTCCAGCTACCATCAGCGATGTATTTTTATGCATTTTATAAAATTCCAAGGAATTGATAACATCATCATTTATGAATTTCCAAGGAAACAGAAACTTGGCTTTTGCCTGCTAATACAGGTTGATACAGAAGTTGGTTTTTGCCCTCAGTAAGCCTTGATACCAGCTGTCTCCAGAACCCCCCAGCAGGACCGAGGGCCCTCCTTTGAGCCCCAGAGGACCTTTCGTGACTATCATCTTTGTTACTGAGAACGTCATGTCACAAGCCTTTGTGTAAGTTCTTTCTCCCCCCCCAGGAACCAGGAGCAATTCGGGGCAGGAGACTGCCTTACCCGTCTTTGAATCCTCAGCACCTAGCAGGGAGGTGGAGAGTAACGGGCGTGGTATCTATGTCTGTGTCACTAGCTCCTGAGTACTGGACTGTGCTCTGTGATTTTCCTGCACTCCATCCATACCTTTATTTTTAAAATCCCTTTTCCTAAATCAGTCCAATTTGTACATGCCATCTGTTTCCTGCAGGGACCCTGATAAATACAGCAATAGTCGTCCCTTTGAGATTCATAAATGCATAGAATATTAAAGTTGGGAAGGAAACTTACACAGCTTCTAGTCCAATTCCTTTGGACTAGAAAAGGATGATAGAATACTGGTACTCAGAGAGGCTAAGTGATCTGCCCAAGGTCACACAGCAAATTAGTAACAAACTTTATTTGCTCTTACGGGATAAGTGAATCCCAAGAGAGTTGGCTCTGTTCTCTCTGGGGAGAAGGGGCTTGGGTCACTGAGCTGATTACGAGAGGCAGTGAAGGGAGTTCTGAGGCTGGGAAGGGCATGTTCTTAGTGTCCAGGACTTCCTTGCCAATCCAGAAGTTTCCTTCCAAAGCTTTCATAACGCATGCTGCTTCTCCCTCTGCAGGGATCGGACCCATCCACCTCAACGAGATCCAGTGCACGGGCCATGAGAAGTCCATCATAGACTGCAAGTTCAATGCCGAGTCTCAGGGCTGCAACCATGAGGAGGACGCTGGTGTGAGATGCAACATCCCTGCCATGGGCTTGCAGAAAAAGGTGAGGGGGGCTGGATACAGAGGGGACTGTAACTGAGGCTGCAGAAAGTATAGACGCGGCGCTCCGCGTGAACCAGAAGTGATCACGTGCTGCTGCGAGGAGCGCTGCTGACATTGCCACTTGACATTTGCGGTGTTCAGTTCCCCTCTGAACCTCAGCCTGGCCCTGGCCTGGCAGCAGGCCCAAGCCCCTGTGTGTAGCATGAGCTGGAAAGGCCCTGCCTCCCTGCTTGTTAATATCTAAGTTGAGTTACCTCACCTCTGCCCCACCACCTTCAAACACAGGCGTGGCACCAGCTAGCCACAACCTTATCCAAGCTGGCTGGAGGTGTTCTGTTTTCTCTGTTCGTGTTCAGAAAAGCACTGGGCCACCACACACTTTGCTCCCTTCTTTAAGACCTTGTGCTCCTGCCACTGAGAACCAAAGGAGCAGGAAAAGGGAAATGTCTGGGCGGTTTTAAGAGACTTTGAGAAGGACTGACCTTTGCTGGCATCCTCCTTGGGTGAGGAGGTGGAGAGGGTAAGGACAGAGGCTCCTGGCTGACCACGAGGTCTCTTAGGCTCCATTGTTACTGGTAGGGTCAGACCCTGCTCACCAGAAAGCTACGTGGTTTCCAGGATGCTGGTGCCCTATGTGGGGCCCTGGAATTGGCCAGCTGTGTTCTGTGTCAAGTTAGAACTGCATGCCAGCTACACTGTGCCCTCCAGTCTTCTCTAGAAAACTAGAAAAGCCTCCCAATGCATGAAGTGTCCAGATTCCTTGCAGAACAAACCCGTCTCCCTGTCATGGAGGCCACCCCAGGCCTGGCCTGCCTTGGAGAACCACATCAACGTCTTGGAGCCTTGGGAAGTGTCCTTGGTGACCACATGTTTTCCTGGCCCCAGAGGCAACGAGACAGCCACATTCTGCAGCCAGAGCCTCTGAGGCTTGCCTTGGCTTTAGGACCTAGAACAGGAACGCTGCTGTGGCTGAGGCAAGAGATGAAGGAGGGCAGGGAAGGACTGGAGGGAAATGGAATCATTGGAGAGAGACGAGAGATAAAACCCACAGGTGAAGACTTTGACAGGACGTGAGACAAGAGAGTGGCAGATGTCAGGAACTGCTCCTCCATTTCTGGCTTGAATACCAGAGCAGATTCAGAATCCCAGCAAACTATGATGTGTGGGCCAAACCCATTCCTCCTCCTGGTTTTTTGTTTATTCATTTGTTTTTTGAGACAGGGTCTTTCTCTGTTGCCCAAGCTGGAGTGCAGTGGTATGATCATAGCTCACTGCAACCTCAAACTTCTGGGCTCAAGGGATCTCCCCACCTTGGCCTCCCGAGTATCTGGGACTACAGATGTGCGCCACCATGCCTGGCTTACTTTTTAAATTTGTTTTTTGTAGAGATGGGGTCTTGCTGTGTTGCGCAGGCTGGTCTCAAACTCCTGGGCTCAAGTGATCCTCCCACCTCGGCCCCCCCCGCAAAATGCTGGGATTACAGGCATGAGCCACCATACCCAGCCTGTTTTTTAAAACGAAGTTGTAATGGAACATGGCCACACCCAGTCATTTAGGGTAAAGAAAAAAGCCAAGTTGAGATGTGTGATCTTGGAGATGCCAAGTGCTGTTGTCAGACAGGCAGCTGGTTAGGTGGGTCTCAGAGAAGCCAGTAGGGGGGCCATGGGACAAGATGCTAGCAGTCACCGGAACTCGCCAGGAAGGGGGTGTGGCAAAGAGAAAAGGGCCCAGGCAGGAGTCTTGGGGGGTTCCAACATGTCAAGGTCCCGAGAGCACTTCCTCCCAAAGAGCAGCCTCCACTGATAGGCTCCTGGGCAGCAGAGTCAGCTTCTGCTGTGGTGCTCAGTGGAGTCACTGGGCCTCCCCAGCTGCTTAGGGTGCCTGGGGTAGGGACCTCACTCTAAGACCATGCTAGGCACGGTGCTGCCACCAGGGGGGCTCCCAAGGATGCTGCTGAATCTGTGTGTCTCCAGCAGCACCAGACTTAGGACGTCAGGACACTGGGGCAGATAGCGGCCTAGTGGGGAAACCCCCCCTGTCCCTCTTGGTGACCGTCACCTTCCTTTCTGTCTGCAGCTGCGCCTGAACGGGGGCCGCAATCCCTACGAGGGCCGAGTGGAGGTGCTGATGGAGAGAAACGGGTCCCTTGTGTGGGGGGACGGTATGCGGCCAGAACTGGGGCATCGTGGAGGCCATGGTGGTCTGCCGCCAGCTGGGCCTGGGATTTGCCAGCAATGCCTTTCAGGTGAGAAGCCCCAGCCTCAGACCCCACACTCACTGCCCTCCCCCGCCCCGTGCAGTCTGACCACACTGTCTTCAATCAGCCCTCCCCTCCCAGGTACCTTCCCCAGTCGTGCAGGAAAGACAGAACAAGGTGCCCTGGAAGGACTTGGAGGCAGGGATCCTCGCTCCAGCCATAGCGCTGCTCCTTACAGGCCTAAGTCTTCCCTCGGGTGGGTCACTCCCACCTCTGCCTCGATTTCTCGGCTGCAGAACAAGGGGCTGGGCTCTGCTTTTCATGCTCCACTCCTGCTCTGCACACTGGGGTTCACCCCGGGCTCAAGGCTGATCCTGGGGGGTCCTGATGTGCCTTGTGCAGAAGGAAGCAACTCAGTCCTTCGGGGAGGTGGTGACCCCCAGCCCAAGGCTCAGCCTTCCCTAATGCTTTAGCTTGCTCGCTTGGAAGCCCGCTCTGGTCTGAACACGGTTCCCTGCTGACATCTCTGCCTAACGCATTCTCCTGCTGACACGCTAGGAAATCTCCAAGCCTTGTCACATCAGCTGCACTTCCTCCCACTGCCCCTTCTCCAAAGAGAGAGTGACTCAGCTGAGAACAGCTGAGCTGTGGTCCTCCTTCCCACCCTCCCACCCCCCATCGCAAAGCAGCAACAAAAGAGGAGGCCTGGTTCGAATCCCGACGTATTCCCACCAGCTGGCTGTGTAATGGTCTGGGGCAAAGCAGCCAGCCTTCCCTGCCTCAGCTGTCCTCCCTGTGATACGGAATGAATAATCCCAAGTCCTCAGTATGCTGGCTTTAAACATGTCCATTAAGCAGCTTACAGAACAGGAAGATGCTTGGAGACCCTCTTGCGTTGTTGTTAATCCTGACTCCAGCTCTCCTTCCCCAGTGGTCCTTGTTGGGGCCCAAGAAAGGGGTTTAGGGAGAGAAGAGGAGGACTCCCACATCCTTACTGAGCCTGACTATCTCCCATGAGCTGGATGGGTCCCAGGTCGCTCTGATGGGACATGCTGAGCCTTGAGCAGAAGGTGCCTAGCATCCCCTGACCTGTGGCTCCTCATTCCAGTATCCAGTAAGGACAGACCTTTGAAACAGCTGCCCACGCCCTCTGGAAGGTCGGCTTCCCCAGGCAACGCAGCGTTTCTGCTAATCTGTTTATGACAAGCGAGGGCACTCTCTAAATCTCCAAAGAGAGTGAAAAAACAGTGCCACATTTCAAGAGAGTCTTTGTCTAGATATTTTTGTTCCCTGTCAGCTCATTCCTAAGTCACCTAGGCCTCAGCTGGGGTCATGAAATAGGCCTGGGGCTCATGTCTGTACCAAATCTGCCACTGATAACAAGCCCTGTCCCTTCTCAAGTCTGCAGTTTTTTCATCTGGAGGATGGGGGATGGGTATTGGTCAAAATACCCATTGGTCAAAAGAGAAACAGAACCAATAGGTTGTATGAATATGTATTTGTGTGTGTGTGTGTGTGTGTGTGTGTGTTATCAACCAATATATATTTATGCAACTATATTCCACCAAAATATATTTATGCTATGTATGAATATATATTTATATGTGCGTGTATAGCTACACACACACACACGCATAGCATAAATATATTTCTTTTAAGGAACTGCCTCATCCAGTGATGGGGTTGGCCAGGCTGAAGTCTGCAGGCTAGACCAGCAGGCTGGAAGCACTGGTGTTGCAGTCTGAAGTCAGTCTGTGCTCAGAATGGCCTCTTCCTTGGGGGGGCTCCAGGTATTATTTACCCCTTAAAATCTTCAGCTGATTGGATGAGAATCCACCATGTTATGGAGGGTAATCTGCCTTACTCAGAGATTACAATGTTAATCTCATCTAAAACAGCCTCACAGAAACATCTAGAATACTGTTTCACCAAATATCTGGGTACTGTGGCTTAGCCAAATTGACACATAATATGAACCATCACAGGAAAGTTTAGATGAGATAGTAATACTTCCAAGGCCCTTCCTATCCTGATGGTCTCTCTCTGATGATCCCAAGACCTCCCTGAGCTCTAATCCTGCCTCATCCTCCAAGCCTGAGAGACCCGAGGAACACAGAACCTGTGTTCTCATCCCGTTTCTGTACCTGACAGCCCCATTCTGCTCCTAATTTTTCTCTGCTGGGAGCTTCTCTGAAGTGTGAGTAAATCCTAAGAGTATTTTGAAGCCCCATAGAGCAAAAGGGCCAAATAAATCCCAGCATCCTAAGCCTCGGATCTCCTCAGCCTCTGTGTAGAACTACTCGATGAATTGCTCTTTAAACTGGGGAAAAGTCTAAATTCAGAAGTTCGTCTTTGTGACATGTCTAACGATTGACATATGCAAATAGATTTCTTCTCTGCCGCCCCTTCCAATCAACCAGTAGCATCTTCCTGGAGCACGGTGTTGAGAAGGATTCTGAGATCCCATTCGGGCTTAGAGGAGAGAGTGCTGTGATTGATTAGCAATGTCTGCCCTGGCTCAGGACTAGGGAGTGGGCAACCTGAGTTGTGCGCACCTGCCATTCCTGTAATGCAGCCTTGCAGTGTTTGACCACAACTTTAGCCCTACTTCATGGAAGGAGAGAGTGACAGAGTCCAAGTGCTAGGGTCAGGAGACCTGGATTCCCACTCACTCTGCCACCAGCTAACTGTGCAGCTTGGGCAGGGGATCTCTGTGCCCCAGCTATCTCCATTCATAAAATGGGATCATAAAACCGGATTTTTGTGAGGCTGCAACTTGTTAGGATACGAGAAAGTGACAGTTGAAGTTGATGTACCCACCATTTGTTTTGTTGGTTCATCCAGGAGACCTGGTATTGGCACGGAGATGTCCACGCCAACAAAGTGGTCATGAGCGGAGTGAAGTGCTCGGGAACGGAGCTGTCCCTGGCGCACTGCCGCCACGACGGGGAGGACGTGGCCTGCCCCCCATGGCGGGGTGCAGTACGGGGCTGGAGTTGCCTGCTCAGAAAGTGAGAACTCCTGGGGGTCACACCCCACCTTCCCCACCGGGCTCCCGAGGGGACCACAGTCCCCTCAGTTATTCCTTGAGAGACTAAAGCCTTGCCGTGAGCCAAGCAATAGAGGGTGGAATGCTATACTAAGGGAGAAAAAGTGGGGGCAGGAGGGATGACCACCACCCCAACCACAGATCGCTGCCTATGACGTAGTGGGGGAGGAGAGCGGGAGGGAGGGGCTGCAGTCTGGGAGCCCTGGGTTCAGTCACGGGACCACTGCCACTTCAGTGACCCAGGGCAGACGACATGACTGGGAGCTCCTCCATTATGCCAGTTAAATGAGGACAATGACACCTTCCACGTGTGTTGGCTTCCTCCCTCCACCTCCTCCATAGAGCATTTCCTGTTTCAGACCCTGGAGGTCACTTAGCTGCCTGGTAGCTCGCTGGGAGTCCTAGAGAGACTGGTCCCATAGAAGGGAATGCCAGCCGGGATTCAGAATGACCCACTTCTTGAGGCCTCCCTCCCACGCTGAGACAAGGAGCAGTAGACAACCCTGTGGAATGCTGTCCTCCTCAGCCCAAGCCCTGCCCTCCTTTTCCTGGCCTTATAATAAAACCCACATGTAGCCATCTCCACTGGGAGGCGCAGGTACCGGCCAGAGAACTTGAGACCAGACCCTGCCTTCTTGGCTGATTGTGGCAAAGCATGTTAGCCTCTGTGGTCTATAGTTGTTGTTTTTCCTAGAAATTAGAAATCAAGTATGACAATGAATGTATGTAAGTGCTTGGTAAACAAAGATGCACTGTCATTCTGCCATCACAGAGAATGTGGTATTGAACTCAGCCCAGCAGGTGCATCTCCCACCCACCCCACCCCCTGCTTTTTTTTACTGAGACAGAGTCTCGCTCTGTCGCCCAGGCTGGAGTGCAGTGGCGCAGTCTTGGTTCACTGCAGCCTGTGCCTCCCGGGTTCAAGTAATTCTCTGCCTCAGGCTCCTGAGTAGCTGGGATTACAGGCGCTCGCCACCATGCCTGGCTAATTTTTGTATTTTTAGTAGAGACGGGGTTTCACCATGTTGGCCAGGCTGGTCTTGAACTCTTGACATCGTGATCCACCTGCCTCAGCCTCCCAAAGTGCTGGGATTACAGGCGTGAGCCACCGGTGCCTGGCCCATCAACCCCTTGCCCACCAACCCCTTTTAGACTCACTGGCATCTCCTAGCCCTCGCAAAGGAGGATCTCAGGGCAGTCTTCTCTGGGCAGACATCACAAGCTATCACATCCTGTGTGCGAGGAGAGATATCGAGATCACCACCTTACCAGCTCCCCAGACGAGGGGCATCCCAGCAGAGAGGAATAGCCACACCCCTGTCAGGGGCCTTTTCTTTATTTATCAGTTTATTTATATGTACAATATCCCATCTTTTCCTCAAGGAAATTAAGATAACACAAACCTAAATACAATTCAAGATAGCATAAAATAAAAATGGTAGTGATGGCATTTTGGTGACGGCAGAATGGTAGTGGCTTAAAATGGAGCCAGGGGAGAGGTTAACTTAAAAAATGCATACTGGGGGTCTATACATTTATAATGAGTAGGTCATTAATTTCACAGTGAGCTTCCTAGCAGCCAGAGGAAAGAGAAAACTGGTCATTAATATAACTAACAGTACCTGTGAGACGGAAACAAACCCATGAGTCAAGAGAAGCCCACAACTCTGAATCAAGAGATCAAAGGGAATTGCTCTGTGGGAACTGAGATTTATAGATGAACGATGTCCGCATATCTGCATGGAAGATGCGAACATGAGTTTCATGGTGCAATTTCCTCAGAATGCTCCACAGCTCAGGCTGAAGCGTCACTAGGACTGTGTCAGCAGTGGGGCAGTAGCCTTTGGGGCCAGGAACACAGCTCTTGGCTGGTCTGGCTAAATGCATGTTAGAGCATTCAGGGAAATAAAAGTAGTTCTTCAGGCGACCCTTCCTAATATCTTACTCTCACCCCACCAATTGCATATACTGGAAATCTCCACATCCTCCTGAGTCTCCCTCTCGCCTACCATCCCCATGTCCAGTCCCTCTTGATTTTTACCTCTCAGTATTTTCTCAGCCTCCTCTGTGTCTCTCCCCACCCCGTTGCTGCCTATGTCCAGACAACCACCTTCCACACAGCATCACTGCAAAGGAGGTCCCCACAGTGACACGTGCCCCTGCGGTGGCTTCCCCCTCCTCTCCTTTCCCCCAAAGCCAGAGCCAAGACCACCTGCCACTTAAATCCCACCCAAAGTCCCACTGCACTTCTGTGACTAGGGGCTCACACACGACTCACGTTGTCCAGCCTCCTCCCACACACCCCTACCCCGTCCTCAGAGTCTGCACCACACTGGCTTTGACCCTCTCTCGTGCCGCAGGGGCCTGGCACAGGCTGTTTTTTTTGCCTGAAGGCTCCCTCAACCTCATCCTTAGTATATTTCCTCCAATCCCCATTCATCCTTCAGAGAACAACTAAAACACAGCTTCTCCCAAAGAAGCCTTCCTGACCACCCACCCGACAGGCTCCTCCTGTTACAATTCCCGTCATGCCCCACATCTCTCCTGCCAGCTCTTGTTGCAGTAGTAATTATTATGGGTTTAATATGTCTCTCTCTTGCTAGAGTCTGGGGTAGTTACACATCTGGCTTGCTCAGCTCCGTCCAGAGAGCCCTGCATGGTGCATCGTAATACTTGAGCCATGGGTAGGTAGAAGGAGGCCACTTAGGTGCTCTGCTGCCTGCTGGATGCAAAGGAGGCCAGGTCCCAACCCATGGCAGGTGTTGAGAGTGCAGGTCCCAGGCTACCAGCTAAGCACAGACCATGGCACATTAACAGATCCCTCTCCTCGTGAGCTGGAGGGCACGCCCAAGTGGAAACTCCATTCTTAGCTCAGAGGTATTCAGAGGAGCTGTCTACTAATAAGAGACTCACAAGACACCCTCATGAAAACAAGCGTGCCCAGAACACTCGCTGCGGAGCAGTGCTGCATCCTGGCGTAGCCTCCATGAAGAAATACTTGTCAATCAACGGGAGCCTCCTGACTTAACGGCTTCCATGCCCTACCCCACATGCCATCTGTCTGCGCCCTTTCTCTGCCCTTCGGTTCCACAACCAATTCTTGTGAATGGATCTGCTCTCTAGAGGATGCCAGCTCTGCCAGGTGCCAGTGAGCTCACAGCGTTTACTGAGAACTCGCTGAGCTCTCCACAGCCCATAAGCCTAGTGGGGGAGGGAGAGAAGGGAGACAGAGCTCCCTCCAGGTGCTGGTGAACTTGAGAGAAGCAAAACTCACAGACGATGCTTGCCTTAAATATATAAGCAATTCTGCCAAGCAGTCTAGGGGGAAAGAAATTACAAGCAGCTTGTCAAAATAAAAGATGGCAGGATCTTGTGATCACTAATTCATATATGGCATTTTTCGGTGTACTAGAAATGTTCACTGAAAGAGCCATTTTTTTTCTTTTCAGACAGAGTCTTGCTCTGTCGCCCAGGCTGGAGTGCAGTGGCACGATCTCGGCTCACTGCAACCTCCGCCTCCCGGGTTCAAGCGATTCTCCTGCCTCAGCCTCCCAAGTAGCTGGGACTACAGGCACCCACCACCATACCTGGCTGATTTTTGTATTTTTAGTAGAGACAGGGTTTTACTATACTGGCCAGGCTGGTCTCAAACTCCTGACCTTGTGATCCGCCCACCTCGGCCTCCCAAAGTGCTGGGATTACAGGTGTCAGCCACCGCACCCGGCTGAAAGCACACTCTTAAGGGTAAAACCTAAAGTTAATCCTTTTGCAAAGAAGCTAAGCTTCCTAATACAATTGTTTAGTAAACACAGATTGTAGCCATCAGTCATTCTTTTAACACCTGCTATGTGCAGTGCACTAATTGAGTAAATCAAGGATTTAAAAGACAGGCACCTGGGGAAAACTCTCGGAGGGCAGCAGTGTGTGCAGTGGAACCTGGAGAACCTGCTGAGAAGGCAATTTGGCAAGAGGAATCAGAGACTTAAAAATAGACGGCTCTTTCTCCTAGCAGTTTCACTTGCAGAAATATATTCTAACGAAGAAAATAAGTTATATGCACAGATTTACTACAGGGTGTTTATCACAGCTTATAACAAAAATTCCAAGCAACCAATGTATCTAAAATTATGAGAGCTAGGAATTAAATATTATGTAGCCATGAAGTGAATGTGCTGTAATGGATATATGTCAGCGTGACAATACGTTAAGATGTATTTTAGGGGAACAGTATTAGCACATCATATATCTACATACAATATCATACATGTTCATTTCCAGAAGAAGCAGACTAAGGCATAGAGGTGTTCTCTCTGGTAGCACAATCACATCATTATTGGTTTTTTTGCATTTTATTATGGAAAATTTGAAGCCACTTGAAAGTAGAATAATAGAATCAACCCCCATGTGCTCATCACCCACATTCAGTGCTTCCAAGGAGCTGGGTCTGTCAACCATGGTCTGTGCTTAGCTGGTAGCCTGGGACTAGGTGAGTGAGATGTCAAGGTCGCATTCATCTGCACCGATAACTGAAGAGTTGTCAAAGAGGACTCTCGGCAGAGGGAGAGGAGTAACTTAGGGTATTGCTAAACAAGAAGGTAACCTTGAGCAGCCCTTGAGCCATTCCTGAAGGTGACGGCAGGCAGGAGAGGGATTTGTCGCAGCTCAAGAATCAGAAGCAGAACCCTTGGGAAGGGGTCTCTTGTCTTGTTGACCGGCGTGCCGTCCTCCCCAGCCGCGCCGGACCTGGTCCTCAACGCGGAGATGGTGCAGCAGACCACTTACCTGGAGGACCGGCCCATGTTCATGCTGCAGTGCGCCATGGAGGAGAACTGCCTCTCAGCCTCGGCCGCGCAGACCAACCCCACCACGGGCTACCGCCGGCTCCTGCGCTTCTCCTCCCAGATCCACAACAATGGCCAGTCTGACTTCCGGCCCAAGAACGGCCGCCACGCGTGGATCTGGCATGACTGTCACAGGTAGGCCCGGCCCACCACCCTTCCCACTAAGCTGCCCAGCAGACATCCTGCAGGCCCCAGAAGGGGGTTCAGAGTCGCCAGGATCACTCAGAGCCAAGAGGCTGCGTGACCCACACAAAGTTTCCTCCTAAAGGGGGGCTTGCGTCTACCACACTGGCTGTCACATTTCCCGAAGACATTCTCCGCTCCAAGTTCCCTTGGCCTGCCGCCCTTCTTCCTGCCCCCCAGTGCTTCTAACATCAGGAAACTCACTTTGAGTGCCCATACCCTCCTCATTGACCTTCAGCCCATGGTTTCCAAGTGTGTCCACAGGTTTGTGCAAGGTACTCTAGGCTCTGTGGTTGTTGGACTCTGAGTTCCTTTAGAAATATTCCCAGCCTATAATCCCTGAACTTTGGAAGACAGAGGCGGGCGGATCACTTGAGGTTAGGAGTTCAAGACCATCCAGGCCAACATGGTGAAACCCCGTCTCTACTAAAATACAAAAAATTAGCCAGGTGTGGTGGCACACGCCTGTAATCCTAGCTACTGGGGAGGCTGAGGCAGGGGAATCGCTTGAACCTGGGAGGCAGAGGTTGCAATGAGCCGAGATCGTGCCACTGCACTCCAGCCTGGCTGACAGAGCAAGACTCTGTCTCAAAAAAAAAAAAAAAAAAAGAAAAGAAATATATTCCACATACTGGTATGTATTTTAAATACCTCTAGGAAGACAGTGGATGTGGAAACTGCAGTCTGGGCCCAGGAGTCCTGAGACCTGGTCTCTAAACGCAGCCGTGCCTCTAGCCAGCTGCATGATGTTGGCTCAGCTGGGCCGTGTTGCCTGGGACCTCACCTGTCCCTTCCAGCTCTGTCAGTTTGTGGACCTGATTCCAGTCCACAAGGCAAGGACAGAAGAACAGGGTGAAATCCTACAGCCAGCCCCAGCTGGAGCCACCACAAGCCATTTGCTCATCCTCTCCCCTTTCTTCTGTTTCTTTGTTTTCCCTTTCTTTGGCCTCTTAATCTAATCCAGAACCTGCTGTCTCTGCCTGTCCAGGGATTTTCTTGCTCAGACCTGAGCTGGGTGGGTAGAGGGAAGAGAAGCAAGTATGCTCTTGGAAAGGAAGGGAGAGAGCCCTCTGCCACTTAATACAGCAGGAAGCCCCCTTTGGGGCTGCAGACAGTGACCTAGTCATTGCCCTCTCCACTCTCGGACAGCCCATCTATACAACCGAGCCTTTGCACTACATCCCTGCTTCTCAAAGTCAGGTCCTCAGACCAGTGGTATTGGCCACCACGTGAGAGCCTGGGAGCTCCTCAATCCCCAGGGCACACTGCAGACCTAAGCATCAGCGCCTGCATTTAGCAGGACTGTCAGGTGGCCGTGTGCACACTGAAGTCTGAGAAGCCCTTGTCTAGATGACGTTAGGCTCTAGAATGTGGCCATCACTGTTACGGGCAGAACTAACATGTCCTGACCCCTTCTAAGTGTCAGGGCCAGTGAAACCTCATTTTCCTAGGGAAGGACGGAGGCTGGGAGTTGTCTCTTGCCCAAGATAACGCTAGGAGTTGCAGAGAGCAGGGATCTGGGCTTGGACCTATCTCACTCCAAAGCACATACCCTTTTCTTTTCTCTGCTGACTCTTCATCAGAAATCTATCTTTGGCTTTTTTTTTTCATATCGCAACTGATGACCTAGTCACATTCAAATCAGTTTTGGGATAGAGTTCAACTAGTCTCTCAAGAAAAGAGTATGGTAGAATTCACTGAATGTTCTGAATGTCCTAATTAGCCCAAGAGGCTGTGGTGGTTTTTTGTTTTTTTGAGACAGAGTTTTGCTCTTGTTGCCCAGGCTGGAGTGCAATGGCATGATCTTGGCTCACTGCAACCTCTGCCTCCTGGGTTCAAGTGATTCTCCTCTCTCAAGTCTCCCAAGTAGCTGGCATTACAGGCGCATGCCATTATGCCCAGCTAATTTTTGTATTTTTAGGAGACATGGGGTTTTATCATATTGGTCAGGCTGGTCTTGAACTCCTGACCTCAGGTGATCTGCCCACCTCGGTCTCCCAAAGTGCTGAGATTACAGGTGTGAGCTACTGCACCCGGCCGAAGGTGTGATCTTTATAGAGAAGCACGCCAGTCTTCTTCAGGGTGTAAGTCAGAGTAAAGTTATGATGATATGGGTGCTTGGCTCCCTTAGGGAATGTGTGGGTGGAACCCCTGGGCAGGTGGGGGCTGCTGCTGCCTATAGCTCTATAAGCAGAAGATAATTGCATCTCAGCCCTGCATATGGCGGCCCACCCAGAGATTACATGGTAGGAACCTCCCTGTGCCATATACTTAATTACTCTCCAAGGATCAGTCTCCTCCAAGAATAGGCACACGGTGACATCCTGGAAATGTTCTTCTGATCTGGCCCTGGGGGATTGTGGCTCCCTGCCCCGCCACATACCACTTTTCCTGTGGTCTGTTTCTTTGCTTACAGATATTCCAGTCAATGGCTTGGGAAGGGAAGGAAGGACATGCTGAGCACATGTACCTTCTGCTCTCCCCCGTCCTGGTCCGTAGCTGAGAAACGATGACCATAAGATCCTAGGGCCCTTAAGAGGGGTCCCTTGAGCACCAGGTGACTTCGCCAGGTGCTGTGGGAGGAATAGGATTCCAGGCCTCAAACCTCTGTTGGTTTCCTTTGGGAAGCTGATGAGAGCTGGCTTGTCCTCTCCTCAAAACAAATATTTCTAGAAGTTTAATAGCCTATGTCAGCAGATTTGCAGACACTCCAAAGGCCATCTGGAGCCTGGCTTGAGAACCCTGGCTCAAATTAGTGGGAATGAGAAAAAAATGCTATTTCCAGTTTAACTGATGCTGCCTTGAGGAAGAGGGCTCTGTTCTTGGAAAGCCCTTGGCTGAACACAAAGATTGGCCACCTTGGAAGTTTCCCACGGCAACCAGACCTGGAGGAAGGTGCCCCCGGAGTTGTTCTCTCTCACGTGCACTGTGCCCTGGCCGATGCTCTCCATGCGGTCCCTCTCCTGCTGCTTGTGGGGATGCCCCCTGCTCGACTGGCACGATGTGCCACAGCTCTGACAGGGGACAGAGCACTGGGCACAGATGCACACCAGGCTGCTCAGGCCAAGGGGCTTGGCCCTCCCACCTCAGGGGAGCCCCAGGAGAGCAGCTAGGAGTTGGAGAAGCAGGGGGAGTGGGCTCCAGCTCAGATGACAGTCCTCTGGGTCAGGGATGGCATGGCTGCAAAGAGGAGAGACTCCCTTCCCTCCACCCTGCCTGCCACATGTGCAGCGCAGCTTCCTGGGAGGATCAAAGCCCACAGATGTGATGTGGCCCCTGGGAGCCCATCTGAGGCCGGCATCCTATCTGTGGGGCTTGCTGCTGCCAAGGGGCTGCCTGCCACAGGGGGATGGCAGGTGGAGCGGGCAGAAGGGCCTCCGCCTTCCCAGCAGCTCCTCCCGGGATGGAAATACCCCCAGTGTTCTCTGAAAAGAGGACAGGAGCGTTGCCCCACCATCGCAGAGCACCTCCGGGACTGTCCATTCCAGATGCCCCTGGGGCACATGGCTGCAGTGGGAAAAGATGCGCAAGTATCTCCTCTACAAAGGGCACCAAGGCTGACTGGGAGTTTCACTGCAGCCACCAGTGACCTAGGATAGCAAAGAACATACGTGCTTCTCCCATCTTTCTCTGAACCAGCTTTGTCTGCCATTCGTTTTGCATCTAACACCTCCTCCCTTGGTGAGTGCTATGTCTTGAAATACTGAGCTCTGGACTAGGCGCAGTGGCTCACACCTGTAATTACAGTACTTTGGGAGGCTGAGGTGGGCAGATCACGAGGTCAGGAGATCAAGACCTTCCTGGCTAACACTGTGAAACCCTGTCTCTACTAAAAATACAAAAAATTAGCTGGGTGTGGTGGTAGGCACCTGTAATCCCAGCTACTCAGGAGGCTGAGGCAGGAGAATCGCTGGAACCTGGGAGGCAGAAGTTGCAGTGACCCAAGATCACACCACTGCACTCCAGCCTGGGTCACAGAGTGAGACTCTGTCTCTAGAAAAACAAAACGAAAAAACCACTTAGCTCTGGGGTCTCACGGTACAAGGCTGTGCCTCCTTTCGTCGAGATCAAGTGACCTCCGCCAAGTGTCAGGCTCTCTCCCCTTAGCGTCTGGATTTTCCTTCCAAGTCCAAGCTTCCCTAACTACCCCTGGGATCCGAGCCCCTCCTAGACGCTACAACAGCTCAGCCTCGGAAGAGGAGGAATATCTTCCTCGACAGACTTGCCATCCCATCTTCCTAGAGTCCTGCTCTGTATTTCCTGGGGGGGTATGGGTAGTGCTGGTGGTGGGGGTGCTGTAGGCTCTAATCCATGTAGCCCCAGGGAGAAGTGACCGCATATGCCCGAGAGGCAAAGCGGAGATGCCCAGGACAGAAGCCAGGGAAAACTGGGAGGCCACGAAACCAGCTGCTCCCCCTCTGAGTGTTTGCAGGGGAAAAAATGAAGCTGGGGAAGACTTAAATCAAGTCTGCAGGAAGCCAAGGAGCGGGACAGGGTCAGCCTTACAAGAGTCTGTCTGTGCGCTCCGTCTGAATCCTGTTTAGACAACGGAGTATCAACCTATTTCTCTTCAGTCTTTGCAGCTGGTAAACATGGTCACATAAGCCCCTCTCTGAGCGATGCAGACATTTTTAGGCGGTGAGTCAGACCTCATGTCTCTTCTTGCTCCTTCAAGAAGCCAAAATAGACTTTTTCAAAGTCGTCACTTCAACGGCCACAAAATGCCTCCTTGTGAACATTCTCAGTGGACCCTGGGCTCCGTGTCATTTTACCCAGAAACATGAGTGACTGAGGGAAGCCCAAGTTAGCAACTCCCGATATTTTTAGCACAGGCAAATGCAGGAGGAAGGGAAAAGAGCTTCGAATTTCCTCCCAGGAAGCCTGTCCTGTGCCTGTTCATTGCTGTCTTCCCCCGTGCCCTTACCGCCATACACAGCAGAGGGAACCTGAGGCCAAACGCAGGCAGCTGCAGAAGTGAGGAGCATCCGCCGGCCTCAGAGTCATAGACGCAGTGGGAGTGGACGTGATAAAACTCCTGCTGCTGTTACTGCTGCAATGGGAGTGTCGCAAGCAAGGGGGCAGGTATGTCAAGTCCTCAGCACTCATCTGCTGCCAGCCTTGCGTTAGGTATTTGACACCATTCACCTTATTCAATCCTGCAGCCCCGAGAGTGGGTAAAGCCACCCTCCCCTCTTTGCCAAAGAGGAAGCACAGATCCTGCACCAACAAAGCAGGGGACTCTGCTCTCATGACTTGGCATCTTGTTCCTCAGTTTCCCCCATTTTCCAAATGTCCCTGTAATGGCGGAGACAAGCATGTAGGAGCTGTTGCACGTTGCAGGTTGGAATCAGGCTAAGACAGCCTGCTCCCCTTCAGCCCTGGGCCTGAGCCGTGCAGGCTGTGGGAAGGCCTGCAGCCACAGGCGACAGCCCCATTTCCCTTGTTTATTCTGAACTAAGGGCTGTTCTAAACCAAGCGCATCGTATTGTGTTCCAAGACTGCATCTGTTCTCAATTCCTCCCGAGGGAAGAGAGGGAGCATCGTTATGTAAACCAGGGGGCAAGGGACTTGCAGCCTGCCTGCACAACCTCTCCCGGCAGAACTCCCTTCCGGAACCCCAGAGATGCACCTCCCTTTGCCACTGCAGCGTGTCCCCCGAGGATGAGTCAGTGTCTCCTTCCCAGAAGGCCTCCCAGCTGTCTTTCTGCTTCTTCTTGCTCTATTTGTGCAATGTGAGGAGCACAGACTCGCTGCTCACCTCCCAGGGCTGGAGGCGAACCTGCAGGCCCTTACTGACCGGGTCTGAAGCACAGGCACGACCCTAGGGCATCTGCATGTCCTGTGCAGGGCACACGTTCTCTTCCTTTCCGTCTCTCCCCCTTAATCACACCTCCTTCCCTTTTTTTGTTGTTTTCTCCCTACCATATTCCATTTCAAAAGACACCAAAATGTGGGGGTTTTTAATTAGTCCAAAGAAAGTTCATCAACCATGAAGGGGCAGTGGGAGCCAGCTGCACGCTTATTAAAAACAATAGCTGACCAGGCGCGGTGACTCATGCTTGTAATCCCAGCACTTTGGGAGGCTGAGGTGGGTGGATTACAAGGTCAGGAGATCGAGACCATCCTGGCTAACACGGTGAAACCCTGTCTCTACTAAAAATACAAAAAATTAGCTGGGTGTAGTGGTGGGCACCTGTAATCCCAGCTACTCCGGAGGCTGAGGCAGAAGAATTGCTTGAACCCAGGAGGTGGAGGTTGCGGTGAGTCGAGATCGTGCCACTGCACTCCAGCCTGGCGACAGAGTGAGACTTGGTCTCAAAAAAAAAAAAAAAAAAAACAACAGCTGGAGTTCCTGTGCTTATCATATATAGTGCTGGCTAATCCGCTCACCTTCCCAGTGCCCACAGCACCCCATGCGTTACGATGATCATTCCCGTTCAGTGGAGGAGAGGACGGAGGCTTAGCAAGGTGAGCGGCTGTCTGACTCCAGAGCCCTGAAGCTGCCTCTGAAGCACTGGCTTCCCTTTCCTCAGGCCCCTATCATCCACTCCTCTCCCTACCTGGCCCCTTCTTGTCCCCTAGAAGTTTTCCCAGAGGCAAATTGCCAGCCAGGCCTCTGCTTGCAAGCAGCAGTTGCTCCAGAAACTGACCTCCAGGCCATCTTTCTCTTGCTGCAGGCACTACCACAGCATGGAGGTGTTCACCCACTACGACCTGCTGAACCTCAATGGCACCAAGGTGGCAGAGGGCCACAAGGCCAGCTTCTGCTTGGAGGACACCGAATGTGAAGGAGGTATCTATGGGTGGAATGGGGGAGATGGGAGGCTTCAGAGGGGACTCCAGTGCCCCCACCTCCACAATCACCTGGCTGGAGTCCAGGCCTGGTACTCACCCTGTGTCACTCTGACCACTACCGCCTTTTCCTACCTGGACTTTCCTTAACTATAGTGAGGCACTGGGAGCATGGGCACAACCTGGTTCCAGGGGCACCAGGATCCCCCAGAGCTGTGCTGACGGGCACTGCTCAGTCCACAGGGCCTCCTGGACAAGATCCAGACTCTGGGGACCTGCTCCATCTGGGCTCAGTAACCCAGACTTTGATGCCTCCGCCCCTCCTGCTCTGGCTGCCACCAACCTTTTTCCCTGTGTCTTAACACCAAGTTCCGTACCCTGCCAGGCTCTCACCCTTCAATTCCAACTCAAATGCCCCCTTTGGAGCCCCCCCCACCAAGGCAGGAGTGGCACTCTGCTCACACCTCTAGTAGGTCGCCACACCTGCTCTGTGATCACCCCGTTCACGCACCTGCAGCCTTGGGGGCTCTTTGTGAAGAGATATGTTAGTTCTTCTTGCTATACCCACTGTTTAGAGCAGTGTCTGGGCATGGCAGCTTCTCAATAAACATGTGTTTAGTTTGTTATTCATTGAAGCAGCCTGCCGTGAAATCACACAGCAGGCAGGTATTGACCTCTTACTATGTGCAGATAACATGTAAGTGTCAGAGAGATGTGGTCCTACACTCTCTCTTGCTGATCCTCCAGAGGAGACACACAGCATGACCCCCACGTAATGCTAAACCATAGACACCAGAGATTTCCCCGGTACACACACATGCAGTTAATCTCCAGGCTAAGGATGTCACAGAAAGTCCAGGGTGGATCAGAGTGGTTAGGGAGGGCTTCAGGGAGGAAGGGGACCTTGAGCCCGGCCTGAAGGAAGAGGCAGGATGTGGGTAGGGAATTGAGTGGGGGGTTCTATTGAAATGAGAAGAGTCAGAAGCCCACATAGTGGGATGGAATGCTGAGCCCAGATGAAGCAGTGGTGGGGGCCTTGGGAGCAGGAAGAAGCCGGGCAGTGGGGCCATGGTTATATGGTGATGAGCTCCCCTCCCCACCGCGTGCAGACATCCAGAAGAATTACGAGTGCGCCAACTTCGGCGATCAGGGCATCACCATGGGCTGCTGGGACATGTACCGCCATGACATCGACTGCCAGTGGGTTGACATCACTGACGTGCCCCCCTGGAGACTACCTGTTCCAGGTGAGGTGGGCGGGAAGGGGTTCCAGCCCTGCAGGGGCTGGGAGGGGGAGGCCACCTCCAGAGGCTCCTCCCCCGTTGGTGTCCACACAGGGGCATGGAAGTCAGGCTGTCTAAAGGGCAAGGTGCTACCCCCAGAGGCCATCACAGTCCATCAGTTAACCCAAAGATGTGAGGCATGAGGGCCTGGGGAATAGGGCGTGCACAGGACCAGAGACACCAGACACACTGACATTCGATTTAGTTACCACCTGGTATGTGCAACTCAAAACTCATTGGCAGGCTAGACTTGCTCCTCTGGCCAGGAGTTCACTCTATAGACACTCAGGAACCCGCCCCTCTTGTCACCTGTGGAGTTGTTCCCCTCCGCCATCCCCCATTTCTCTTAGTACTCCTAGCCTTCCTTGGTCTGTGCTGTCAAGACTGAAAGCAAAATCATAGAGAGGGTCACTCCCAAGTGTATGTGACTTAGTTCTTTCAGAAGTATCTTCCTCATAAAGAGGAGCTACAGATGGGGCCATTCTCAATGCAAAGAAGTGAATCTGTAAGAGTAAAATATTGAACAGGAGAGACAGCCTGGCCACGTGCCTTCTTTGTCAGAGGGGTTCCCAGGGGTTGTTTCCACATACCCTGCCTGGGCGGAAGGCCAGCCCTGAGGAGGAGCCAGGGGGCCTTGGCTTCCCACCTTCCTGAAAACAGCTACATGTTCTGGCCAGGGCTGTAACTGGGGGAGACACGGTGTGTTGTACCCCTAATGTCTCCCCGGTGCATGGGTCCATGTCACCTGCAGAGCTTTATCCCACCCTCTCAGTCTCCTACGTTCCCCACCCCTCGTTTTCCAGCTTGCCCTGTTGGCAGCAAGGTGCATGTGCAGAAATTTGTCATTCCACCTTGAAAGCTTTCCTTAGGGGGCATTCAGCCAGCCCGGGGCCTGGCACACGGTCCCCCACCGACAGACAGTCCTCTGAAAAAACACCTTCAGAGAAATGACCACAGAGGGACTTTCAGAGGATGCCTGGGCAGTTTCAGAGGCTGGAAAGCAGACAGCCAAGCACTTTTCCACCCACAAGCCCAGAACCACCGACTTGGAGAGGCCTAGCCAGAGGGTTATTTATTTTAAAAATGAATGGCCGTGGCCATGTGCACGTATACACTGCCTGCGGTTTCTGTTTAAGATCTGCTCTCACTTTGCTGGGTGAGGGTGTATCTCCCTGGATTCTGGCCAGTGCCATCCATTGAATATCTAAGCCTGGGGGAATGCATTGTTTCATTTAATCTCCCAAGGAAGGGGCATCATCATTACCCTGATTTCACCACCACACAATCCCAGACACATCAACTCTGTATTTTGTGTTCCCGACCCCTAAATGATATTAGGAAATGGACTCATTAGAAGCATGTTAATGCCTCTGATTAATCAAAAAGCACATTCCCCTTAATATAGACATTGAGCTTTAGACACTACAAGCACCAGCCTGGGGATCACGGGACACAAGTGCTGGCCTTGACTTCAGACATCAGTGGTGCTGTGAAGGACGGGAGGAGGGGGCTAGGCGGAGGAGGAGTAGCCTTCCATGCAGAGGGGCCGTGCAGGGCTCAGAGGTGGGGCTGAAGGGACCTCCTGGCTCCTGGTGGCCCCTGCTTTATCCACTTTCTCATCTTTTCCTAGATTCACAGACACAGGGGCCTAAAGCAGCTTCCTGCAGGCCCTCGTGAGACTTTCGGCCTGCAGTAGATGAGAGAGACAGCGGGGAACATAGATTTCCAGCCCCACCTCCACCCCCACATGTCACACTGGCCCTCATGCCCCCAGCACAAGCCCTTGCTGCGTCCACTGCCCTCACAGCTGCAGTGTGGAGACGCCTGGGTGGCCAGAGCGCTGCCTTGGCCTGCACAGCCAGAGGCCTTGGCATGTGGACCTGTGTTTGCCCATACCATGTGTAAGCCAGAGACGAGGGGGCAGCTAGAATGGTTGGGTAAGTTTCACGCCTGTAATCCCAGCACTTTGGGAGGCCGAGGCGGGCGGATCACAAGGTCAGGAGTTTAAGACCAGCCTGGCCAAGATGATGAAACCCCGTCTCTACTAAAAATACAAAAATTAGCTGGGCATGGAGGCAGGCGCCTGTAGTCCCAGCTGCTTGGGAGGCTGAGGCAGAAAATTGCTCAAATCCAGAAGGCAGAGGTTGCAGTGAGCCTGAGATTGCACCACTGCACTCCAGCCTGGGCGACAGAGTAAGACGCCGTCTCAAAAAAATAAAAAAAATTGAGAAAACAAGCCACTCCAGCAGAATGGTACTTGCACCTTCTCAGCTAAAGGGCCAGGGCCTCAGCGGGACACAGCTGGGCCAGTGCAGGCCCCAGAACAGCCCTGCTGGGCCCGAGCACAGGGCTGGCTGCCAGGCTGGCCGCGCTTTCCCACAGCAGGCCCAGCGGTCTGCTAAAGGGTCATGTCCAGGCCTTTCTGGGGCCCCAAATTTAGAGAATGTTCCTAACGAGCACCTTCCTGCCTCACTGCTGTGGGTCACAGCCCTTCCAAGTGTGGCAGGACCCTCACCTGATCCTCTGCCCCTCTGTTCACTGCTGTTGGCTCTTCTGCCTCCACCTGCCTTTCTCTTTTCTCTTCAGGTCCTCACCCCAGACCTCCTCTTTGCTGTCCCCCTCACAGACACCCTCAGAACCTGTCCTCCTTATTCCTGCTGTTCTGGGCAACGTCCCTGCAGCTGTGGGGATGTGGAGGCAGGGGGTGGAAGGACGGGGAGAGGGTGCAGCCTCTCCAGCAGCCCCAGAGCCAGGCCCAGAGCCAGCAGAGCATGCAGGGACACGGATCCCCCACGTCCCACCCATCCCTTCACAGAGAGAGGAAGGGACGTGTCCACAGTCACATGGCTGTGACGAGTGTCCCATCTCCAGTGCCCAGGCAGCCCTCTTTCCGCTTCCCACACCGCCCAGTCCTCCCCACACCCTTCTGCTTCCCTTCAGCATCTTCTTCTGGGGCCTCCCCAGACCCTAACTCCTGCCTCTCCCAGAACTCCCAAGAGGGGGTGACCCCTTTCTGAAGGCCAACCCTGCATAGAGGGGTGTGTGTTACACTGACATGGACAGAGGGCGGGATCTCCCTGTCCTGCCCCAAGGACTTTGTTGGGACACACAGACCCCTCTCTTGGGTCCCCGGCACCTGCCACGCTCCCCCTTCCCCAAGGTTGGTGGTCTTGCAGAGTCCCAGGCCTGGGTAGAGGTGGCCGCAGAGGGAACCAGCAGCCTCCTCTGCCCCGCTTCTCCCCAGGTTGTCATTAACCCCAACTACGAGGTTGCAGAATCCGATTACTCCAACAACATCATGAAGTGCAGGAGCCGCTACGACGGCCACCGCATCTGGATGTACAACTGCCACATAGGTAAGGCCCAGGCTACCCTGTTCCAGGAAGCAGGCGGGAGCTGCCCGACTTTCTCAAGGACCCAGAGGCAGCTTCCTAATTTGGGGAAAGAACTTGGGGAATGCAGCCAGCACCACATTTCCACATTCAGGACAGAAGCCACAGGCACACAGGCCTGGATGGAGACTGAGTTTTACAGCCAGCTCCGGCCACGGAGAGAGCGTGGTACAGGACCCGGGCTGGCCCAGCACAGACCCCAAGGCTATTTAAGGGTTGGAGCGGAGGCCACTGGCTCATTTTGCATGTGACCTCAGAAATGTGGGTGTCAGCAATTTGTGGACACTGCCTATCAGGTTTTTCTGTCAAAAGCTGGAAGCTGGCAAACCACTGTTATTTCTAGTCTCCAGTAAAGACGGTTTTTCCTTGGATGATATGATTTGGGGAACAAAAAGGAAGGGCAGAGCTTTTTCCTCTGCAGGAACAGTCATGGACCTCACTCTTGGCGAGGTTAAAATTAAAGGCGCTATATTTATCCACTCATTCAGTCAACTTTGACAGAGCACCTGCTGTGTCCCCAGCCCTAGAGATGGCCAGCACCTGGGACCTGTCCTTGTGAGGTCGCACAGAGCAGGCCCCAGCAGAGCCCCTGAGGCCCACTCCCCCAGCTCAGGGTCAGGCAAGGCCTGAGCATCTCATTTGCCCGCTCTCTTCCCCAATTCTCGCTCCTCAGGCGGTTCCTTCAGCGAAGAGACAGAAAAGAAATTTGAGCACTTCAGCGGGCTCTTAAACAACCAGCTCTCCCCGCAGTAAAGAAGGCTGCGTGGTCACCTCCTGTCTTCAGGCCACACCACATCTTCCCTGGGACTTCCCCCCACAAGTGAGTCTGGATGAATGCCGCGTGCCCTCGCCCAACCTGGCCCCCACCCCATCCAGACCCTACAGCCGTGTCCAAGCTCAGGAGGAAGGGGACGCTCCCGTCATTCACCAGGGGCTGCTGCCCTACCTTTGGGGCCTGAGAAGGCCTTGGAGGCTGCGGTTTGTCCACAGCGCCATGGGAGCAGCACCAAGAGCCAACCTTGCCCAGGACGAGGCCCACAGACAAGTTGTCACCAGCTTGTCCCATCCAAGCCACCGAGCTCACGGCAGACACAATGGGGCCACACTATTCTCCAGTGACACGCGGACAAATGCAGGCTCATCACCCCCCAAGACAAGGTCAGGCCAAATCCCATATTTCCTCCTCTTAGGTCATTTTCAGCAAACTTGAATATCTAGACCTCTCTGCCCAGAAAACCAGCGCCCTCTACTCTAGTCTATTACAGTCACATAGATAATGCTGCCATGTGGTGTCTGACTCGGTGAGCCCAGACTTGGTGCTTCTCTCTCCACCTGCCCCCCTTATTTTTCAAGATACTATATTATATTTTCACAGACTTTTGAAACACAAATTTAGTGGTATTTAATATCGGACATCTGGGCCTTTGGAAGTACAGCTCTAAGGAAAAACCAGCCCACCTGTGTAAGTGACTCATCTTCCTATTGTTCCAATTCTGTGGGTTTTTAATTCAACGGTGCTATAACCAGGGTCCTGGGTGACAGGGACGCTCACCGAACAGCATGTGTCATCACAGACACTTACACATACTTGAACTTGGAATAAAAGATGTATGATACGTGTCTGTGTTTCCTTTGACCCACAGCATGTGGGCCCTGAGCAGCGGGCTTCCTCTGTTCAGCGGCCAGAAGCAAAGCTTCGGATACATTTGTGGTTCCCCTTCAGCCCAGCGTGGCCACCAGGGCCTCCTTCAGTAGGCTCTAAAAGGGGCAGCTCCTGCCCTCTGGGAGAAGCAGTCCAAGGAGACCACAAAAAGCCAGAGAACAGGACTCATAACCTTTCTTGAGCTCCTGTGGTTTTTACTTGACACTTGTCAGTAGGCATAGGAGTTCTGCTAGGGCCGGATGGAAAGTCTACATTTAAACAGCCACCAGGCAGCTTCTCAAAGGAGGAGGGCATCATTTCACAGGACAGGGGCTCCCAGCTCTTCCCGGTGGCAGTGGGGGTGGCTGGCCCCAGTCAGCCACTCACCCAGACACAGGGGCTTCCCCTTGTGTCAATAGCATGCAAGAGCCCAGCAAACCAGAGGGCAGGTAGGACCACGTTGACACCAGCCACCCAAACCACAGTCTGTGAGGGCACCAGCTTGCATTCGGATCTCACCTGTTGGTTTTGTTCATGTTTATTTCTGCAAGAACTGGCACTCACCAGTAACACCAGGACCAGCCCTGGGGTCCCAGAACTGTCTCGCAGCACAGGCCGGCAGGCTGGATACGTGAACTGCTGAAGGAGTGTGGGCAGGTGCTACACAGCAGATGAACCCAGCGCCCAAAACCAGGCAGGCTGTGCATAGAGGCTCTGCAGGCCCAGCGGGGATCCTCCCGGCCAGACTCCTCCAGTGACCTTCCTTCAGCAGCTGCAGGCCTCCATTGCAAGGTGGAACAGCACCCCCTAGCGTCCCCCGCAGACCCCATTTCAAAGCGATCACATTAGAACAACGTGAGTTTTTATTTTTTCTCCATTTCTGGGACTAAACTGAACCAAAGCCCACCTTGCCTCATGATGAAGCCTGAGGGTGGCGTGGGGCTGCTCCGGCATCTGTGAAGGCTTATGGTGTTGGGGCGCCAGCTACGTCGGGGTGCAGATCCAGGCCAGCTGAGTCTCCAGGCCTCAGGGCGGCAGCGGACCCTGGACAGCAGGCCGCTCTTTCTTTTTGTGTTCGAGTCCCAGGGCCCGGGCCACCAGCCTCCGGGCCACGGTCACATTTGTCTGTGGCCTCTCCTTCATCAGATGCAGGAGTTCTAGAAGGAAAGCCCACAGTGGGAACCTGAATGCAAGGCCGTGGCTGCCTCTCCCCCCAGCAATACAGCAGCCATAGAGGCCATCGGAGCCAGCCTCCCAGGTGACATGTGTGGGGCCTGGGCCAAAGTGTGCCCGTGGCATGGCCCGATGCTCACGAGGGGGGCCCACTTAGGGATCCTGGTCCCCCAGGGCATGCTGAGCCAAACCTGTAACCTCTCCATGCCCTTGTTTCTCTTGTCTCTACACTCAGGGGGCTGAGGGGCTCATCCTGCACACCTCCCCTGCTTTTTAGGGTCCTTTGGGAGGAATATCAAGTCAGGATGGAACACCCAGAGCTCGCAGACCTATGGACAGGATATTTATTGTTCCAAGAAACCCATGTAGTCTACGTAACCAACCATGAGAGCACAGCCGGCCTCGGCAGACTAATTGCAGGCCTGTTTTACTAGTTACTACTTTGAAGTCATGGAAAACTTATGTCTAAAATCTCCCACCATGGTTTCTGGAAGGAGGAGGGGAAAGGGAGGCACCAGTGGTTATCTGGTACCCTCTATGTGCCCTCCTCAGAGCTCCAGGCAGGTATGCCACGCTCTCATTCAATCCTCCAGGCTACCCTGCACAGTCTGCTTATTTTACAGAAGAAACCAGCTCACACACTGAGTGACTTCCTCAAGGTCAACAGAAATAACTGACAGAGCCAGGATCACACCCAGAGGAGACCCCAAAGCCCAGGCCCTTCCTGGCCCTGTGGATATGGTTTCCAGGGCCCTCCAGAAAAAAGACCAAGCTTTTCCCTGCACAGTGCCCAGAAGAGGTGAGCACGAGGCCTCCCTGCATGGTAGCTGGCAGATGCCACTCCCCAAGGGAGACCCCCACCCTAGACACCGCCAGGCCTGCTAGGGAGGGGGAACACAGCCCCACTGGCTACTACAGCCCAGGGCTCCCAAAGAGCATAGAAATCAAGAGGGAAGAACGAACGGAGGGGAAGACCTGCCCAACCCAGACACACACGTGCACGCATATGCATGCACACACGCACAGCCTCCCCATCCAGGGACATCGCTTCCTTACTTGGCCTCTGCAAGGCTTTGAGCTTTGACTGCTTGGTTCCCTGCGTGAGGGGCCGGATCTTGAGCACCGAGAACTCCCGGGTCAGGGCTTCAGCAGCTGCAGAGACAAAGCAGGTGTGGAGCCATGCCCTCCTCCTCAGGACACCGAGGTACACCTATCACCCTGAACCCATGCAGCCATGTTATGCACCTGTGCAAAGTTCAGGGCAGGGCTGTTCCGACACGGCCCTGGATGGGCAAGAGACAACTGCCACCTGCTTGCCTCATCCCCCGGAGCCCCACAGGCCTGCACAGGGACACCTGCGCTCAGAGGACACTCCTACCCCAGGCTGATCGGGGGGAGCATGGTGAGGCTGTGATTCTAACATCAGAAGAGGAGGGCTCACACGTTCCAAAGCCCCAGGGCTCAACACACCCTCTCCCTCTTTCTCTCCTTTTTTTTTTTTTGAGACAGTCTTGCTAGAGTGCAGTGGCGAGATCTTGGCTCACTGCAACCTCCACGTCCCAGGTTCAAGTGATTCTCCTGCCTCAGCCTCCCGAGTAGCTGACACTGCAGGCACACACCACCATGCCCAGCTAACGTTTGTATTTTTAGGAGAGATGGGGTTTCACCCTGTTGGCCAGGATGGTCTTGATCTCCTGACCTCGTGATCCACACGCCTCGGCCTCCCAAAGTGCTGGGATTACAGGTGTGAGCCACCGAGCCCGGCGCCTCTCCCCCTTCACCACTCAAGACCCTCCAGGAAATGTGCATTCACTGCCCCAAGTCACGCCTGGCCTTGCAGCTCCCCAGCTATTTACGGCATATAGCAGAGCAGAGCTGGGAGAGGCTTCAGGTCCAAGCTACCCACTGTTTGACAGAAGAGGAAACTGAGCCCAGGGAACCTGCTCCTGCCATAGGCTGTGGAGGAGACCAAACGCCACGGCCAACCCCAGCCACAGCTCATTCCTCTCACAGCACAGGGCTGCCTCTTGGCCTCCCTCCCTGCCTTCCTTTCCACAATCTCTAGGGTTTGAGACCCCACCCTGCCCCGTTCCCCTCCCTAAACACTGCCCCCTCCCTCCTGAGGACCGGCCCCACCAGCAATGGCGCTCCCAGCCCCCAGCCTGGGTGTTCAGAAGGCTGTTTCTGGGAAGCCCAGTGAAGGGGGCGTGGTGAGGATAACTACAAATTACACCAAACGTAAGCACGGTGGGTGGCAAGGCAATGCAGGCAAGTGGCTGAAGGGGACTGGAGCACTGGAGTCATGAGGAGGTGCCGTGGCATTCCCAGCTGTGACACTGAGAGGCTGTGTAGCCTGGAGCATATACCCCACACTCTGGGACCCCTCAGTTCTCCCCAGCTGCACAATGGAGTAACCTGACCACATTGTTGTTTGTTTTTTTGAGATTGAGTTTCGCTTTTGTTGCCCAGGCTGGAGTGTAGTGGCGCAACCTCGGCTCACCGCAACCTCCGCCTCCCAGATTCAAGCGATTCTCCTGTGTCAACCTCCTGAGTGGCTGGGATTACAGGCATGCACCACCATGCCCAGCTAATTTTGTATTTTTAGTAGAGACGAGGTTTCTCCATGTTGCCCTAAATCTGATGCCTTTTCATGGAAAGCACTAACACAATAGGAAGTCCTTCTTCATGAAGACACATAACTATGGGACAGGGACCGCCCAGCTCTCCCTGTGTTTTAGGCTGGGAACAAAACCCCAAGAGCCACTGGCTCAGCTGAGCCTGCACCCAGGACATGGGTGGCCTCCCACCGAGGGAACCAAGATCCTCCCTCTCAGTGGGGGTCTGATCGAGGGCCAGGCCCACCGGGGGGTGCCTTACCTGAGGCCAGGCAGGGAAAGATGCCGAGTGCGTGAGTGTCATCCACCCACTGAATCCTGAACCCCTTCTCTCTGCGGGGAGAAGGCGACACATTCAGGAAAGCAAGCGGTCAAACTCCTCCCTCTTCCAATCGCGCAGCCAAGCTCCCCTCGCCTCCAGCCCATAGATGCCATGAGCCCGAGGCAAGGGCCCATCTCCACTGGGACGGAGACCACCATTTGCACCAAACTTCCTCTGAAGCCCATATGGTCAGCTTCAGAAAGACAAATGTCACCCCCTGTCAGTATGTCAGGCAGGCCACCAGTTTCTATAACTAAAGAAGCCAGGACTAAGAGCTCATATGGCATGACCCCAAGGAGGAAGAGGCTCCTAACGGGCCTGTCACAGCCAGGCCAATGCCATGAGGTCTGAGGCTGGGGACGAAAGGGTTTCTGAGGTGGGAGAGGGGAATAGGACCTCAAACCAGCAGGCCCGCCATGTTCCTGTGGGCTTTCTTCCTATTGCCCAGGACGGTGCCACCTACCCTGCAGCCTGTGAGAGGCCTAAGGCACTGTGGCCCCACCCAGCTGAGGAAGGCACGAGGCCCCAGCCTGGCTGCACCATCAAGGTAGAGAACAGAAGAACAGAACGTGCTACCCCTAGCCGCCCCTTCGGCTCTCCTCCGGCTCAGGGGCAGAGCACAGGAGAAGGCTTTTGGGAAGCAGAGTTAGCAAGGAGGGCCACGCAGAAAGGAGTTTCTAAAAGCCTCAGCAGAGCTGGGCACGGTGGTGCATGCCTGTAGTCCCAGCTACTTGGGAGGCCAAGGTGGAAGGATCACTTGAGCCCAGGAGGTTGAGGCTGCAGCGAGCTACGACTGCATTGCTGCACTCCTGCCTGGGCAAAAGAGCAAGATCCTGTCTCGAAAAAAAGAAGAGAAGGCCAGGCGGGGGTGACTCACGCCTGTAATCCAGGCACTTTGAGAGGCCAAGCCGGGCGGATCACGAGGTCAGGAGTTTGAGAGCAGTCTGACCAACGTGGTGAAACCCCAACTCTACTAAAAATACAAAAATTAGCCGGGTGTGGTGGCACACGCCTGTAATCCCAGCTACTCAGAAGGCTGAGGCAGAGGAATCGCTTGAACCTGGGAGGCAGAGGCTGCAGTGAGCCAAGATAGTGTCACTGCACTCCAGCCTGGGCGACAAGAGCAAAACTCCGTCTCAAAAATAAATAAATCAATAAAAGATGAGAAAGAAAGCCTGAGCAGGATCCAAGAAGGGGAAGGGAAGATGGGGGAAATGAGAATAAAAAGGAAAAGAAAAAAGAAGGAAAGACAGGAGGGTGGATCTAAGGGCCTGTGGTGAAGCTGGGGAAGAGGGAAGTCATGTCTGCAGTACTGCCTCTGGCCACCGTCCCAACCTCCACTCTGTCCCACCAGGCAGCCCAGTGCACCCTAGAAACAGTTCCCACGTGGAGCTGGCTCGAAGCCTGCCAGAGACCCACTGAGCCGCCGCTGGGAGGCAGGCAAGGGGAGGAGAGTGGGCTGCCATGTCCCTCGAGACTGAGGGAGGGTGTGTGGGGTCCTGGCAGGCGTGCGGCCATGCAGGGGGGACCAGCCCAGGTCTAGGGCCTCCAGAATGTGTCCACAACCCACAGATCAGTGCTCTCTTTCCCAGGGATGGCCGGCAGGGCAAACTGCCCAGGAATACAGAGCCCAGGCCACACATGCACTTTCTCTCTTTCTGAAGGATTAGGCACTGGGGGATGGGGCAGGCAAGCATCCCCAACTACAAAGGGGTGTCCTAGCTCCTCTCTGAAGGCAGCACCTCCCCCGCCACCACTCACTGGAACTCAGAAAACGTTGCGAGCAGGTCCTCCGTCTTGAGCGCTGGTTCAAAGTCATAGATCTCTACCACGTGGGCCAGGTCCTTCTCTCCAGGCAGTTCCTCCACGAAGGAGGATGTGTCCACATGGATCTTCTCTATCTGAATCTCCTTCTTCGTCAGGTTGTCTGTGATCTAGGAGACATCAGATCCTTTAGCAAGGGGAGCCTGGACATGCGCTGAGAGCTCTGCGGGGAGAAGGGGCCCGCCTGGCAAAAGTCAGGGCGAGACAGCAGCAGGCAGGCTGGGCTGGAAGATCAAGAAGTGTGGGCTTTAGGGGAGGGCGCTTACTTGTATGGAGTCCCCACTAAATGACTGGCACTGACCCACATAATGTTCCATAGAATCTTGAGAACTATATTCTAGAAACCTGCTTTACAGATGTGGAAACCGAAGGCCCAAGAGTTAAGTAATTTTTCCCAAAATTGCAAAGTCAGAGGCAGAGTTGGGCAAGTCCAAGACCTTCCCCTCCCCTGCTAGCGATGTGATACTTGGCAGGTCTGTGGTAGGCATTCTTTATATATAAAATAGCAATAAAAGATGCCACCCTCCCACCCGAATCCACAGCCAGTCTCAGGGGCAGACACACGGTTCCAAGGAAACAAGATTTATAAGATAAAACTTCAGGCTAAAGAGTAATTTCCATGACTGGCATCCGTAACACATGACGAAGCACCTGCACACACAGTCCCCTCCACGACCCAGTGAGGCCTGTATTATCATCTGGTTACACAGGGTCCCCTCCATAACCCAGTGAGGCCTGTATTATCTTCTGGTTACACAGGGTCCCTCCACAACCCAGTGAGGCCTGTATTATCACCTGGTTACACAGGGTCCCCTCCACGACCCAGTGAGGCCTGTATTATCATCTGGTCCCCACAGAGTCCCCTCCATGACCCAGTGAGGCCTGTTTATCATCTGGTTACACAGAGTCCCCTCCATGGCCCAGTGAGGCCTATATTATCATCTGGTTACACAGAGTCCCCTCCATGGCCCAGTGAGGCCTGCATTACCATCTGGTTACACAGAGCCCCCTCCATAACCCAGTGAGGCCTGTATTATCATCTGGTTTTATCTTCAGATAAGGAAACTGACTCAGCAAAACAATAGAACTTGCCCAGGGTCAAGCATCTCCTACATGGCTGGGCTGGGGCCCAAATCCACAGCTCCTCTCCTGTGTTCCCTAAGGAATCCCTGTCACCCAACACCCAGCCCTGCCTCCCCTTGCACATCCCCTGCCCTCTACCCATAACCCTTGGTCCCCATCCACGCATGGCCACACCCACCTCACCTCCACCCTCCCTTTCCAGGCTCAAGAGCCTCATCACCTCCTGCAGCAGCTCACTGTAATCGTCCTCCGAGCAGCTGCTGGGGCCATCCTCCTCTACCTCCTCTTCATCCTCTTCCTCCTCTGTCACCAGCCTCTTCTCCAGTGGACTCTCCTTCCCCCTCTTCCAGGTCCAGCTGCAGGCTAGACCCAGGTTGTGTGGCCGTCTCCACCCTATCTCCCTTCCCTGACTGACTCTCAGGCTCTGGGAGCTCAGGGCCAACAGGGTCAGGCAGTGGCTCATTCTCACACCTTTGTCCTGGGTCCTTTAGGTCCTCTGTTCCCTGAGTCGTCAGCACAGGGAGTCCCTGATCAGAGTTAGGGTCTCCAGCACCAACATCTCCAAGCTCTTCTGGGTCCCTGCCAGCTGGAGCGTCTCCCCTTGAGCCCCGAGGTAGAGGTCAGTGCCCCTTCTTCCTGCCTGCGCAGCACCCGGGGCACATACAAAGGCTGGTCTGGCTTGCGTCCACGATGCCACCGGCCAACCCGGGCACCTCGGGGTCCTGCAGCTGCTCCTTGGTTTGAGGTGGGCCGAGGACCGTGGTACTTGCTGGGATAGGAGGCAGGAGGGCGGCAGGGGCCAGAGAGGCCATCTGAACTGGGTACCCTGGAGCAGGAACAGGAGGAGGTATCAGAGTGTGTAGGAGCCCAAAGAAAATCATTTACTGGAGCCACCTGTCATTCAGGAGCGACATTCAGGTCAGCATTAGGCGAAAACCACAGCCAAAATAACCCTCGAAAATCCCTTAGGAACACATCATGGTGGAGACTGTCACTTTTTTTTTTTTTTTTTTTTGAGACGGAGTCTCACTCTGTTGCCGAGGCACTGGAGTGCAGTGAAGTGATCTCAGCTCACGGCAACCTCCGCCTCCCAGGTTCAAGCAATTACCCTCCTCAGCCTCCCGAGTAGCTGGGATTACAGGCACCTGCCACCACACCTGAATAATGTTTGTACTTTTAATAGAGGTGGGGTTTCAGCATCTTAGCCAGGCTGGTCTTCAACTCCTGACCTCACGATCCACCTGCCTCGGACTTCCAAAGTGCCGGGATTACAGGCGTGAGCTGTCACTTTTGAACAAGCCCAGAGCAGCCAGCTCACCCTCTAGTGCTGTGATTCAAATCAGAGATCAGTCCATCTTCAATTACACACCAGGGGGAGGTAAGCACTTGCATTTAGGAATTATGCTATCAGAAAAACATGTAACTTCAAACACCAGGATCATACTCATTACAGTAAGATGCTCACTGTAAGATGCACGTGGGAACAGAGGGGACCCAAGCCCGGCAGGGGTTTTTCTGCTCTCTGTGGGGCACAAGCTTACTGAGAGGAATGCTGGGGAGGCCCCCCTCCCCTCCTCAAACAGATCTCTCTCTCTTTCCTTTCTCTCTCTTTGGCCCAACCATACAGCTGATTTTGCAAGTGAATTCCACAAACTGCATGTCTGCCCCACTGTTGATGCAAAAGCAACACAGTCTGAGCGGCTGCAGCTAGGAAAGGCAGCCAGGGGTCCCAGTCCTAGCTCCGCCCAGCCCTGCCCTTCCAAAGGCTGACCAACTGGCCGGCCACCCCACATACCCCAGCTGCAGGCACTCCAAGGTGGGAGGCTACACACCTGATGTCTTGGTGACAGATGACCGTCCTCCTCTTCCAGCCCTCCCCAACGGAGAAGCTGCTCAAGAGATCAAAATTCTCTGCTGTTCTATGGATCAGGTACCGGAGGCGACTGGAGAGTGGAGGGAAAAGAAGAACCCTGGGAAGGGACAGGAAGAAGTGCTGAGCAGGGATCCAGGGCCAGCCCCTGGGGCCTGACCCCTACCAGGTCCACTCCCAGGTACACTGGGCTCCCTTCTGCCCCTATGGGTCCCAGGTGGAATGAAAGGATCTGAGCATAGAGAGAGGTGATCGCAGGGACCCAGAGGTCCCATCCCCATCCCTGTGCCGGGCCCCTTCAGTCTCCGGGTGATGCTCAGAATTACAAAGATGCAGCTGCAAGAGGCAGCTAGCGTTATGGAGACTAAAGGCCAAGGTCAGAGCCAGCTGCCAGGCACCACCTGGGGGGAGGGGACACAGGCGGCTTGGAAACTCTGCCTTTCTCAGCAAGGGGGCACCCTCGCCCCAACACCAGCCTACTTTGACAGCTCCTTCTGCAGCAGAAAGCGGTCCAGCTCCTCCTGGATCCGGTGGACGAAGTCATTTTCGGCTGAGGAGAGGAAGACACCGTCCAAGCAGAGCAGGGCCAGGGTGACCGGTGGGAGAGCCTGTATGGGAGACGCGCAGGGCCAGAGATCAGAGCACAGACCCCGGGATCACCCGCGACCCCGCAACGCCGGCACCGAAAGACCCTTAGAAACCCTCTGGTCCAAAGCCCGACGGCGGAGAAGTGATGCCAGGGACCCCGGGCAAGTCAGGGGTTAGGGGGAGAGGTCTCCCGGATGCTGCCCAAGGCTCTCGTCCCCGCCTGCGGTCGGATGCTGAAGGTGGCCCCGCACCCTGAGCTGCGCTCCTTCTCGGGGATCACGGGGGCCTGCTCCAAGCGGCCCAACTGCCCCTTCCCCACCCCGCGGACCGAGGCTATCGCACCCCAGTCCCGCCGCACTCACCGCAGCCTCTTCACGCGTGGCCGCAGCCCTCGGCGTCCCCCAGGGGCCTGCGCGCCCGGGCGCCCCAGAGAGGCCCGGGCCGCTGCGGGGACGCAGCGCCACCGCGCGGCCTGGGGGAGGTAGCGCCAGGAACGGGAGGGGCGTGTTCTTGCCACCTATTGGGAGGGGGCGCACCTGCCCGCTAACACAAACCGCTTCTCCCAGAGCGACACGACTAGCTTTCATATTCATGGCAAAACCGAGACCCAGAAAGGTGAAATAATTTTACCCAACTTGCACAGATACTACATTCCAGAGTCTTACTTTGAGCAAAGATGGGTCTGATTCCAAGATGGGCTCTTTCCCTCAATCTAGGCACAGTCTTCTAGGATCAATTAAGTTCAAGACACACTTTTGTTGGCCCAACTTTTTCAACAGAGTGGCTGTACCTCCCTGAAATGGAGGAACTAACCCAAAACCCAGAAAGCAAGCCATGTCCCCACCTCTTTAGAGCTGGGTCATACTCTTGAGGTGTTCAACAAAATCAGAGACAGACTCAGTAGAAACAAGCTCCAGGGGAAGGCTGTCCAGGGATTTAATTTCTACCAAACCCTCTTTGGGAAACTCAGAGGTTAAACAGGAAAATAGGTATCAGTGTCTATGTCTCCATCATGGGTGGAGGTTATCTAGAGATTCCTAGATAAACAGGGGAAGGGAATCTACCCACACCTTTGGGGGCAAACAGAAGGTGAGGATAGAATGGTCCCCCATTCGAAGGTGAGTAAAGGCAACAAAAGCAGCACAAAGGATGGGAAGAATTTCTACTGTTAAAAATAAAAGAAGGAGGCTGAGGCAGGAGAATCGCTTGAACTGGGGAGGCGGACGTTGCAGTTAGCCAAGATAGTGCCACTGCACTCCAGCCTGGGGGACAGAGGGAGACTCCATCTCAAGAAGAGAAAGGAAACAAAGAAAAAGAAAGAAAGAGAGAAAGAAAGAAGAAAGAAAGAAAGAGATAGAAAAGGAAGGAAGGAAGGAAAAGAAAGGAAAGGAAAGGAAGGAAGGAAAAAAATTAGCTGGGCATGGTGGCAGTCACCTGTAGTCACAGCTATTCGGGAGGCTGAGGCAAAAGAATCGCTTGAACCCTGGAGGCAGAAGTTGCTGTGAGCCCAGATGGTGCCACTGCACTCCAGTCTGGGCGCCACAGCGAGACTCTGTCTCAAAAACAAACAAACAAAAAAAAAAAACAGTATTTCTGAGTTATGCTTTGACATTCATGTACCTTTCTGGAAAGCCACTGGAAGACACAAATCCCCACAACCAAGAGATGAATCCAAATAAATGACTCACAGCCTGGTATAACCTGGCAGAAGAGGCCTCGTGCTGAATAATTCATTTACTTATTCAATTAGTTTAAATAATCAGAGCAACAAAAGTGTATACAAATATTTTAAATCTTGAAAGGAGGGCTATAGAATGTAAAAACAAAAGGAACTTCCTTATCACCATAAATTGGGACAGGAACCCCAGAGTATATTTCAAAGTGTGGGGGCAGGAGGAGAGGCATATAGCTGTGACAAAGTCAGTAAATGCTATTTTTTCCAAATAACTGCTAGAGGTTATGGAAGTTGGTTAAAGAAACACTGCCCATATAGAAAAATATAACAGCGGAGGGAAAGGAGGCCAGGAAAAAAATCAGGGATAGAAGTAACACCAAAGTGTTTCAAACAAAGCAGAGGTAGGATAATTCAACTATATTACAAACATTAAAATGGATTCAAAAAGAGGCCGGGCGTGGTGGCTCATGCCTGTAATCCCAGCACTTTGGGAGGCCAAGGCAGGAGGATCACTTGAGGCCAGGAGTTCAAGACCAGCCTGGCCGACATGGTGAAACCCTGGGCGTGGTGGCTCATGTCTGTGATCCCAGCTACTCAGGAGGCTGAGGCACGAGAATTGATTGAACCTGAGAGACGGAGGTTGCAGTGAGCCGAGACTGCACCACTGCACTCCAGCCTTCGTGACAGTAAGACTCCGTCTCAAAGAAAAAAAAGGATTCAAAAAGCAAAACATTATTATATGTTCTCTACCCAACTCCCATTTAGAACAACTCTGTGCAAATTCATTTAAGGATCTAAATAAAATGATCAACACACCACAAAGGGCTAAATGGAGAAGCACATTCACTTTAGGACAAGTCAAGGATACGTACCCATGCCTCTAGCATTTACCTTTTTTTAAGAGGTATTAGCAAAAAAGCAAACTGAGAAAAGACATAAAAACGGAAACGTTTAGACGTTGGAGGATATCACCCTCTCATTTGCAGAATACATGCGGTGTTTGTGGGGTTTTGTTGTTGTTGAGACGAAGTCTCTCTCCGTCACCCAGCCTGGAGTGCAGTGGCATGATCATAGCTCACTGTAACCTGGACTCCTGGCCTCAAGCCATCCTCCTGCCTCCTGTAGCTGGGACTACAGTGATGCCACCACACCAGACTCATTTTTGTATTTTCTGTACAGACGGGGTCTCACTATGCTGCCTGGGCTGGTCTTGAACTCCTGACTTAAGCCATCCTCCCGCCTCAGCCTCCCAGAGTGCCAGGATTACAGGCATGAGACACCACGCCCGACCTTTGATTTTTTTTTTGTTTTGTTTTAACCTTAAAAACCCAAGAAAATCAACTAACAAATTCTTATAAGCCAGAAGTAAAGCCCATTCTGGAGTCAAGGTGGTGGGAGTGATAAAAGGGTAGAGAAAGAGATGGTAGAGAAAGGGCCAGAACTAGAGAGGGAAAGCAGAATAGAGGGGTGCAGAGGTTCAGGGGCTGGGGGAGGGGGGGGAATGAGTCATCCTCCCTAGTTCCCGCTCTACCTGATTGGCCTCTGTGTGTGCCACCCCAGCCAGGAGGATCCCCCACCACACCCCTCAAGTCTCTGACTCTTTTGTTGTCTCTCAGTTCCTAGGAGACCTCAACCTCTCCAGAGTTCTAACCTCTTCTTAAAGGGCCAGAGTCATGGGAACCCAGATACAGTGAGGGGTCTCCTGACAAGGATAAGACTTTTGCAGAAATTTGGACACTACCTCCAAATGCAGATTTATGGCCCGACGTGGTGGCTTAATCCCAGCACTTTGGGAGGCTCAGGCGGGGGTGGATCACGAGGTCAAGAGATTGAGACCATCCTGGCCAACATGGTGAAACCCCATCTCTACCAAAAATACAAAAAATTAGCCAGGCGTGGTGGTGCATGCCTGTAGTACCAGCTACTCAGGAGGCTGAGGCAGGAGAATTGCTTAAACCTAGGAGGCGGAGGTTGCAGTGAGCCGAGATGGTGCAACTGCACTCCAGCCTGGGCGACAGAGTGAGACTCCATCTCAAAAAAAAAAAAAAAAAAAAAGAATAAATTTTCATTTAAAGATATTCAAATTTGATTAAATATTTTAAGCAGAAACTAAAATTTTCACTTACCAAGTAAAAGTATACCATGTGGTTTGTTCTTTTCCACAGTTTTATTATTAACTTATTTATTTGAGATAGAGTCTTTCTCTGTCACCCACGCTGAAGTGCAGTGGCACAATCATGGCTCACTGCAGCCTCAACCTCCCGGGCCCAAGTGATCCTCCCATCTTAGCCTCCTGAGTAGCTGGGACCACAGGCGCATACCACCATGCCTGGCTAATTTTTTAATTTTTGTAGAGATGGGGTCTTTCTATGTTGCCCACGTTGCTTTTGAACTCCTGGACTCAAGCAGTCCACCTGCCACAGCATCCCAGAGTGCTGGAATTACAGGCATGAGCCACTGCACCCGGCCCGTGGTTTTAAATGTTAAACACAAGCAAAACTCCAAGTGGCCATAGAAAATGACATAATTACAGTAACTCATGCTCTTCGTCTTTGGTCTTTACAATTAGTACACTGTCTTGGCTTATTCTGAATCTGCTATTTAAACCCAGGAATACATATTATCATAAGGGTTGAAGATACAAATTGCAACCACAATGAGCTCTAGCGATTCCAAACCGCTAAGAGCTTAGTTGCAAACTAAGCATGTGCGGGCAGCTCCCGAGATCGTGAGTTCTCTGAATGAACTTCCAAGTACAAGGGTTGGTAAAGGCTAGGTGATAGAAATGTGCCCACAAGCTTAGATAACCACAAAAGTTATTTGGAACTTAGACCAATAAATCACCCACATTGTTAAGAATTGTCAGCACATGGTGATAGTGAAAAGCAGGCTGGGTGCTCTTCTTGTTTTTCTGTCCTCTGCAGACAATGCCTCCCTGTGTGCCTGCTGCTGGAACAGAGGGCTCCTGCTGCCTGGTTCTCAGCAGAACTCCACGACAGCCATTCTCTATATACGGCACCAGCACCCACCCACTTGTTCAAGCCCCGCATTGTATTAATCACCCTTTTGTTCTCCCTTCCCCGCCCCTACCGCCTTACCTTAAGCCTTCAGGAACCTGTGGGTTCTGTCTCCAATGTATACCTGGGAACTGGCCGCTCCTGACACCCTATTCCTGTTCTCGCTCCACGTAGGTAAACCTTCTCTTACAGGTTGATATCTCCCCCACCGCCTAAAAAAATCATATGGTGGCCGGGCGTGGTGGCTCACACCTGTAATCCCAGGACTTTGGGAGGCCGAGACGGGTGGATCAGGAGGTCAGGAAATCGAGATCATTCTGGCCAACACGGTGAAACCCTGTCTCTACTAATAATACAAAAATTAGCTGGCTGTGGTGGCATGCATCGGTAATCTCGGCTACTCAGGAGGCTGAGACAGGAGAATTGCTTGAACCTGGAAGGCAGAGGTTGTGGTGAGCCGAGATCACGCCATTGCACTCCAGCCTGGGTAACAACAGTGAAACTTCGTCTCGAAAAAAAAAAAAAAAAAGCTTATCTTCCAACTGAAAGCACTGACATGGTGTCAGGAAACACGCCCCCCCCAACCGAAAGTACTTAGGAAGTTGTTTTTTGAGAGTTTTTTTCCTTCTTCCATTTTTAGAGATGGGATGTCAGTATGTTGCTCAGGATGGTCTTGAACTTTTGGGCTCAAGTCATCTGTTTACCTTGGTCTCCCAAAGTGCTGGGATTACAGGTCTCAGCCCCTGCGCCTGGTCATGAGAATGTATTTCTGAGAGTGTGGTTAAGAGCAGCCTGGTGCAGGAGTGGAAACGGGTGATCTCTTTCTTCCCCATCATAAAGGGTCACAGCCAACACCCGTATAATAAAAGACAGGTTAACAGGAGAAAAGCATGACAAATTTATTAACATGCATGAAGCAGGGGAGCCATATGAAAAATATGAACATACACAGAAAGGCCCAATGGTTGGCACTTAAATACTCTCTTCACCGGGGGAAAGAGAAGCGGGGGGCTGTAAATGAATGGACCCAAAGACCTGATAGTGGTTTGTAAATGATTCTCTTTGGAGGCTGAATGGAACTGAAGGACGAACAATAGCTTGTGCACAAGTCATGGAAGGTGAGGGGTGGAACTGCACTGTGAACCAAGGTTGTCTGATTATGCAGACACAGGCTTCCAGGTTTTCTCTTGAAACTGCCCTCAGAAGAAAAGCTGAAAAGTCTGTCTGGGTATGGTATCCTGGGTGTAGCTTCCTTTTTAGTCTTTCCTTGGGTGATTAATCATTCCTGGTTATTTAAAGAGATTCATAGGGAGAAGGTTTTAAGACAACCACATTTATTTTAGAAGTTTTCTCAATCAGGTAAGGGAACTTCGAGAAAAAAGAGCTCCTCCTGGTGCTTTAGAAAAGAAAGAGAAAGAATGAAATAAAGAGAAAGAGAGAAGGAAAGAAGAAAGAAAGAGAAAGGAAAAGAAAGAGAAAGAAAGAGAAAAGGAGAGAAAAGAAAGGGTCAGAGAGACAGCATGGTGGGAGAAAGAGAGAGACTTTGAGGCTGCTGCTTTAGTTCAGCTTGTCAAATGCCACATTTTAGACCATCATTTTCTGAGCCTCAACACTTGTGTAACAACAAATTCCAGCTGGAAGTCAATAAACTAAATTCCCCCCATGAGCTCCATAGCTTCCGCCAGCTGCCTAAGATTCACAGTCCTCCTTGGTAAAACGGGATTCCCTTACCCTTCTCGTGGCTCCTTCTGGTTCTCACATTCCAGAGTCTATGACCTTGCATTGCTTCTGCGCAGAAGAGAAAAGAAGCTACAATTTCCCCAAACAGTAGCCACAACTACGTACAAATGAGAAGACACCAAGACACTTCAAAAGAAAGGAGGGTCACCAGGCTCGCCCACAAACCTTAGAGCAGGGCTTTGCTTGGATTCCTTGGGAGTGAGCAGCTCCCAGGGGTCTCGTCTTCCTTCACAGCTCCAGCTCTTTTTGTTCTGATGGCCCGGATTATATTTTCAGCAGATTGAGCCAGACCCTCGTGACCACTTCACGGAGGTCTGCTCGGCCTCGGGCTGTCACTTCAGGCAGGCAGTGAGAACTGCAGTTTAACCCTTTAGTCCCTCTCACAACAGCATATTGACTGCAGAGCCCGCCCAGGCCCCAGGACTCAGGTTACAAAACCCTTTTAGGCAGGCCCAGGAGATTCCCAGGCAGCACCTTCCTCTCCACCTCTAAATATGCACTTGCCCTCCTACCCACACCTCCTCTCTGCACACCATCACTCTTCCCAAACTGGCAGTGATGGGGACTCTCCAGCCACCCTCCCAGGCACGGCATCATCTCTTCGTGGTGTGGTGGTGCTGCTCTGACTCGTATCGAGGCAGCAGCGATTCAGAGAGGGAGACGCTGGCCAGGTGCAGTGGCTCACACCCGTCAGCACTTTGACAGGCTCAGGTGGAAGAGGGTCTCTTGAGGCCAGGAGTCTGAGACTCCATCTCTACCAAAATTAAGAAAATTAGCCAGGCGCATCTGTAGTTCCAGCTCCTCGGGAAGCTGAGGTGGAGCTTGCTTCACCCCAGGTTGAAGCTGCAGTGAGCCATGATTTCATACTGCGCTTCAGCGTGGGTGACAGAGCAAGATCCTGTCAAAAAAAAAAAAAAAAAAGAAAAGAAAACTTTCAAGAGTGAATCCCTATGTGGTGCTGACTCCTGAGGCCAGACTCATCCCCAGTTGCCCAATTGCCTGGCTGGTGGGAATCCCATGCTGACGGCTACAGCCTCCACCACCAGAGTCCCATAGATCACCCCTTGTTCTGCGCTCCAAGCACAGACTCAACAACTTCTTATAATTTCCTGTAGCACAGCAAACAATCAGTCTGGGTCATTTAAGGATTCTTCAGTGGCTCAGGACACCGAAAAGAAAAAGTAACCTTAAACGAGGTAACAAGGCTCCCCCAGGTCCAGGCCACTTCCTTCCAGCATTAGGAATGGAACGTCGGGGGTTCCGGCCTCTCTTCCGTGGGGGCCTGTCAGCTCCAGTCCCTCTCGCCCCTTCTCATCAGGTCCTTTAGATTCTCCCAGGGCTTTGTGAACTGCTCTCACCACCTTTTCCTGGCTGGTTCACCTGCTGACTTACCTGGAGCCACAGACCCAGTGCTCAGCCAATTGCCTAGCCTGTTCCTAACGCTGCCCGTCAGCCACAAAGCCCATCTCCCCCACAGGGCGTGGCAAACACCATCCCTGGAGGAGGCACCGAGAAATACCAGTGCCAGATTAAAGTATGGTACAATCACATGGGCAGAAGAAAGTAGGCCACTTACAGATATAAAGAGCCCAGGCAATGGAAAACCATAGCAATGGCACACTGCTAAGACCAAGGAGGCCATTCAAAGAATGAGTCCTCCCCAGGAGAGCTTGGTGTGGGGGCCGCTTGGACGGACCAGGGGCCACTGCAGCTTCAAAGCTCACACGATCAGGCGCTCCACATTCTCCTGGGGCCTTGAGACAGAGAACAAAAGTGTGCAGAAGCTGGGGGGTGGGGCAGGCAAGAAGGAACAAGACACTTGATACAACCTAGAGAGGAGACAGGACAAGTGTTCCAGTTTTTTCTTTTAATTATTTGCCAGATAAAAAAGAAAAAAAAATAGTGATTGTTTCTCTTCACCCCCCAACATTTCTGTTTACCAAGGTCGAGTGGGAGAGAAATTCACTGAACAATGATTTGTGCTCCTGGCCTGGAGCAAATTCTTCTCCTCTGCTCTACACCACCTCAGGCAGCAGGGACAGGGGCAGAGGGCTCCAGGCAGCAATCCTGGTGGCTGGACAGCAGAGTGGCAGTGTGGCTGTCATCGTTTCTTCTCACCATTGCCAGAGCATTCAGACCCTTTCCCGTCTGTCCCCCTACCCCGCCCTGCCCGGTCCCTCCAGAGGCAGGGAGCAGGGACTGCAGGAGGCAGGACAGGTGCACGGGTGGCCCAGGCAGCTCCCAGTGGACCTGGCAGAGGGCACAGCCCCTGCTTCTATTGCACATCCTGGCTCAGCCTCGCTGCCCCGAGCAGTGGGCCACAAAGTGAAACGCTTTCCAAATTCAGAGAGCCCGGTGCTGCATGCCAGGCTGAAGGAGGGGGAGGTGTGTCGTTGTGTGGCTTGTTCCGGTAGATACGTATTTTTAATTTAAGTTACTCCATGATGGGGCCAAGGCAACAATTTCGCCTCTTTAGAAAAGCATGAGGGGTTTGGACATCTCAGGGTCCTGTAGTCACTGGGCCGCTCCCCACGCGAGTGCAGAAGGCTAGGAGAAGGCTTTCCCAACCAGCGCACCTCCTGCTTCATCTGATGAGGCGGCGGCGCCCACTCGGACACGCCAGCCCCTCCGGACTGTCACGACTCTGGGCCACTTGGGGGAGACCTCTTTCCCTGAACACCTGGAGAATTCTGACATGATCCTAGAAGAAAACCTATTACATTCTATGTTCCTTCAGAAAATGGCAGCTAAGTCCCCTCAAATCAAACCTTGAAGTGTTTCATTCTCATTCTTCTCTTACCAGTGAAAATCGAGTGGGACAGGAATAAGCTATTTAACTGACATTAGCGACAAGATAAACCCCCTCTAAAAACCGCGGGGAAAGGGGGAACTGATTCGGATTTGGCAAAGCTGCCGATCTTCCCCTTCATGGGCCAGAAACGAAGCTGGTGGGTGAAGACAAACCTAACTGTGCCAATGGCAAGAACTGCAGGCTAGGAAATGACAGGTCAGACACAGGACTGTATAAATCGTGGCACTAGAAAGATGAGAAGGCAGGTCCATGACACAGCTGGGAGCAAGCCTGTGGAGCGTCCCTTCCAGAAATTCTATCTGTCCTGTAGTAATCGGAGCATCCAGATTAATCAGTGGCTCTCCTCCTCCTCTTCCAAACACATTCTCAGAGTTTCTTGTTTAAATAACTATGTACACACACAACAAGCCTGGTCTCTCTTTTACATGAGGGTCCTTCACTGGAGGGTCCTACAATGGCTTTAGAGTAGGTTCCAATTGCCTTCTCGGAGATTTACTGCTTGGGACCAAACCTGCAAGGCAAAGAAATGACTGAACACTATAACAGGAAAACCTCAAAGACGAAGGCATTCCAGTGTATAAGGCACCGAGTCTCAATAGAAACAAACCCTCAACTCCCTACAGGGCTCCGGTACTCTGGCAAATTGAGAAACTGGGCTTGGGCCCACCGACTCTGTCAGCCAGAATGCCACATGCCGGCCAGAGGCCTTGGAAAACAGCTCCATACCTCCCTCTGATAAGGACAGTTTCTCAAGTTCAGCTTCAAGTTCAGCATCTGAGATCCTAGGGTTAGGCACACTGTTGGTAAAATGCCTATCACGGCGGTTGTCAGGCAGATCCAAAGGTTCTTTGGTGGTATCCTGAAGGAGGATGTCCAATTCCTTCTCCAGTTCTTCACTGTCAAAATCTGGAAAGAAAAGACAAAGACGCATAAACTCCAGGGAGAAATGCCCTAATGAGCCCCGGACTGAGGCTACCAAAAGCCAGCTTAGCTTTACAAAAGATGCCAGGCCTCCTTGGAGCTTAAAAACAATCCCAGGAGTCAGGAGACTGAGGGTAGCTTCAGGCAGAGATGCTTCTTCCACACTCAGAGCTAAGTCCCCAAGGAGATGTATTCTGCTAACCCATGGACCTGACCCTGATTCCCCTTGCCCTTGAAAGAGGATCATCCAGTTAGAAGCCATGTGAATGAGGAATGCCGGGAGCACAGATGGGTCATGAGCATGGCTGTCAGAGGGGGAAAATGGCAATTCCCTCAGTGCTCCCACAGAGGAGCCCCAGGGAGGGCAGGCTAGGGGAGGTCTGCCTGTACCTGGAAAAGCAAATCTGCTGTCAAACCCATCACAGCACAGCAAGTGAAGTCCTTTAGGATGAAAGGAAGAAAGAACCACCTTGCCCACTCACCTAAGCCATTGGTTACCCCACCAGCCAGAGTCTGAGAAACTCCATCCTGGGTGTCACAGAGCTGCAAGAGACAAGTGCAAAGCCCTGAGCTGGGTGTGGTGGCTCTGAGCATCCCAGTCTGGTGGAAATTGACTAGGGTTACAAAGCAATCTTGCCCCAAATGAGAAACAAGGAAAGCTTCTTGAAGTTCACAAAGTCACAAGTCAAGTTTGGTTAAAGAGGATGTGCAATGAAGTCAAATCTGTCCTCCATCACTTCCTTCTCCATGTGTCCCTCCCCTGGCCCCTTTCTGTACCTCCTGGATCTAATCCACGAGGCTCTCTGCCTTCTCCACTGTGACATCCTTCATGGAGAGTTTGAGTGCTCCTACCCCAGCCTGGTAGGCATTAAAGACCTAAAGACAAGGCAAAGCTATCAGTGCTAGTGACAGACATTGGCAAAATACATATAATATTGTTTCAACTCTAAAAGCAGCTCTGGGGTTTTTTTAGCAGCCAAGCTCAATTTACCATATACCCACTAAGGCCAAACCTCCTAACTGGAAAGGCAAAGGCAACCCCAGTCACATCCCGAAAGAACCCAGGGACCCTCCAAAGAGCAAAGCCGAAGCTGCAGGTGAGCAGCGCATGAAGAGACGTGCCCAGTGCTGGAGCACAGGGGGAGTGGCTACCATTTGATCTGTCTGGGAGGCATAGATCCGGTCCAGGATGCCTTGAACAGTGTCCAGCTTGGCATGCAGGGCCTCGATGCGCTTCTCTGTCCGTTGCTTGGCCTTGAGAGACCTCAGCGCCTGGGGACATGGAGACTCAGGTCAGTGCTGAACGGGAAAGGCCCAGGGGCACGAGGAAGACAGCCCTTCCCAGATGCTAAGGCCGACCCAGCCTTCTTCCCCTCCCGTTTGTAAAATACGCTGTGGCGCCTAGGGCCCGCTGCAGACTCTGTCCCCAGCAGGCTGTTTTCTGAACTGCTGGGCATTGCTCCAGGCCTGCCCAGGGCACTGCTATGGCGCTGGTGGACACAAGAACTCACCAGCTGCTTCTTTCCTGCTCGGCATGCCCGGCGGGCTTCTTCTTTACACCTGGAAACCAAGGGACAGATAAGATGACTGTGCCGCAGGACAGGAGTGGCAAGGTCCCAAAGGGTCCCTGAGAGCAACATTCAAAGGTGGTTTTAAATCTGAAGACTAAACCCACTCTACTCAGTGGCAAGAAAAATGATGCTGACGGGCAAAAAGTCTTGCAGCAAGTCAGCACGCAGGCTCAAGCAGGCTGACTGAGGATAAGCTTTTCAACCCACAGGGACACAGCACACAAACAGGACACCTCATACATGTCTTCCCATTTTGGGGAGACAGGGGAATGAACTGTTAATACCAACAATGGCCTCGGACATATCCCTTTGCCTTCCGGCAAGGCGAGGGTTCCCAACTGGAAGACGGACAGAACAGGTTCTGCTTCAATGCCTGTGTCTTCCGGTCAGAGTGTCTGTCTTCATCAGGGGGATCCTTGTCCAGTCACCCATGGGGAAGGGCAGGGGAAGGGCTCCTCAGAAAGACCTCTGCGAAGGCAGGGACCCATCCTGCCCATGGCTATATCCCCAGTCCCTAAGACAATGCCTGGCTCAATAAATATTAGTTGATTGGACGCTGGCAAGGAAGAGAGAAACATACATTCACAATCACGGTTTGTGCGGGAAGAATTAAGACTCATGTTTTTGGCTGGGCACAGTGGCTCACCCCAGTAATCCCAGGACTTTGGGAGGCTGAGGTGTCAGGCTTGCTTGAGCCGAGGAGTATGAGACCAGCCTGGGCAATATGGTGAGATCCCACCTTAATAAAAAATTTAAAAATTAGCCAGGCATGGTGGCGCACACTTGTGGTCCCAGCTACTCAAGAGACTAAGGCAGGAAGATTGCTTGAGCCCAGGAGTTTGAGACTGCAGTAAGCTAAGATTCCCACCACTGTCTTAATTCAGGAGAAAAAAAAAACAGCCTTATTTTCCTCCTTTGTGATATTCTGTGTTTCCATGATTTCTGCATTGAGCAGTGAGTGCTTCTGTAATTAGTTAAAAAAAATCCATCTGTTTTTTAAAATCCCACATATACTAACGTTTTGCCAGTTCCGGGGGGCCAGCTACAGTGGGTATGGGGCTCAGCTCAGGGGAAGAAGTTACCTCTCTGCTTCCTGGGATAACGACTCTACTTTGCGTGAGAGAGAAGCTGTTCACTCTGCATCAGCTGGTACACCCCAACATCTACATCGTTGACTGGAGAGACCTTGGCATGTGGCCCCCGAGCAAACTTCACAATCTGAGGAACAGGGACAAATTACTACTGCCATTCCCACAAAGGCTGAGAAATTCCCAAGCAGGAGTGCTGGTGGGCATGCAAGTGGGCCCCCCCTTATCCACGGGGGAAGATGCTTCCAGTGAACAGGACCCCCCATAGATGCCTGAACCCTCGGAGAATACTGAACCCTATACATATAGCTATGCACACATTTTTCCTCCTTCACAATTTTTCCTATAGAACATTCATTCTTGGGCCAGGCATGGTGGCTCACGCCTGTAATCTCAGCACTTTGGGAGGCCGAAACAGGCAGATCACGAGGTCAGGAGATCAAGACCATCCTAGCTAACACGGTGAAAACCCATCTCTAGTAGAAATACAAAAAATTAGCCAGGTGTGGTGGCATGTGCCTATAATCCCAGCTACTTGGGAGGCTGAGGCAGGAGAATCACTTGAACCCAGGAGGCGGAGGTTGCCATGCACTGAGATCGCCCCACTGCACTCCAGCCTGGGCGACAAGAGTGAGAGATTCCAACTCAAAGAAAAAAAAGAAGATTCTTTCTTACTGTAGCTCCTAGCAACCTCAGCAAATATTTTGCCCTCCATATTTAGTCTAGAACTTCCATTTCACCTAAAGGAAGCAGCCAACAACTTCTGCTTGGTACATCCGGACTGCCAGCATCACCACTCATGCACTTTGGGGCCATTATTAAGTGTACTAGGCCGGGTACGGTGGCTCACACCTGTAATCCCAGCACTTTGGGAGGCCGAGGCAAGTGGATCACTTGAGGTCAGGAGTTTGAGACCAGCCTGGCCAATTGGTGAAACCCCGTCTCTACTAAAAATACAAAACTAGCCAGGCACTGTGGTGCATGCCTGTAATCGCAGCTCCTTGAGAGGCTGAGGCAGGAAAATCGCTTGAACCCGGAAGGTGGAGGTTGCAGTGAGCTGAGACTGCGCCACTGCTGGGCCACAGGGCAAGACTCTGTCTCAAAAAGAAAAAAGTACAACCAGGGTGGCTTTAACACAAGCACTGCAATGCCATGAGAGTCGATCTGATCACTGACACAGGTCCTAAGGGACTCAGGCGGGGGAGATGCTGGACAAAGTGGGGATGCACACCCAGTCGGGACACTACGAGGTTCCATCACACTACTCAGAACAGGGCACAACTGAAATCTAGGGGACTGCTGATGTCTGGAATTTTCCACTTATTATTTTTGGACCGTGGTTGACTGCAGGTCCCTGAAATTGCGGAAAGCAAAATCTCGGGTAAAGGGTTGCTACTGTACGTACTTAATCAATCACTGCTGAGTCAGTGAATGAACAGATGAGCCTCCATACCTTCTCCCCGTTCTGCTCGAGGACTGTGACCCTCTTCTCCTTCTGCAGCTGCAGCAACACCAAGTAGAAGGTCCTCTCATCTGGGCAGGAGTTAGCACAGAGGGTGCTGAGCTCTCGACAGGGCCACCACGGGGTGGGAGGAGAGGGGCGAGTTCTGATACAGACGATACACCTCCTCAGCCTTTTCCTGCAGGGAAGGCAACATGGGCTGATGGGCCCTGGCCACTGCCATGAGATGTAGGGACCCTGACCTTGAGTTTTAAAACCATGATCCCGGCTGGGCATGGTGGCTCACACCTGTAATCCCAGCACTTTGGGAGGCTGAGGCGGGTGGATCACGAAGTCAGGCGTTCAAGACCAGCCTGGCCAATATGGTGAAACCCCATCTCTACTAAAAATACAAAAATTAGCTGGGCATGGTGGCGCGCGCCTGTAATCCCAGCTACTCCAGAGGCTGAGGCAGAAGAATCACTTGAACCCGGGAGGTGGAGGTTGCAGTTAGCCAAGACTGCACCACTGCACTCCAGCCTGGGCAACAGAGCGAGACTCCATCTCTAACAAAAAAAAACCATGATCACACAAGGCAAGAGCTCGGGAATCCCAACCCTGTCCTCCCCAGAGTAGCAGCTTTTTAAAAAAGAGGAAGGATCTGTGTTATAAGCCTTGCAGGAAAGTTTGGTGAATTCACATGAAACGAGGCACATGAGAACTCGGAGCCAGCTCTGCGCCGCATTCCCATCAGGGATTTCACACTCCTGCCTCTCCCCTGACCTATGGTTTCCCAAGGGAAGAATGAGGAGGTGAGGTGAGGAAGAGTGAGGAGGTGAGGTGAGGAAGAACAGCTGTGAATGAGAGCTGAGGCCTGATTTCCAGCCCAGCCTGGGTGACCCTGGACAGTAACAACTCACTGGTCCTCAGTATCACTCTCTGAAGAGGGTGGAAATGATATCTAATTCCCTTCCAATTGTAGTGTCTCCATTTTCCTGCCAGTTGGCTATACTGCAAACACACAAACATTACTGAGTCTGTAAAAAGTCTTAAGGGAAAAGGGCTGGGCACGGTGGCTCATGCCTGTAATCCCAGCACTTTGGGAGGCCGAGGCAGGCGGATTACCTGAGGTCAGGAGTTTCACACCAGCCTGGCCAACATGGCAAAATCCCATCTGTACTAAAAATACAAAAAAAATTAGCCAGGTATGGTGGCAGGTGCCTGCAATGCCAGCTACTTGGGAGGTTGAGGCAGAAGCCTTGCTTGAACTCAGGAGGCGGAGGTTGCAGTGAGCCAAGATTGCACCACTGCACTCCAGCCTGGGCAACAAGAGCAACACTCCATCTCAAAAACAAAAACAAAACAAATAAAAGTACATGACAAACAGATGGGATAGGATTATTGACAAGACTAAGTAAGAAATATAAGTTCCAAGAAACAATGTCACTATTCCCCCTCGTACATGGAAATTACTACCAGAAACAAGAAAGACTTACTGAGGTGTGCATGGGACGCTATGAAAATACACGGAAGGAATGCCTGGGGACTCAGCGCTTCTTGAAAAGAAAAGTTGAGCAGATTTCTGAAGAGTGAGCAAGCTGCTAGTTGAGGAAGTGAAAGGCGTATCTCAGGAAGAGACAGGAACATGAGCACAGAAGGGTGGGTCAATGCAGCACGTGCACAAATGCAGAGGTGAAAGGGGGAGAGACGCACTCCTACATTACGGAAAGTGTAGTACCTTACGATGACCCTTTATTCTGTAGGTGGCGAGCAGTCACTGAAGGGAACTGACATGGCTAGATGAACAGAAAGCTAACTGCCAGTTGGGAGAGGATGGATTGTAGGGTTAGGATAAGAGGCAAGGAGACCATTTACACAAGAGATTATGTGGGGCTGAACAAGACTATTTGAGTAATAAGCACAGAAGAGAGGAGAGGGGGGAGCCAAACAGAATTCCGAAGATAAAACTGGTAACTGGATATAGGGTTGGAGGAGAAGGTCAAGGGTAAAATCACTATGGATTGCGTGAATGGTGTGTGTGATGCTATCAGTGGAAGAAATACAGGAGGAAAAGCCTATTTTAAAGAAAAGACAAAATATTCCATCTTGGATATAATGTTTTAGGATGTCTGAGAGATATCCAAGAAGACACATACAACATGTAAGTGGATACACAAATCTGAAACTCAAAGGAGACAGCAGGACAGTGCTCCCCACGCTGAAAGTCCTAGCATACCCCGGCAATGAAGATCCTGAGGACACTCAGGGAGGAAAGTAACAAGCACAAGGAAGACCATTGTTTATGAAGTGAAGGAACCCACAAAAGAGAGCCAGAAGGAGTGTTTTGGGGGAACCAAGGAGAACCTGCAGCATCATGTAAACGAATTCAAGGAAATCAGACATTTTAAGCAGCAACTCATCAACAGTGTCAAAGGATGCAAAAGAGCCTAGTAAGACACAGACATCAAGTTTTCACTGATTCAGCTGCCCCGCCAGATACCCAGCTACTGCAGGAACGGCACAGTAACCACACGCAAATAAATTCATGTTATACAACCTCAACAAAAGGCACTGAGACAACTGGCTGTCCATTTGGAAGAAAACGGAGCTTTTCCTTACCACATACACAAAAATAAGTACTGAAGTAAGGAAATATAAACAGATAAAGTTAAAGGACAAAGAAATTCAGAGGAAACATAAAAGAATATCTACTTAAGCCTTAAGGCAGAAGACGACTTCCTAAACAAGACCTGAAACTCAGTAGCCATACAGAAAAGTTTGAGATCTGAATAGGAAACCTTCTCTATGGTAAAAGACATCATAAATAAAAATCAAGCAAGCAACAGATTGGGAAACAATATTTATATCCTTAATACTAAATACATTATATGTATCTATTTCTAATACATACAGAATACAGACTAACATAAAAGATAACACAATACAGAAACAGGCAAAGGATATAAACAGACAATTCGCAGAAGGGGATATGTAAACGGCTAGTACATAGGTGAAGAAAATGCTCAATTCACAAACAGGACATACCATTTTTCCCCATTAAATTGGCAAGATTTAAAATACTGATGTCATCCAGTGCTGATAAGGATGGAGGGAGACTAGACGCCCTAATATAGTCTTGATGAAAGTACAATTTAGCACTAACTTTGAAAAGCAGTTTGGCAATTTTTGTTAAAATTTAAAAGGCACATACGCATTTCCCAAAATCGATTCCATAATGATAAAGGGAGAAGTATATAGATGTCTGCACAAGTAACATTTTGTTTGTGATGGAAAAATGGAGAGAGAAATTGGAATGACTTCAAATTCCATCTGTGGAGCACCCGTTGCATGAACTGCGGCGTATCGACAGATTACCATGCAGGCATCAAACAGAATCAAGTCAATCTCTGCTGTGTAGGCCCTGGAAAGAGGTGCCTGATATAATGCAGTGGTAAGAAAACAAAGCAGGTTGCACACCCATTCCATTTCTAGAAAAAAAATGGAGTGATGTGTCCACATGTGTCTGCGTGTGTATATTCATTCACCCAACAGATATTTATCAACTGTCTACCAGGTACCAGGTACTGCTCCCAGGGTCCCAGGGCCCATGGCACTGCTCCCTTCTAGCAGGACAGACAGATGAGAAACAAGGGAGTAAGATTTTCAGAAGAACTAGAGTTGACAAGGCCATGAAGGCAGCACAGTCTGTAAACATACACTCACACACTCTCACACAAATGGGAAGACAGTACCCAAAGAGAGAAGTTGGATGAATAGAAAGGGAACTTTCATTTCTTTGTATTTTTTTTTTTAAGTAAGAAAATCACGGACAATTTTTGCCTTTTTGTATTTTTTTAGTGCCATCTGAAAGTAAAAAGTTGCTGGCTGTCTTCTCTGTCTGCACTTGGGAAAATCGATTTACCTCAAGAGCAGGCTTTCTTTGTTTGCCAGTGCAAGCCTCCTCTGTGGGGGATCCATGGGTCTACCTCTCCTCTGCTCCAGGCTGGAGGACATGTGAGATGAGAGAAAGATGGCAGAGAGGACCTGAGCTCGGCCCAGAGCCACCCAAACCATCCTGCATCTGTGTGGGGACCCTGACTGAGCCCTGGAGACCAAAGCACCGGGCAGGGGAATAACCACAAGGGTGCGGGGGGAGAGACTGTCAACGGAGCAGATGGGCTGCCCCTGAAGAAAATGTGGGCTGCTCAGTCCAAAATCCTGGTGGACAGGGGAGAGAATGGCAGCAGAGTGGGCTGGAGTCTCTCAAGGTGAGAAGAAATAGGTGGTTCTCTTGCGGGGGAGGGGTGGGGATTCCAGGCTGACTCCAGCTGTGTGAAGCCTCCACGGCTATGCAAGGGCCCTGAGGTCAGGCTTGGTCTGTCAACTTCAAAAATAACTACTCTCCGCAATGTACTTCTGCCACCCGATGCTCAGTCAACTTTGTAGACACGCAAGCACGCACACACACACACGCACGCACACACACGCACGCACGCACACACGCACGCACGCACACACACACGCACACCTCTCTCTCTCTGAAAGGCTCCTGTCATCTCATCCATAGCAATCTGGGTGGAGCAGGTGGTTGATGCAGGTCTGCACTGGGTGACAGAGTGAATGGGAGGTGTGGAAGTGGTGACACAAAGGTCGGTTGAGAAGGAAACAGCAGTCACTAGGTAGGGCCCGGGTACCACGACAGTGACAATCTGTGTTGGGAAAAGCATGAGTGGGTTTGGGTTTAGAGGCTGAGAGGGAGACAGAACATACCGGGCAGAAGGCCAGCAGATTGGACAAAGGGACAAGAGAGGCAGGGCAGACCCAGAACAGACAAGGGGCAGAGGAAGAGCACTACTCTCTGAGCACAGAAGGAGGTGGGTTCTGAGGAGGTTAGGCTTGGGGTGGGAGGACAGAAAACGGAAGGCCAGCTCAGGAATCCTGAGGCTACTTTCTCAGGGGAAGTGCCTGCAGAGAGGAAGGAGGACACTGGATGGATAAAGCGTGTGAGGGGACAGACAGAAAGAAAATGAGGCTGTGGCGTGGCTCCGAGGGCCTCCCACAGCTGGGGACCATGAAGGGGACTTGAGTCTGGATTTTCTCCAGCAGGGGCAGTAGACCCCATGTGGCTGATCTAGGGCTATGGATTTGCTGGAGTTTCCTGGTGTGGGCCAAAGGAGATGCAAAGGAGCTGAGGGTGTTGCTGAGGAAGGGACTGGAGCAATAAGCCATGTGATCGAGGCTGTGGGAAAGGCAGGCCAGGAGGCGGCGGACTGACCAGGAGGCTGTGACGGGACCATGGCCCCAGTGGCCTCTTTCAGGCAGAAGAGCATGTGCAGCAGAAGGCAGGCCATCAGAAAGCTGGGAGGGGAAAAGGGTACTGTCAGAAAGCTGGAAAGCAGAGCTGAGTAGGCCAGTTTAGAGGTGGCAATGGTGAAAGCCACAGGGTCCTCGGGAATCCTGAGAGACTCTTGTCAGTAAACTACAGAAGGCAAAGCATCTCCTAAACTGCTGCTGAACATTAATCCCTACAGATACTAGAAAATAATCCACTGTTAGTTACTGACAACTCCCAGACAAAGGCTAACCCTTGAAATGTAAAGTCCCGCTAACAAATATATACAAAGTGCAAGTACAAGGGAGGGCAGATAAACTGTTATCAACTCAGGCACCATGTAAAAAAGACACAGTCTTTTCCTAAGAATGCACACAAGGGATGCGGAGGATGCCGCAATCACACCAGGGGACACCCAGACACCCCCTTCTGAGTACCCACCTTCAGCAGCTCCACAGCCACAAGGACCTCCTCGGCTGGAACCTTATTATCTCCCAGCATGTTAGAAAGAGTCCACTTGAGAGGCTTCAGCAGGAAGACCCCGACCCCCCAGGAGATCCAGCTGCTGTCTACACTGGCCATGAAGTCTGACTCCCGCTGCAGCTCCCCTCGACTGCAGGGAAAGGAAAAGAAGGGCGTGTAGTAGCACTTAAGGCAAGGTCCCATTCCAGTCCCCAGCTTCCCCTTTACCCCAAAAGAGGAATTTTATCATCATCATCATCATCACTGCTATTCATTAGGCACCTACGCTGTGCCAACTACTATAAGCTGCACTGTTTATGTTCCAGCTCTAAGCCTCACAACACCTCTGCATGGGAGGCGGTGTTATGAGCATTTTAACCACTGAGAAAACTGAGGGGCTCGGAAGGTTAAGGAGAGAGACCAGATCTACACCACGATGCGTCTGGAACCTAAAGACAAGCGCTCCACTAAGACAACAGAAACTCAGGCGGCTTCTGGGCTCTCGCTGAGATTTCCTTTTCCAAATGGACCTCGAAACAATAAAATGAAAATAAATCACTGTCAAGTGCAAGACATAAGGAAGAAAACACAGATGTACAGAGAAAGACTTCTTGCTCTTCCAAAGCTAGGGTGGGGGAGAAGATGTAAGATGTAAGTATTTCGTGGTGCTGCTAACAGTAATGGCAGCTCAATTTATTAAATGCTTGCCGCAGGCCAGTCACTATGCTAAGGAGTATCTCTTCAAGTCCTCACAATAAACCTAGGTACAATTATCAACATTTTAGAATTCTCAAACTGAGGCTTAAAGATGGCATAAAATTTGTGCAGTGCCACATAACCCAGCAAATGGCAGAGCCAGGATTCAGGCCCAGGCTGGCTGGCCCTCAAGCAAAGCTGTTAACTGTTAGGTTGGTGCAAAAGTAACTGTGGTTTTGCCGTTACTTTTAATATTACTACTATGCCATGTCATCTCTGTGGAGAAGTATCACTCTCAGAAATTCTTCAGGACCCAGGTAAGCACCAGGAAGCTTCAGTGGAGCACCAGCAGTCAGGAGAGGAGTCTAACACCATGGAGGTATTCAAGGGGCTGGATTGGAAGTGAAAGATCATCACCTTTCTACAATAAGGAGGCCCATTCTGGTCTCATCCTTCACTAACTTCTTCAACTACTGTTTCTCCTGTTCCCTACTTCAGGCATGAACTAAAACTGTTTCCACTGTACGTGTTCTCAGAAAGCCTTGCCAGGTGCAGCGGCTCAACGCCTGTAACCCTAACACTTTGGGAGGCCGAGGTGGGAGTATCGCTTGAATCCAGGAGTTCAGGACCATCCTGGGCAATATCAATGTCAGCCAATGGAAAGGTACTGGGAACAAAAGTAGGGAAGAGTGATCTCTTAATCAGAAAGAGCAGCAAGCTAAACAAAACAAAACCAAACCATCAGAGTTGACCTTATCCTTCCTTCACTGAGAGAGGTATCATGCTAGGCTGGTCTCAGAATAATACGTACATCGAAGTGCAAATGACTTATCCAAAGACCAGGGACCCAGTCCGGGTGTGACCTCTAACTAGCTGTGTAACTGTAAGTCACGTGATCTCTCTCAAATTCAGTTTCCTCTTCTGTCTGCTGAGGATAACTCTATCACCTCATCACAAGACCGCTGAGAGGGTCAAATGGTGCATGCAAAGTGTATGCACACTGGGAAGTACTGTACATCTATTAGTTATTAATGTTACCCCCTCAGATACCTCCGGAACACTGCACCTGTTGCACACGTATCTCCTACAGACCTTTTAAAGGCACTCAGATACTCAGCAAAGCCCTCATTCTCCTTCACGTCTTCTCTGCTCCAAAAAGCCTGTGCCAAGGACAAGCCACGATAGGCCAGATGCATGAGCTGTGCCAGGAGTTGTTGGCAAGATGCCTACAGAACTCTTCCCCGTGAATGCCCGCTTCTTACCCTTGACCTTCCCTAGGTTAATAAATCCTATCTCTTAGACCTTCTGCTCCATGGACCATTCAAATTTGGAGGCCCTTACGAAATAACTACATAAGGGGATCTCAGTCCAGACAAATCACTGTCACCTCTGCTAGGCTAGCTTCTCTGGAACTCATCTAATCTGATTATCCCCACCCCCCCAATCGCCACAGACCCTGTCTTCCTCTCCTTCCAAGCCTCCCTAGCCCAGCCTCCTCAGTTTACTTCCTATTTTCCTTCTTCGCCTTCTGAACACACACACTGGATGCCTTCTCCGCGCCAGACAGTGGGCTGGGCGCAATGCGCTGTGCTGAGAACAGGACAAGGGCCCGGCCTTCGGGGGAGCTGCCCCCGCCCGCCCTTGCGGTCCCGGCCCGCCCCTTACCGCAGCAGGTCCTGCAGCACCGTGGCCAGCCCCAGCGGGACGCTCCCCTTCCGCTGAAAGGCCTCCTGCAAGTCCCGCAGACGCAGGCGCACCACCCCCTGGCGGCGGCTGTGGCTTAACACCAACGGCGCCCAGAAGCCCATCTTGCTGTCCCAGTCGGTGCTGTTCACCTCGCGACTCCTCTTGAAAGCGGAGAACAGGAAGGACATACGTTCCTCGTCCTCCTCCCACTCGGGGGGGCAGTAGGCCCGCCGGGTCTCCCCCGGTAGGGACCTCGGCCTCCCGCTCCGGGGACCACATCGGAACCCCAGCCCCCGTAAGGCTCTGAACACAAGCCTGGCCCTGGTCCCCTTCCGCCCGAGTTCCCTCCCGGCTTCCGTTCCTTGACCACCTCCTTCCCGTTCATCACGTCACCGCCGCCCCGAGCGTGAAATAAGTTCTGTAAGTCCTCAGGGCGCATGCGTTGCGCTGCGCTCCGTATGCCAGGAGGCGGAATGATAACGTTGTTTCAGGGAGACACCGAGGGTTTGCGCCGACCCCTCCTCCCTCGGTCTTTGTGAAGAAAGCAGGGCTTCGCGCCTGCGCGGCAGGTAGCTGCGCCTTACGTCCCTTCAAGAGTGTAGAGTTTGGCAAAGCGTTGTACAGCGGCTTCTGACTTGTGGCTTCGGATACTGGGATTGGGGGAATCGCCGCAGAGGGGCGCTAGTGGTGCCTGGACCAGCCGGATGGATCCGTGGACCTCTGTATAGAGGGAAATTTACATCAATGAATACACAAGTCAGAAAAGAAGAAAGATCTAACATAGTCTAAGATTCCACCTTGGGAAACTAGAAGAACAAGTTAAATTCAAAGTAAACAGAAGAGAAAAAATAATAAAAAGCAGAAATCAATGAAATTGAAAACAAAATGAAAAGAATATCAACAAAATCTAAAGCTGATTTTTTTGGAAAGGTCAGTGAAATTGATAAACCTCTAGCCTGGCTAGCAAAGAGAAAAAATAATAGTCAATATCAGAAATGAAATAAGAGACATTACATTACTATAGACCCCATGGACATGGAAACAATAGTAAAGGAATACTATGAATAACTGTCCACAAATTTGATAACCTAGACAAAATGGACACATTTCTTGAAAGCACACGCTGTCAAAACACACAAGAGGAAACAGATCACTTGAATATGTTTATATCTAATTAATTGAATCAGTAATTAATAACATCCAAACAGAAAGCACTGAGCCCAGATTGTTACACTAATAAGTTCTACCAAATATTTAAAAAACAAGTTGTACCAATTCTAGGCCATCTCTTTTATAAGATAGAAACAAAGGGAATACTTCCCGACTCATCCTGTGAGGCAAAGATTATGCTAATGTCAAAACCACACAAAGACATTACAAGAAAGAAAAAACACAAAATATCTCTTGTGAATATAGATGCAAAAATCCTCAATCGAATATTAGCAAATTGAAATCCACAACGTATCAAAAGAACTGTACACCATGACAAAGTGGAATTTATTACAGCTAGGCAAGGCTAGTTCAATGTTCAAAAATCAGTTAATATAATCCCATAGGCTAAAGAAAAATCGTGTGATCATATCGCTAGATGCAGAAAAAGCATTTGACAAAATCCAACGCCAGTTCATGATAAAAAGTTTCAGCACTCTAGGAATAGACGGACACATTCTCAACTTGATAAAGACCATAAACAAGAACCTTACAGCTAACGTAAGAATTAATGGTGAGAACCTAGATGCTTTTCTACTGGAATCAGGAATAACACAAGACTATTTGATCACGCCATTCCTAGTCAACACTGTACTGGAAATCATAGCTAATGCAATTAGACAATAAAAGGAAATAAAAGTTGTACAGACTGAAGAGGAAGAAATAAAATGTTCTGTCTTTACAGATGACATAATTATTTATGTAGAAAATAATGAAAGAATTGCCAAATCAATGTCCTGGAACTAAGAAGCAATGAGAACAAGATTGAAGATACAAAGTTAATATATAAAAGTCTATTCCTTTCCTCTATACCTGTCATGATCAAGTGGAATATGAAATTTCCCATTTACATTAGCACCCCCTATAAAATACTTAGGTATAAATCTAACAAGATATGTACAAATTCTGTATGAGGAAAACTACAAAATTCTGATGAAAGAAATCCATGAAGAATGAAATAAATATAGAGACATTCTATATTCATGGACTGGAAAACTCGATATTATCAAGATATCAGTTCCTCCCAAATTGATCTGTAGATCCAATGCAATCCCAGTCTAAATCATGGCTAGTTATTTTGTGGATATCAACAAACCACTTCTACAGTTTATGTGGAAAGGCAAAAGACCCAGAAGAAGCAACACGATGTTGAAGAAGTAGATCAGAGGATGGATAAACCCAACTTCAAGAATTACTATAAATCAAAAATAGTCAAGACAGTGTGGTGTTGGTTAAAGAATAAACAAATAGATAAATGAAACAGAATAGGAATCGCAGAAATAGATACACGTACAGTCAACTGACCTTTCAAAAAAAGAAAGGCAATACAATGCTTCAAAGAGTCTTTTCAACAATGAGCACTAGAACAACTGTACACCCACATGCAAAAATAAAAACAAATCCAGGTAAAGATCTTAAACCATTCACAAAAACCAACTCAAATGCATCATGGACTTAAATGTAAAAACACAAAACACTAAAACTCCTAGAAGACAAAACATCTAGACGACCTTGGGCATCATGATTACTTTTTAGACACAACACAAAAAGCATAATTCATAAAAGAAATAATTGAAAAACTAGACATTTATTTTTCTCTGTGAAAGACACTGTGAAGAGAATGTGAAGATAAGCCACAGACTGGGGAAATCATTTGTAAAAGGTATCTCCAATAAAGGGCTGTTATCAAAAACACACAAAGAACTCTTAAGACTCAACAACAAGAAAAATAACAACCCAATTAAAACATGGATAAAAGATATGAGCAGACATCTCATCAAAGAAGACATACGAATGGCAAATGAGTGTATGAAAATATGCCCAACATCATATGTCATTGGGGAACTGCAAATTAAACAAGAATAGGATATTACTACACACCCATTAGAATGGTGAAAATCCAAAATACTGACCACACCAAATGCTGGTGAGGTTGCAGAGCAACAGGAGCTTTCATTCATTGCTGGTGGAAATGCAAACTGGTACAGCTGCTTTGGAAGATGGTTTGGTCGTTTTCACAAAATTAAACATTCTCTCACCACGCAATCCAGCAATTGCACTCCTTGGTGTTTACCCAAAAGAGTTGAAAACCTATGTTCATACAAAATCTACACATGGATGTTTATAGCAGGTTTATTCATAATTGCCAAAACTTGGAAGGAACCAAGATGTCCTTCCGTAGGTGAAGGAATAAATAATCTGTGGTACATCCAGACAATGAAGGATTATTTCAGCACTAAAAAGAAATAAGGAATCAAGCCATGAAGAGACATGGAAGAAACCTAAATGTATATTACTAAGAAAAAGAAGTCAGTCTGAAAAGGCTATGTCAAATCTAAATAACAGGCAGAGAGGGAGATTTTCTAAAAGAAAATTATGTTTGTTTGGGAATAGGCATTGCAATGAGAATAAGTGCGGGTATATTCAGAGAGGTAAAGGAAGACAAGAGTTGTTTTTTGTTATGTTTTGTTTTGTTTTGTTTTGAAACAGAGTCTTGCTCTTTCACCAGGCTGGAGTGCAGTGGCACGATCTCGGCTCACTGCAACCTCCCAGATTCAAGCAATTCCCCTGCCTCAGCCTCCTCAGTAGCTGGGACTACGGGCGCGCGCCACCACACCTGGCTAATTTTTTTGTATTTTAGTAGAGACGGGGTTTCACCATGGCCAGGATGGTCTTGATCTCCGGACCTCATGATCCGCCCGACTTGGCCTCCCAAAGTGCTGGGATTACAGGCATGAGCCACCACGCCCGGCCAGGAAGACAAGAGTTTTTAAAGGAAAAATAGGGAAGGTTACATAAGTTGTTTTGAGATAATTGTCCTTGGATACAAAGATCAATAACAAGGGTGGTGTTGGTCCAAGGTTGGACAGGGAATTGCTGGCCAGAAATATTTGTGTGTGTGTGTGTGTGTAAGGTTGCAGTGGCCTCTGTGCAAGTTCGTCGTTTTTGTAGAGATTTTTGTGATTGTTCTGTTTTCAGACATATGTGCATGAGAACCGCCTCTTCATGGCTTTCCCTGGCTCCATTTGTCAGGGTTTGACACAAGTTACTATCTTTTGATTCGGACAATTTTCAGCTTCATACTGTGTGATTCCCACCATATGACATTCTGAAAAAGCCAAACTACGGTAATTGTAAAAAAGATCAGTAGTTACCAGGGGTTAAGGGGAGTGGGGGATGAATAGGTGGAGCACAGAGAATTTTTTAGGGCAGTGAAGTACTATGTACGATGCTATAATGGTGGATGCATGTCATTATACAGTTGTCAAAACCCGTGGAATGCACCACACCAAAAGTGAACCCTAATGTAAATTACGAACTTTGAGAGATAATGATGTTTCAATGTAGGTTCATTGAGTGTAACAAATGTGCTACTCTGGTTGGGAATGTTGATAATGGGGGAGGCTATAGACAAGGAAGGGGCAGGGGCATATGGTACAATTCTGTATTTTCTGTTCATTTTTGCTGTCAACCTAAAACCTCTTTGTTCTAGGAGGTATCAAATATTAGGATAATTCGGTGTTCAGGAAAATGAACCAGAAGTTTCTGGTAGTCATTTTCTTGGCTAAGAAACATTCAGTATGATTCACCACACATGATTTTACCGCCACGAAGAGTCAGGTACTTTCTCTAAGCAAGGTATGGACTAGCAGAAAAGAAAAAGGAAAAGTAGGCTGGGCGAGCTGGCTCAGGCCTGTAATCCTAGCATTTTGGGAGGCCAAGGTGGGCGGATCATCTGGGGTTGGGAGTTGGAGACCAGCCTGACCAACATGGAGAAACCCTGTCTCTATTAAAAATATAAAATTAGCTGGACGTGGTGGCAGGCACCTGTAATCCCAGCTACTCGGGAGGCTGAGGCAGGAGAATTGCTTGAACCCGGGAGGCAGAGGTTGCAGGATCTGAGATCGTGCCACTGCACTCTGGCCTGGGCAACAAGAGCGAAACTCTGTCTCAAAAAAAAAAAAAAAAAAAGAAAAAGAAAGAAAGAGGAAGAGTAAATATCTGTGAAAGGGCCTGGTGCCACCCTTATGCCACATTACCAAAAACAATCACCCAGCAACAAAGACACCCATCCCACAAATACACCCACATGGACTTTTATGCCTCAAATCTGAAATTGCCAATGAGTTTTCTCCAGTTGGACCGCATTAATTCCTTAAGAAACGAGAAAATTCATTTGTAAGAAGTTAGAAATAAGACAGGGAGGGTTGTATTTAATGCACATTAACTGTAGGACAGTATAAAGCAGGGGTGCTCATATGTGTTTAATATACATTTATAATATACATTATCTAACCCCATCTTAAAAGAATGTGCAGAGAAGGAAGCAGGCTCAGAAAGATTAAGGAACTTGTTCAAGAAACAGATTTCAAAACCCTTATTACTTTCAACTACGCCACACTACACTACAGGTCATAGAGATGGTATTTTATTTTATTTCTATTTTTTATTTTTATTTTTAGAGATGATCTCGCTCTGTCACCCAGGCTGGAGTGCAGTGGTACGATCATAGCTCACTGCAGCCTCAAACTCCCAGGTTCAAGTGATCCTCTTGCCTCAGCCTTCCAAATAGCTAGGACTACAAGCACACACATGACTAATTTTTTTTTTTTTTTAATGTAGAGACAGGATCTTGCTATGTTGCCTAGGCTGATCTTGAACTTAAGCAATCCTCCCACCTCAGCCTTCTGAGTAGCTAGGACTACAGGCACATGCCACCATGCCCAGCTAATTTTTCGGTTTGTCTTGTTTTGTTTTGTTTTGGTAGAGGTGGGGTTTCATCACATTGCCCAGGCTGGTCTTGAACTCCTGGGCTCAAGCAGTCCTCCCACTGCAGCGTCCCAAAGTGCTGGGATTACAAGCATGAGCCACCACACCAAGTGCACTATGTCTATTTCTAAAGTGAATGCTGCTTATATTAGTTTGCTGGGGCTGCTACAAAAAAATACCATGGACTAGGTGGCTTAAACAACAGATATTTATTTCTCACAGTTCTAAAGGCTGAGAGGTCCAGGAGGAAGGTGCCATCAGATATGGTTCCTGGCTGTGTGGTCACGTGGGCTTTCTTCAGTGCACGCGCATGTGAGAGGGAGCTTTGGTGTCTCTTATTCTTCTTGTAAGGGCACTAACTCCCATTATGGGGGCTCCACCCTCACGACTTCCTCTGAACCTAACTACTTCCCGAAAGCCCACTCCTAATACCATCACACTGGGAGTTGGGGTTTCAACATATGAATTAGTGGGTGATATCAACACTCAGTCTGTAACACTGCTGGCATAAGAGGCTTCACATTTTCATATGCAATACCATTGACTCTTGTAAAAAGTACTTTTTTGATGGTCTTAAAATAACAGGTATGTGGCTGGACACAGTGGCTCACACCTGTAATCCGAACACTTTGGGAGGCTGAGGCGGGCAGATCACGAGGTCAGGAGTTCAAGACCAGCTTGGCCAAGATGGTGAAACCCCGTCTCTACTAAAAAATTTAAAAAATAAGCTGGGCATGCTGGCAGGTGCCTGTAATCCCAGCTACTCAGGAGGCTGAGGCAGGGGGGATCACTTGAACTCAAGAGGCAGAGGTTGCAGTGAGCCGAGATGGCACCACTGCACTCCTGCCTGGCAACAGAGCGAGACTCAATCTGAATAAATAAATAACAGATATTTATTCTCTCAGAGTTCTGGGAGCTAAAAATCCAAAGTCAAGGTGTTGGTAGGGTCATGCTCTCTCAGAAGCCTCGACGGGACAATCCTTCCTGGCTTCTTCCAGGTTTTGTAGCCACAGGAATTCAACAGCATAACCCCCATCTCTGCCTTCATTTTCACTTGATGTTCTCCGCATGTGTCTGTGTCTTCATAAGGACAACTTACAACCACAGTAGTCACACTGGATTAGGAACCCACCCTACCGCAAAATGACCTGGTCTTCTTTACAAAAGTTGTGGCAAAATATACATAAGTAAAATTTACAGTTTAAACAATTTTTATGTGTACAATTCAGTGAGTTTAATTAGATTCACACTGTTGTGCAAATATCACTATCACTCATCTTCAAAACTTTTTTCATCTTCTCATACTGAAACTCTGCATTCATTAAACAGTAACTCCCCATTCTCCCTCTTCCTGCAGGGCTTGGCACCCAGTGTTCTACTTTCTGTCCCTGAATTTGACTACTCTAGATATTTCACTTAAATGAAATTCTGCAGTATTTATTCTTTTCTGACTCACTTACTTCACTTAGCATAATGTTTTGAAGGTTTTTCCATCTTGTAGCACGTGTCAGAATTTCCTTCCTTTTGAAGGCTGAATAGCATTCTACTATATGTGTCTGTGTGTATATATATATATATATTTCACATTTTGTTCATCCATTCACCTGTTCATGCACACTTGGGATAGTTCCACATTTTTTCTATTGTGAATAATGCTGCAATTCACTTGGGTGTACAAATGTCTATTTCAGTTCCTTTGCATAAACATCTAGAAATGGAACTGCTAAATCATATGATAGATTTATGCTTAATTTTTTAAAGGAACTGCCATGTCATTTTCTGTAGCGGCCATATCATTTTCCATTCCCATCAGTAGCACAAGGGTCTCTAATTTCTCCACGTTCTTGCCAACATTTGTTATTTTCCGGTTGGTTTTTATAATATTTATCCTGATAGATGTGAATCTATCCACAATAGATTTTTGTGGTTTTTATTTGCATTTCTCTAATAATTAGCTATGTTGAGCATTTTTTCTTCTGGCTATTAGCCACTTGCATACCTTCTTTGAAGTAATGTCTATTCAACTCCTTTACTCATTTATAAATTAGATATTTTATAGTTGAGTTATAGTTCTTTACACTCCAAATAATAACCCCTTACCAGACACGTGATTTGCAAATATTTTTCCCATTCTGTGGATTATATCTTTATTCTGTTGAGAGTGTTCTTTGTTGCCCAAAAGTTTTAATTATGATGAAATCCAATTTACCTGTTTTTCTTTTGTTTTCTATGTTCTTGCTGTCATAATAAAGAAATCATTGTCAAATCAAATGTCATAAAGGTTTTGCCTGTGTTTTCTTCTGAAAGTTTTATAGTTTTGTTCTTACATTTAGGTCTTTGATCCATTTTGAGTTAATTTTTGTGTACGATATAAGGTAAAGGTTCAACTTTGTTGAGAAATGCTGAGTGTATGATAAAATTATATTGCTTGCTAAGAAGAACAATGACAAGGGAAACCTAGCTGACCCCCATCAGGTGGAAAACTGCTTGGGGCATTCTAAAGTAGCAAGACAATATATGTATATCGTACACCAGTTAAAACAATTCCTTAAGCGCGGGATATGTGACCTTGCCCCCGTGGCTCCCTCGTGGAGAATACTTTCTGGTTTGCGTCTGATCAGTGGTAAGCAGGCACCAGCTGCCTACCTAGTTCATCTTGGGTCTATGAGAAAACACAGAACACCTGTTTGTTAATAATAATCACCTGTTCAGAGAGAATAAACGTGTGGGTCAGTGTCTGCTTGAGGCCTTCAGTCCAGAATGCTGTCCGCTCCCCGAGACTCTCAGCTTGGAAGGCTGTTGGTCCTCTGGACAGTGCCACTTTGCCGTTCTGTCTCGGTGTCTGCTTTTTAATGCTTTCAGTGCCACCTGGGTGGGGGGTGTCTATGGCAGAGCTGCTCTCAGTACAGCTTCATTCTTTTGCACGTGGATATTCTGTATTTCCAGCACCATTTGTTGAAAAGACGGTCCTTTCCCCATAGATTGCTGATATGGCTTGGATGTTTGTCCCCCTCCAAATAATCTCATGTTGAAATGTGATTCCCAGAGTTGGAGATGGGGGCCTGGTGGGAGGTGACTGAATCCTGGGAGCAAATCCCTCAAATAATGATGTGGTTTGGCTGTGTCCCCACCCAGATCTCATCTTGAATTGTAGTTCCCATAATCCCCACGTGTTGTGGGAGGTACCTGGTGAGAGGTAATTTAATTATGGGGAGAACCCTCATGCGGTTCCTGTGGTAGTAAATGAGTTCTCACAAGATCCGATGGTTTCATAAGGGGCTTCTCCTTCTTCATTTGCACTTCTCCTTGCTGCCGAAACTACCTTTGCAAAATTAGGACTGAGACAGTGAAAGAGATCTAACCGACTCCATTTTGCTTCTAAACTTTAGGCTGTCCTTGTTCCTTTGTGGGCATAGGCTGAACTAACTTTGGGAGAACTTAGCTTATAGTTTAAAACGAAGACAATAACAGCCCTTTCCCAAACAAACCTCCTTGCCTGGGGACCAGACTGCTTTGGTAGGACTAACAAATTAGTCACAAGACTAGAAATTATGGTTTAGGAGTCATGCAGCTGGAGGCTACAGGATTCTGACCCTCCCTAAACTGCTCCCAAGATCAGTGCTTAAGATATTTTGCAGACCCTACACTTGATGGATCAGCTGGCATCGTGCAAATCAATGGACTGGCTCATCTGATCTTGTGCCCCACCCCACCCGCACCCAGGAACTAACTCAGCTCAAGAAGACAGCTTCAATTCTTTATCATTTTATCTCTTACCTGACCAATCAGCTCTCCTGGATAACTGGTGTTAACGCAAAATAAATATGGCCTGAGAAGGGCTCCTTACTTTTATATTTGAGTCACTGTGGATGAACTGTAATCTAGCTTAATGGTCAGACAAAATTGAAAACCTAACTTAATAATATGCACCTGTAACAATAGCTGAGCATTGGCCAATCCCAGCGGCCATACTTCAACCACTCAGACTGCTGAATGTTCACACTGCATTCAAATAAGGCAAACACCAAGCTGTAACCAGTCTCACTTTTTCTGTGCCTCATTTCCAATTCCTGTATGTCACTTTACCTTTTTAGTCTGTAAATTTGTTCTAACCTCGAGGCACCCCTAGAGTCTCTGTGAATCTGCTATGATTCTGGGGGCTGCCTGATTCATGAAGAATTGATTGCTCAATTAAACTCCTTTACATCTAATTTGGCTGAAGTTTTTCTTTTACCAGATGGTATCAGAAGTGGAATCCGAAGTGGAGCTTCTAGCAACCCCAAGGAGCGCTGAGTGAACACACAAGGTATCTGAAGGACCCACTTGTGTCCATCAGTCTCTCAGAGCAGCTGGGGATGGTGAGTAAGCTCCCTTTTGGATTTTGGAGCTCCACAGATTTGCGTTTTGAGCTCTCTGAGTTTCTTTGAGCACATTTCTGATCCAAACTGGGTTTGGATTTATGACAGAAACTGAATCGGGGCCAGGAATGGATTTGATTTGGGAATTAACTGGCTTGGATCCAGTTAGAGACCTCCTACATCTGGCTGGGTCAGAAAGGAACTGGTAGTAAGAAGTGATATTTCAGGGGTTAGAAAATTTGGCTTTTGAACATTTACAGGGATTTTTGTGTTCTATTCTTTTGTTTCACTCTTCTTGCATGCTTAGATAGGAAAAATTATTGGCTAAGTTGATCAAGAGAACCTGGGGAATAAAGCCAATATTTTAGGTAAAAATGGGACCCTTGATTTCTGGAAAATTGAGTTCCTTCTGGCTTATAGACTAGGCCTGAGGCAGTGAAGTCTTACAGAAACAACAAAATCTTAGTAAAGATAGCTTACAGTAGAACATTCCTAATGAACAACAATGCATTGAAGTACATTTAAAAATGAGAGCTCTTGATAAAGCCCCTTTCGGGTAAGAACGGGTTTGGCACTACAGGAGGTCTACTGCTATTTTCTTTGGAGTAATCTGCCTTGCTCTCTTTGCCGACCGCTGTGGGTGACAGGATTAGGCATGCACAGGATTGTGGGACATGGGGAGGTTTTTCTCTCCCCTCCCCCCAAAATGGGGGGAAGCTTGAGAGCTGATGGGACTTCACTACTAACAAGCAGCCGCCTGAAATTTTTAGTTTCACTAAAATGAATGGGTCTTGCTCTGGCCTCCCTGAGTTCTTCACCTCCGCACCCTGCCACCACAAACAATGCTTTCCTTTCTCTTCTTTTCCTTTCCGTTCCGTTCCGTTCCTTTCCTTTCCTTCTTCCCTTCCCTTTCCTCCATCCTTCCTTCTTTCCTTCCTTCCCTCCTTCCTTCCTTTCTTTTTCTTTCTCTTTTTGTTTCCTTTCCCTTTCTTTCCCTTTGTCTTTCTTTCATTCTCTCTCTCCCTATCTCCCTCCCTCCCTCCTTCCCCTCCCTCTCTCTCTCTTTTTTTTTTGAGATGGAGTCTCCCTCTTTTGACACCTTATAGTATTTGATAAGGTTAAGTATGAAATTGCTCGATTAATAAATGCAAACAAAAATGTATGCTGGCGATTCTTAAGACATTTCTAATATTACTTTACCAATAATTTTAAAGCTACCTTATTAAAGATTTTACTTAAGTCACATAACTTGAAAAAGCATTTGACTAGTCTTTCCTTTTTCTGATAAAGTATTTGATTTAAATGCTTTCATTTTTTAAGCCAGTTAGAGCTCTTATATATTTTCAGTAGTGCAACATTGTGTACACAACATATAAATACATAGATGTATTAGGCATGCTGAGAGAAGTACATCTTAAAGATTCGTAAAAACCTTTTTTTCTTTATCTTAGACTTTCAGATTCCTGATAACCTGTTTCAAAACCCTAGGCAGTTGTCAGCCAAATAGTCTTAAATTTGCATAGTAAAGGAAACAACTCAGGTGAAAGTCAGATAGCAAAATTTACATTATAAGGTATGAAGAGAAACTCTGGTGAGCTAGAGGGAAATTAAAACAGATTTAATTGCCAATTGAACATAAAATTACAGAAATTTATCATTGAATTGTATAAGAAGACCAATTTTATTTAGATAGGGACTTTTTTTTTTCTTTCTTGAGACAGAGTTTCGCTCTTGTTGCCCAGGCTGGAGTTCAATGGCACAATTTTGGCTCACCTCAACCTCCGCCTCCTGAGTTCAAGTGATTCTCCTGCCTCAGCCTCCTGAGTAGCTGGGACTACAGGCGTGCCACCACACCTGCTAGTTTTTGTATTTTTAGTAGAGACGGGGCTTCACTATGTTGACCAGTATGGTATTGATCTCTTGACCTCGTGATCCACCCGCCTTAGCCTCCTAAAGTGCTGGGATTCTAGGCGTGAGCTACTGTGCCCGGCACTACCTATTTTTTTTAACTGGATCTCTGAGCTCCTGGGTCTCCAAAAAGGGAGAATTATTATGAGGCTAGACCATGGGATGCTTTTACACTGCACTTAATTTTTTTTTAAACAAAGCATTTCTAAGTGTCTAAACTATACTCTTTCTTAAAAACCCAAGAGTAGCCTCTGTTGCAATAACGATTTTAGTAAAAAAAGAAAAATCAGGTGAAAATAGAATTCAGTCAATTGAGAAGGAAAAAACTTTTGCTCAAAAAAAAAGGTCCTAGCAGAGAAAAACAAAAACAAAAACATGAAGGCCTTATAAACACAAACACACATTCATGCACACATACACATACATTTTAAATGTTAGCTTTTAATTAAGCTTTGAACCATTTGGTGCCTTTGAAAATTAAAAAAATATTTCAAAATGTTATTATTATATTTTAGCTAGGACAAATTGCTGCTATTTCTGAAGTACCAAGTATCAAACCAGAAAGGGCTTGATTTAGGAAGCAAACCTAAGCTGTCACGATGGGGAAAAGGCAGAACCTTAGTGATTGAACTGCAGAGTGTGGGGACAGCCATTGTTTTCAGTTTGGCCTGGCTAGCAAAAAGGTCACCTTGTTATGTAAATAAAACCCTTAAGTAGTCAAAATAAAAAATGATTCCTATTTTTTTTTTTCTTTTTGGCCGTTTTTCTCCCCCCCCACTATACCACCTTTTTTTGTGTATGGGACTTTAGCCACTTTAGAGGTCTTTTTCCTCATAATTTGGAAATTTCCTTTGGATTTGATCGAGTTGGATAGAGTTGGTGAAACCTGATGGGAGAAAGACTGAAACAAAAACAAAGACACAAACAAACGAGGCTGGGCTCGGTGGCTCACACCTGTAATCCCAGCACTTTGGGAGGCCAAGGCAGGAGGATTGCTTGAGCCAAGAGTTTGAGACTAGCCTGGGTAACATAGCAAGACCCCGTTTCTAAAACAAAACAAGAAATTAGCTGGGCATGGTGACATGTAGCTATAGTTCCAGTGACTTGGGAGGCTGAGTAAGAGGATAATTTGAGCCCAGGAGTTCGAGGCTGCAGTGAGTTATGATCACACCACTGCACTCCAGCCTGGGTGACAGAGCAAGACTGTCTTAAAAATAAATCATAAATAAAAATCGATAAATGTTAGATTCAGTTTGTTATTATTTTGTTGAAGATTTTTGCCACAAAATTTATAAAGGATATTGGTGTGCAGTTTTCTTTCTTGTAGTGTCTTTGCCTGACATTGGTGTCAGGACAATACTGGCCTCATACAGTCAGGAAGGGTTTCCTTCTTTTCACGTTTGGAAGCGTTTGAGAAAACCTAGTGCTGACTTTTCTTTAAATATTTGGCAGAATGCAAATCTGGTCCAGTGAAGTTTTTGATTATTGATTCAATCTCCTTCCAGTTATGTCTGTTCCAATTTTCTATTTCATTATAAATCAATCTTGATAGGCGGTGTGTTTCTAGGAATTTGTTCATTTTAGTTAGATCATTCTGGTTTTTGGCATACATTTTTTTCACAGCACTCTCTTCTAATCCTAATTTTATTGCTACAGAATCAGTGATAATGTCCCACTTTCATTTCTGATTTCAGTAATTTGAATTTTCTTGTTTTTAAATAAATTTAGCCAAAGATTTCTCCATTTTGTTAATCTTTTCAAAGAATCAACTTCTGGGCTTACTGATTTTCTTTACAGTTTTTCTATTCTCTTCCTAAAATAATCTGTTTTTTTTTTTTTTTTATTTCCTTCATTCTACTAGCCTTGGATTTAGTTTATTCTTCCTTTCCTAGTTTCTTAATGTATAAAATTAGATTGTTTATTTTAGGTCTTTTTTCCTTCCTGATATAAGCATTTACCATGATAACATTTCCCTCATAGCCCTGCTTTCACTGCATCTCATAAGTTTCAGTATGTTGTGTTTTCTGCTTCATTATTGGATCATGTGTTCCTAATTAAATTTAATTAGAAAATTTATTTAATTAGAAAAGATTTGGAGATCTTTTCTAATTTCTCATATGAGTTCCTTTTTGACTCATTGGTTATGTAAAAGCTTGTTTGATTTCTACATGTTTGTGGAGTTTACTCTTTTCCTTCTGATATTGATTTCTAGTGTCATATTGTGATCAGAAGAGATACTTTATATAATTTCAGTTATTTTAAATTTGTAAAGAATTACTCTATGACCTAACTTATGGTTTATCCTAGAGAATATTCTATGCATCTTTGAGAAAAATTACATGTTTCTGTTTGTGGTGAACCGTTTTGTATGTCTTTTAGTTTCCATTACTATATAGTGATGTTCAAGTAATCTATGCTCTCACCGATCTTCATTCTGATTGTTCTGTCCATCTTTCAAAGTGGGAAAGTGGAAGTCCCCAACTATTATTATAGTAGTATAACTCTCTTCCTTCGATTCTGTCCATGTTTATTTCCTGTATTATGGACATGACGGATTGGATAAGGAATTGAGTGAAACAGGACTTTAGTGGGAGATTTTATGTTTATCGGACTAGGAGTTAGGGAGTGTTTACTGTGTGCTGTAGCTGTTGGTGTCATAGGCTAAAACTTCCTCTGTTGTCTTCCGCTGCCCCTCTTTTTTGTCTTCCTGAAGATTTCTTTGTAAATAAGGTCTGAGGCATTCCCCAGTTCATTTTTTCCACTCGCTTCTTCTCTCCTACCTTTTATCTCCTAATCATTGTAGGCATTTTACTCTCCAGAGTAAAAATACAGGTTCTTGGGGGATCGAATCATTTTAATAGGCCCTGCCAAGTCACATTTTATTACAATTGTTTTACTGTCTCCGTACTAGTGTGCACATCCCCTAGAGCAGGTACTGTGTATTTTAATCTTTGCATACATTTTGCCTGGTACATAATCAATTTTGAATAAATACTTGTAAAATTATTGTAGGCAGGAGCTAACAAACATTTTCTGTTATTGCTACTCTTCATTAGATAACTCACTCCTGGCCGGGCACAATGGTTCAGGTCTGTAATCCTAGTAATTTTGAAGGCTGAGGCAGGCAGATCACTTGAGCTCAAGAACTCAAGACCAGCCTGGGCAACACAGCAAAACTTTGTCCCTAGAAAAAGTACAAAAATTAGCTGGACTTGGTGGCCCATGACTGTAGTACCAGCTACTCAGCAGGCTGAGGTGGAAGAATCTCTTGAGCACAGGAGGTCAAGGTTTCAGTGAGGCATGACTGCACCACTGCACGCCAGCCTGGATAGCAGAGTAAGACCCTATCTCAAAAGACAAAACCAAAACCATAAAAACCTCATTCTTCTAGGTAGAGTTTCTGTCTTCACAGTGGTTTTTAATGCTGATTCATAATTGAATCTCTTTTAGGGAACTAGAAAATATATGTTGGGTCTACAGAAAAGATAGTTGATGTGAATGGAAGATAAGCTATTTCAGCATACCCATGATAACTATAAAAAAAGAACCAAATGGAAATTTTAGAACTGAAAACTCCACTCTCGGAAATAAAAAAATTATTTGGGCTTTTTGAAGTGAGATTGAACATTGCAGAAGAAAGAATGGGTGAACTTTAAAAGAGATCGGTAGAAATCATTCAAGCTAGAGCAAAAAGGAAAATGAGACTGAACTAAAACAAGGAAGTGAGTCTCAGTGACCTATGGTACAATATCATGCACTACACATGGAACCAGGGACCAAGAAGAAATGATTGGAAAAGATGAGGAAAAAAGTGGTTGATATATTCTCAAAAGTAGTGAAAAAATACCAACTTACAGATTCAAAGAGTTCATAAACCCCTCAGAAAATAAATGTAAAGAAAACCCTACCTGGACACATCATAGTCAATCATGCAGAGCCGATTTTATGCATTCACAGGGAACACAGATATGAATGACAGCTGACTCAAAACAACCGAGGCCCAGGATCTGTCAAGTAGTGAAAGAAACCTATTGACTCATTATTCACACACATTGAAAATATGCGTTAAAAACAAAGAAATGAAGAAATTGTGGCAGATTGAACTTTCCAAATTTCACCACCATAACAAATGTAACCAGAATAAACAATGCAATTAAAAGGCAGAATTTCTCCAAATGGGGAAAACAAAACGGAAAGTATTAACTGCCTAAAATATATGCACTTTAAATACAAAGCTTTGGATAGATTGAAAGTAAAAGATGGAGGCCAGCGTGTTGGCTCATGCCTCTAATCCCAGCACTTTGGGAGGCCAAGGCTGGCGGATCACTTGAAGTCAGGAGTTCAAGACCAGCCTGGCCAACAAGGTAAAACCCCATCTGTGCTAAAAATACAAATATTAGCCAGGCATGGGGACAGGTAGCTATAATCCCAGCTGTGTGGGAGGCTGAGGCAGGAGAATTGCTTGAACCTGGTAGGCTGAGGTTGCAGTGAGCTAAGATGGGTGCTTCTGCATTCTAGCCTGGGCAACAGAGCAAGACTTTGTCTTAAAAAAAAAAAACAAAAATCAATGAAGTCATAGATAATCTGAAAAAATTGTCAAGCACCTTGACCTAATAAACATTTATAGAATACTATACCCAACAACTGTAGAATGTTCATTCTTTTTGAGTGCGCGTAGTATGTTCACTAAGGTACACCGAATTCTAGGCCTACAAAGAGTCTTAACAAATTTAAAAGGATTGAAATTGTACAGAATACGTTCTTTGGTTGCAGTAAAATTGAACTAGAAGTCAATAACAATCAGATATATAGAAAAGACTTTCATATTTGCAATTTAAACAACCATGGGTCAGAGAAGAAAGCAAGAGGAAATCAGAAAATATTTCAAACTAAATGATGATGCAAAATATCAAAATTTGTAGGAAGTAACTGCAGCAGGACATAGAGAGTATGAATGATTTTATTAGTAAAGAAAAAAGGATAGAAATCAATGATCTAGGTTTCCATTTAAAAGCTAAAGAAACAAGAGGAATATAAACCCAGAATAAGTATAATAAAGGTAATATTAAGTTGAGAAAATCTATGGAATAGAAAACAGAAAAACCCTGAAAGTAACAAACAAAATTAACATAGACAGCATAGCTATTTGAAAAGAATAATAACATTTATAAATAGCGAAACTCATCAGAGAGAGACAGAACATAAATTACCAAAATCAAAATAAAGAGAGGATAGCAATATGATTGGTAAGGATAATAAGGGAATATTGTGAGCAACTTTATGCCAATATATTTAAGAACTCAGAGATAAATTCCTTGAAAATTTTTACTTGCCAAAAGAGACACATAAAATAATAGAAAATCTGAAAAACCTTTATCTATTATTGGATTTGAAGTTATTATCAAAAACCTTCAGACACACACATACTCCAAAAGAAAAACAACAAAAATTATCTCCAAGTCCAGGTCATGTTACTGGTGAATGTATCAAACCCTGAAGAAGAAGTAATGCCAATCTTGTATGACTCTCAAGAAAACTGAGTTTATTTTATAAAGCCAGAATAATGATTATACCCAGACTTAGAAAGATATTACAGAAAAAGACAATGATAAATGAGTATCTCTCATGAATACAGACACAAAAATATGCTTAAGAAAGTATTAGCAAGTCAAACCTAGCAATATGTAAAAAAGATAATACTTCAGGCTGGGTGCTGTGGCTCACGCTGTGATCCCAGCACTTTGGGAGACTGAGGCGGGCAGATCATGAGGTCAGGAGTTTGAGACCAGCCTGACCAACATGGTGAAACCCCATCTCTATTAAAAATACAAAAACTAGCCAGGTATGGTGGTGCATGCCTGAAGTCCCAGCTACTCGGGAGGCTGAGGCAGGAGAATTGCTTGAACCCTGGGAGCTGGAGGTTGCAGTGAGCTGAGATCACCCTGCCACTGCACTCCAGCCTGGGTAACAGAAGGAGACTTGCCTCGCTGCGACGCCTAGGCTGCAGTGCAGTGAGGCATTCTCAGCTCACTGCAACCTCTGACTCCCAGGTTCAAGCAATTCTCATGCCTCAGCCTCCTGAGTAGCTGGGATTACAGGAGTGCGCCACCATGCCCGGCTAATTTTTGTATTTTTAGTAGAGATGGAGTGTCACCATATTGGCCAGGCTGGTCTCAAACTCCTGACTTCCTGATTTACCCACCTCGGCCTCCCAAACAAAGCCCTGGGATTACAGGCATGAGCCACTGGCAAGTGTAAGGGTGTTGGGAGGTGGGGTCTTTTTGTTGTTTTTTTTTGAGGTGGAGTCTCGTTCAACATGAGTTTTGGAGGAGACATTGAAACCATAGGAGGGATCTATGAGGAAGCTATAACATTGTATCTAATGGTGATTAATTAGATGTGTTCTCCCTAAGATACGGAATAAGATAAGCATGCCTGCTTTAACTATTTCTATTTAACATTGTACTGGAAATCCTATCCAGAGCAATTCAGCAAGAAAGATGAATAAAAGGTATAAAGATTGGAGGCCGGGAGCGGTGGCTTACGCCTATAATCCCAGCACTTTGGGAGGCCAACGTGGGAGGATCATCTGAGGTTGGGAATTCCAGACCAGCCTGACCAACATGGAGAAACCCCGTCTCTACTAAAAATACAAAATTAGCTGGGTGTAGTGGCACATCCCTGTAATCCAAGCTACTCGGGAGGCTGAGGTAGGAGAATCACTTGAACCCCGGGGGCGGAGGTTGTGGTGAGCCCAGATCTGCCATTGCACTTCAGACTGGGCAAAAAGAGTGAAACTCTATCTCAAATAAATAAATAAGATTGGAAAGGAAGAACTGAGACAGTTTTTAGTTACAATCAATAGGATTGGTTACATAGAAAACCCTAAATAATTATAAAGTAACAACTGGAAACATATCTATTTAGCAGTACCATAGAATACAACGTCAATGCACAAAAATCAATTATATTTCTGTATAGTTGCAACAAATAACTTGAAAATAAAGAAGCTAATTCCATTAGCAATAGTAACAAAAATATTTAGAAATATATTTACAAAAGATATGCAAGGCCTGTACGTGAAAAGTTTGCAAAATATTGTCAAGCTTAAGTAATGAATATCTAAATAAATAAATCAATTTCATAGATTGGAAGACTCAAAATTGTTAAAATGTCTATTATTCCCATTAATCTCTACATTCAATGCAATCCCAATTAAAATCCCAGCAGGCTTATTTTATTGAAAAAAATTATATAAAATATATGTGGAAATGCAAACCATTTTTGGGGGGGCAAGCAGAGGGAGGACTTGAACTCCCTGATTTCAAGATTGACTATACAGCTCATAATTAGGACAATGTAGTAATTAGCATGACATTAGCCAAATAAAGATAAATGGAGCAGAATGGAGTCCAGAAATGAACACACACACATACATATGGTCAATTTAATTTCAACAGAAGTGATAAGGCTATTGGATAAGGACAGAAAATCTTTTCAACAAATGGTGTTGGAACACCCGTAAAAATATGGAGAAAAATGAACATCAGCCAGCGCCCCCTTTCTCTTACCCACTGCTTAGCCCCATGATCGCCCTGGGAGCCCTGCGCAGGCAGGACTGTGACTCGTTAGGCTTTCGGGAGGCTCATTTCCCGCGCGCGGGCCCAGGCAGCGCTGGGTGCGGAGGAACCGCTGGGAGGACCTACGCCACATGGGACCCCAGCCAAGACTCATCCCCCTGTCACGCGCCAGGTAGTCTCTCCTGGTTTAAGGGCTTTCAAGACTCTTAACAGGTTAGGAAAATCCAGAAGAAAGGCGGAATTGGGTCCCTCGGGCTTGCCTGACACCGGGGGACAGTGGAGCTGAGGTGACATTTCACTGGCATCGAAACCTGAGACCAGCAGCAGGATGAGTCACTCGCCGGGTGTCGACGGAGGAGGCCGTAGAAGTCTTCAGCGGCCCGGAGTTCAAACCCCACGGTGGCGGCCTCTAGAGCCTTCATTCCGCCACCATCCGCCAACCGAGCGCCTGCTGGACGACAGGAACCCGGCTACCGAGAAGCTGAGGTCGACTCCTGCTAAGAGAAGGCTAATTAATGGAAGGGAGTCGGGAGTGGGGTTTAGAATAAATGCTTGTGGCCAGGCGCGGTGGCTCACGCCTGTAATCCCAGCACTTTGAGAGGCCTAGGAGGGCGGATTACCTGAGGTCGGGAGTTGGAGACCAGCCTGGCCAAAATGGAGAAACCCGTTTCTACTAAAAATACAAAAAATTGGGCGGGCAGGCGCCTGTAATCCCTGCTACTCGTAAGGCTGAGGCAGGAGAATCACTTGGACCCGGGAGTGGTGAGCCAAGATTGCGACATTGCACTCCAGCCTGGGCAACAAGAGCGAAACTCTGTCTCAATAAATAAATGAATAAAAGAATAAATGCTCGTTGAAGCTCTCATGTGTTGGAGGATGAGAGGAATTATGCTTTGGCTGAAATAAGCCAATATCGCCACTGCTTGGAGGGTCGCTGTATTAGCATCATCTCGGGTGGTACCATCAGCCAATTAGAAAGACACGATTCCTACGCCTTCTCATCCAATAAAAAGTTGAAGGCTGTTGTTGGCAGTAACCAGAATTGAGATGAGAAAAATAAATATTTGAAAAATTGATTGATATTAGGGTCTGAGTTTATATCTCATATTTAGCATTCTACAATAGATCAGGTAACAAATAGTGCTACTGGGATGAATATTGTGGAGAAGTAGTCTACTCTGAAGCTTAGTAAGAGTTTAAGAGTTTGGATTGTCGTTCCGTGTCAGTTTGAGATAACGACTTCTTGGCATGTACATATAAATATTGTTGTAGGGATGAGGCTAATGACGAAGGCGCATGCGATAGATATTTTTATGTAATTTGGGTATGAACCTTTTTTGCAGGGGCTGGTTAAGGTAGTAATAATCGGTTAGATTAAGGGGATTAGGGCTATTATAGCAGTGGAAAAATACATGTTTGTTACTTTTATTTGGGGTCTTAAGACCCACGGATGACTCTAATCCTTTAAAAGTTGAGAAAGCCACGTTGTTAGGCATCGGGGCGTGAGTTAGCAGTTCTTGTACACTTTCTTGGTAGATAAGAAGTTGCAGGCGTCTGTTACTAGATCCACAATCTAATGTTTTGTTTAAACTATAGCTACAGCATGCAAATCCCATAATCCTTTTAGGGTTTAAGGATAATAGGAAGATAGGAAAGCCTCACGCTGGGACTAAGTGGCAAAGCGACTCCGAATGCAGCGGCATCCATGCAGCGGGTGTGGTCGAGGAACAGCAGCTGGGGCGGGCAAAGAGGAAGGAAGTTCAGGGTTCACCAGGAGGAGCCTCAGGTGCCCCAGAAGGGGGCGGGATCAGGTGCCTTGACTCAGAGAATGCCAACTTTGGTCTTATCAGAGCTTAGTGCTTCTTGGATTGACCCAGCTGTTTGACGCCATCACCAGCTGGAGTAAAGCTGGGCGCTTTTCTGGCAGCGACTCTGAATCTCGGGAGCTCAGCGAGAGGTTCCGAGGCAGCCGCGGCCATACCCAGCATAGCGAGGGGCTCCTCCGCGGCGAGGATTGAAAAGCGGGGCGGGGCCGAGGAGCGCTGTCTACCCCCCATGAGACAGCGGGAACCCTGCATCCAGGCTCCCTCGAGGGCCCGGGTAGGGCGCGCCCCAGGACCCAGGCGGGCGCGGGGGAGCCAGGCCTGGGCTCCGAGTCCCCCAGACTTTCTTCGTCGTCGTCGGGGTCTTGCTGCGGGTGAGTCCCCCACCGCTGTCCTGGCTGGAGAAAAGCGCGCATGGGAGAGGGAGGGGGCAGGGAGAGAGGGGGACACGGCCGGGTTCCTGGCCTGGGTCACCTGTGGCCGGGCATGTCCAGGCAGCAGGAACCCGTCGTAGGAGTCGGAGGAAGAGCGGGGTCCCTAGGGTCTGGCAAGAGTGACTGGGACCTGGAGGGAGCAGAGAGCCCTACCCACCTCCCCCGCAGAAGTCTGGGCTGGGGGACTCCACCCTGGTGGCCCCTGCCTAGCGCGGCTCCCCTCCTCCCAACGCCTCACGACGTATCGGGAGGTTTCGGAATCGTTAGAGCGAGTGCGAGTGTGTAAACTTCAAGCCACCTCCAAGCCACTCTGGCTGCGTGAAGGGGAGCGAAGGGGAGATGTGTTTCCTCCCCCTAAACCCCCTCCGTCACTCTCCCCCTTCCCACCCCCATCCTTCTTTTCGTGTGTGTGTGTGTGTGTGTGTGTGTGTGTGTGTGTGTGTGTCTTTTTTGAGACAGTCTCGCTTGGTCGCCCCGGCTGGAGTGCAGTGGCGTCATCTCGGCTCACGGCAACCTCCGCCTTCCGGATTCAAGCGATTCTCTTGTTTCAGGGTCCTGAGTAGCTGGGACCACAGGCGCCCGCCACCGCGCCCGGCTAATTTTTTGTATTGTTAGTAGAGACGGGATTTCACCGTATTAGCCAGGATGATCTCGATCTCCTGACCTCGTGATCCGCCCGCCTCGGCCCCCAAAATGCTGGGATTACAGGCGGGAGCCACCTTGCCCGGCCATCCTTCTTTACTTAGACAAATCGGTTAAACGCGCGCCCGGCAGGAAAAAGTAACTTTCTCTCGGCTGTCTGTAGTCTTCCGTTTCCTTCGAGTCCCCTGAGCACCCGGCAGCAGTTTCCTTCCAGCCATTTTCTTGCACATTAACAGGTACAGGGCGGTGAATCAACTGCCATGACACAGCTAGGACGGGGCGCTTTTTCTGTGAAAGCTAGGAAGGCAGCTTTTTTCTGTGAAAGCAATCAGTCTGGAAAATGCCAATGCCTTCAGTTCTCTTTCAAGTCGGTTGAGGCTCTGCCAGTTGCTCTCTTCCAGATTCCTTCCACATCGAGGAAAAACAAAACAAAACAAAAGCTAAATACCTCGAGGATAAAAACCAGTGTTACAGGTGTCAGGAAATTTTAAGTTTTTTTGTTTAACAGACTAAACAAAATCCGGGAAACCAATGGCATTTTGTAATCTGCAAATAATTCCAGAATTTATGTTTTAAACATCAGTTTATATGAGGTGGAACCCACGGTTGATGCTTATTTTTAATAAGCTTATTAAATGGCTTTCTTTTTGACAGGCCAGTGTGAGTCCAGGTGGATGTAGGGCTCACCTGTGTTGACAAGGTCAAACATCTGAACATGGTGGTTTTGGAAATGTTACAGTTTGTTTATGTGGCTGTAAAAGAATACTTGAGGCTGTGTAATTTATAAAGAGGTGAATTGGCACATGGTTCTGCAGGCTACACAAAAAGCATGGCACCAGCATCTGCTTCCGGTAGGAAGCTTCCACTCCTGGGGAAGGGGAAGGACAGCTGGATTCTGCCCATCAGGGAAAGGGGATGGGGAGGATGGTAGGGGGAGGGGAAAGAGTTGAGCAAGGGAAGGGCGAGGGGCCAAGTTCATTCTAACAACCAGCTCTCAGGGGAACTAAGAGTGACAACTCCCTGGGGGCATGGGAGAGTGGGCAGGTATGTCACCAAGTCATTGGTGAGGGATGCACCCCAAACCCCAACAGGCCCCACCAGCTACATTGGGGTTCAGATTTCAACATGAGACCTGGTAGGACCCATAAGCAGACACCAGAGCCTTCTGCCATCCCACAGGACCCTCTCATCCCACCATCCATCAGCTTTCTTCCTGTGCATTTATAGGCACCTTAGGTTTTAAAAATTCTGAGTGAACAACAAATCGCTTTAGATGTTTTCTGTCAGTACCTGCATGTATCTCATTCTTTTTAACAGCATCATAATATTTAGTGCATGGGTGAAACACATGGGGTGAACCACAGTTGATTTTAATTTTCCATTCTATGGGCAATTGTTAACATGATATCCTGCCTTTGTGCTAATTCCAGCAGGATCGTAGTGAGAACCCTTGTATGTGTCACGTGTCCATATATCCATGTTCACTGGAGTATTGGGCAGCTCCTTAGGAGAGGAATTGTTGGGTCAATGAGCTCAACAATTTGGAATTTTGTTTGGATGTTGCTAAACTGTCCTTCGGGAGAAGGTTGTGTCAATTTTACACTCACACCAAGAGTACCCAAGCATGCCCATCTCCCTGCACCCTTACTACACAGAATTTTCATTCTTTCTTAGTCTAAGAGGTAAAAAATGATAGATCCCAATGTTGTATTTTTTATTTCAATGTTATTAGACATTTTCAAGGATCCAGGAATTTTTTGAGACTGGGAGTAGATGACTTTGAGACTCCAGATGAGACAGCAGGGGAGGAGGGAGCAGGGAAGACCTCAGTCACACCTATGCACCTGGGAAACCGTGGTCAGCTGGGGCCAGTCCCTGCCACTCACCCGCGCCTGTGAATGGAGATAAGGTCTCTGTCCTCAGGCTGTCAGGATAACCTCAGATGAGCCTAGAGATAAGCTGAGTTTCTGACCTCAGGTCCTGGCTCTGTCAATGCTGGGCTGGTCCAATCTCTATGTAAGGTCCTTCCACCTCTCCCCTCTCTTTATCCAAGTAGGAAATGAGAAACTGTAAAGGCTCAGGAGCTTAGACACTCAGGCTGTCAAAGAGCCCAGAGATTGGAGGCTGCAGACTGCCAGGGCTGGCTGTGCCGTTCTTCAGCTTAGTGACTCTGGTGTGGCCGCAGCTCCTTCTTATAAAATAGGTGGATATAAGAAAAAGTACCCAGTGGCCCTGTGTAAACCGCAGTGGACTGTGCTGGCGGATGTATGCTGTCATGTGGGAGGACAAATCACATCCTCAGCGATAGTGTCAGTCACTCTGAACTGGTTCCCCAGGGCACATGCCCTCCACCCAGCAGAGGCTGCACCCGATCCTACCTGCACCTCGGTATCAGCTCCCCGAGTTTGAGGCAGGAGCTTCTGAAGACTGAGGTGGAGCGCCATGGGGAGGGGCCATGGAGGAACAGAGGAGCCAGAGTTCAAGTGAGGATGGTGATGGCACTGCAGGGCCACCGCCTGGTTTACCTGCCACATTTCAGTTGTCCTTCTATTGGGCATGCAGCCCAGATTGCAGTTTGAAGAGTAAGCGGGAAATGTCTCCATCTAGGTGGCTGCAGATGGCTGCTCACCCTGCCCCCTACTGAGAGGCCACAGTCCCAGTTACGGTCTTCTGTCCTGTATCCAGGAATGGCAGGGCAGTGAAGCTCTAGCTTTTAGCTTCCAGGTCGGGGATAGGGACCGTGGGGGACAGTGCCATGCCCCGAGCCTGTGCTGTTGGACAGCTGGTGTCCTGCTCCCAGCCAGAGACTGCACATCTTTGTTCAGGGTATTTTCCTAACCCAGAGAGATAGGGATTGTTGCTCTCATTTTGTATGGAGAGAAAATGAGATTTAGGAGGAGGAAGTCCCCAGCATTTGGGACCTGGCCTGCTTGATAATAGCAGGTGCCTGTTGGTCTGCGAAGAGCCTCTCTTGGATTCCCAGGCAGGTATCTGTGATAATAGGGAAAGGAGAGAGTCTGCTTTGTAGGGAAGAGCAGGGTGGGCTCAGCACCTCAGACACCTGCCTGGGGCTGGGAGGAGATATGAATCATCACATTTTACAGACGAGGGAACCACAGCTCAGAGGGGGAAAGTGTGTGCACTGGGCCACAGGCCAGTCTGTCCAGAGCACTGGTAGGAATGAGGGAAACTAGGAATGACTGATTTAAAAAGTTAGATGGGCCGGACGTGGTGGCTCACGCCTGTAATCCAAGCACTTTGGAGGCCAAGGCGGGCGGATCACCTGAGGTTGGGAGTTCAAGACCAGCCTGACTAACATAGTGAAACCCTGTCTTTAAAAAAAAAAAAAGGTTAGATGAAGAGAATTTCAAAGTGAAGGCACTGGAGTTTGCTGGTAATAGGTCTGTACGGCTTAGGTCATGTCAAGTGCATCATGCCCTTGCCCCATGTCTGCTGTTGGTCTCAGCACTGAGTGGAGGGAGGGGGGGAACAGTCCTGGTGAAGAGGAGGGAAGAGCCACACCGCCTGGGGCGGGCCCTCTGCGGCTGCCTCCTCCTGCTGTGGTTTCTCTGGCTCAGGCTGCCCCTCTCACCTGGCTTGTCTGTGGGGAGGAGACCTTTGTTCTCTGGCCGCTTTTTTTTTTTTTTCTTGAGGCAGAGTCTTGCTCTGTCACCAGGCTGTAGTGCAGTGGCTCTTGGCTCACTGCAAGCTCCACCTCCTGGGTTCAAGCGATTCTTCCACCTTAGCCTCCTGAGTATCTGGGACCACAGGCACGTTCCACCACACCTGGCTAATTTTGTTGTATTTTTAGTAGAGATGGGGTTTCACCATGTTGGCCAGGATGGTCTCGATCTCTTGACCTCGTGATCCACCCGCCTCAGCCTCCCAAAGTGCTGGGATTACAGGCATGAGCCACCGCGCCCGGCCTCTGGCTGCTTTTAAGTCTTTCTCCTTAACAGTGCTTTCAGCACTTTGATGGCGGCAAAAATAATCCTCGGGAGCCATGCCTCTAGCATTTTTGGCCTCCCCTTCTGAATAATAACAGCCATGTTTTGGCCTCTGCAGGGCAAAGGTCCACCGAACAGCTGCTTCTGCGTATCTAGGCCCTGCCCTTGGCCTCTGGAAGCTCCTGGGGATCCTCAGCAGAGTCCACAGGGCTCTTCGGGGGCCTCTCCCTGTGCTGCAGCCTGGAGCCTGTGAGCTGAGCAGTGAGCTGAGGCCACTACTGGGCTCGCCCCATGGGCTTGGAGGGAAAGTCATTCACCCAGGAAGTGGATGATGAGCCCCCTACTCTAACAATGTCTGCGCCTGGTGGCGGTGGAAGGCCAAGTGAGCCCTGTGTGAATCCTGCTCCCTGGAGCCCACAGTCTGGTGGAGGAGGTGTCACCAGGGACCTAAATAGCTATCAGGAAGCATGGGGTCCCACCTGCCTCACCTCCCCCACCTCCAGAGAGGCTGTGCCAGCTCCAGGGATACCATCTCCCTTCTTGACTCTGGCAGAGGGAGGCTGTGGAGTTGCAAGGCCCCAGGTCATGGTATTGTTGGCTTGTAGGATGTGGTTTGATTAAAATCCACATTGAGGGTAATGTTTGTACTAACAACAGCATGTGCTGAAATATATTACTTGCACGTGCCAAGTCTGTTCTCAGCACTTTAGACACATATGAACACACGGAATCCTCATACAACCAGACTGTACAGGACCCTCATTGTCCTCGCTTTAGATGAGCAGCATGAGACGCAGAACATCGGTTCAGTGGAGGGGCTGGGCAGGGGCATGAGCGACCCTCGGGGCAGTAGCAGTGATTGGGTCACTGGGTTGTGCTGGCCTTTCCCAGGGGGGTATTTGGTGCTTGTTCATGAGGCCTGCACTCACCTAGTGCTGGGGCACAGCTGGGGGTCCCTGAGAAGTCATTTAAGGCCTCTTATTTCAAGAATGATAGACATGTTTAGAGAAGAAGTGGCTTCCCCTGGACCATGAGGCTGGCCCAAAACTACAAGACAGATGGCTTGCTCTTAAGCCAGGGGTCTTTTCATACTTAAAGAACAAAGAAACAAAGAAAAAAGCCACAAAAGACTCAGGGGAAGCATATTTCCGACCACAGGACGACTTTCAAAACAGGTCTGAGTTGCTCATTTTAAGATCAACAAGGCATTTTTTAAGGTATGCATGCTAGAGAGAGGAGACCGCAGTGTGAATGCCAAACTTGCCTGTAAAACACAAGGCAAGGAAACCTTGTGATTAATGACTCATCTCAGGAAGAGGCAGGGTCTGCAGAGTGTATGGAGGGGAAGACCTGGAACAAGACCTGTCTCTCTCGCTCTCTTTCAAACACACATAGACACACACACACACACACACACACACACACACACACCCATACCCTCACACCCCCATGAGCCCAAATCTGTGAACTGAGAACCTCACTTCTCTGACCGCACCTTCCATCTCCCCTCAATCAGAGATACCCACAAACTGCAGAGCTTCGTCCCGACCTCACTTGTAGTTACTCCCCCTCCCCCACTGCTTTGACTTCCTATCTGCCTGGGAACCTGTCTTTGTGGACGTTTTCCTTTATGTCCACCAGTGTCCCTGCCACCAATGGCATTTGTCATCTCTGCCTGGGCATCCCCTCATGACTCTTTGCACCTTCATGGACTTTGGGGTTATTGATGGCTGTGCCTCATCCCCCCTGTGAACTGGAACTGTCCTAAGGAAAGGGAGGGTCGTGCCTTGTTCCTGATACTCCAGGATTCCTTGCAGTGTGGTCACCAGGCACCGACTTGGGTGAATGAGTAACATGGGTTCTAGGAAGCCTGCACTGTGTTTTATGTGAGAGGTGGGAAGAACAGCTGAACAGAATGCTGAGAACTGCCGAGATCCAGAGTCACCAGGAGCTTGTTGTCAGGTTTTCATTTGCTTTTAGCAGATATATATTTTTTAATGTACTATTTTTAGTGTTAAAAGTGAATTCATCAGAAGACATAATAATCATAAATGTGTATATGTGTTTTAGTAGAGCTTTAAAATACATGAAGCAACACTCGAAAGGACTAAAGGGGGATCATGTCACCCCCTTCTCAACAACTGATTAGAACGATCAGATGAAAACAGTAAAATAAAAGATCTGAACACTGTCAACCACCTTGACTTAACTGACATTTATGGAGCACACATGCAACATCTACAGGAGATTCACTCTTTTCTATGAACATAGTACTTCCACCAAGACAGACCACACTGTGAGCTATAAAACAAACCTAAAAACATTTAAAATGAAGGAAATTATATAAAATATGTTCTCTGATCTCAATGAAATTAAATTGTTGCAATGACAGTATCTAGAAAGACTCCTTATATGTGAATATTAAGCAACATACTTATAAATAATTCATAGTTCATGTATGAAGTCAAAAGAGAATTCAAAATATTTCAAAATAGGTGATGATAATTATATAATATGTGGAAATGTGTGGGAAGCCACTAAGCCAGTGCTTAGAGTGACAGGCACAGCTCTCACGGCTTCTGTGAAAAGAACTGGGAGTTGGGGAAAACAAGGAGTGACTGCTAATGGGCATGGAGTTTCTTTTTGGGGTGATGAAAATATTCAAAAATTAATTTTACTGCTGGTTGTACACTTCTATAAGTATATTTAAACGAAATAATTATATGTATAAAGTATATCCCAGTAAAGTGCTTTAGGATTAAAGAAGAATGATATCATAATCAATGATTCAGAGGTCTGCATTATTTACTTATAAAATAAGTGTCAATTGGCCAGGCGCGGTCGCTCACGCCTGTAATCCCAGCACTTTGGGAGGCCGAGGCTGGCGGATCATGAGGTCAAGGGATCGAGACCATCCTGGCCAACGTGATGAAACTCCATCTCTACTAAAAATCCAAAAAAAAAAAAAAAAATTAGCCGGGCGTGGTGGTGTATGTCTGTAGTCCCAGCTACTCGAGAGGCTGAGCCAGGAGAATTGCTCGAAACCAGAAAATGGAAGTTGCAGTGAGCTGGAATCACGCCACTGCACTCCAGCCTGGTGATAGAGCAAGACTCCGTCTCAAAAAAAAAAAAAAAAGTGGTCAATTAAAGTCAAAAGCAGTAACAAGATGACAAGGAAATAGTAAGAGTGAAATCAATGAAACAGAATTCAAACAATAAAAGGAATCAATAAGCCAAGAGTTGCTTCTCAGAAATGGTCAACAAAATTAATAAAAGTAATAAACCAAAGTTCAAAAGAAAAAAAGAACAGCGTGAAATACTAATATCAAGAATTAATGATGGGATATTATTACAAACTCTACAGCTAGTAAAAGGGTCACGGTAGGGATCTCATGAATAGCTTTATGCCAATATTGACAACTTAGATTAAATAGAAAAATTTATTGAAAAACGCTACTCAGCAAAATAGCCACAAGGGGTAAAGCTAATTTAAATATTCCTGAAGTGTCTATGAATTGGAGTTTATTGTTTATTTATTTATTTTGAGATGGAGTCTCGCTCTGTCACCCAGGCTGGAGTGCAGTGGTGTGACCTTGGCTCACTGCAACCTCCGCCTCCCAGATTCAGGCAATTCTCATGCCTCAGCCTCCCTCCTGAGTAGCTGGGATTACAGGCACCCACCACCACGCCCGACTGATTTTTTGTATTTTTAGCAGAGACGGGATTTCACCCTGTTGGTCAGGCTGGTCTCGAACTCCTGTCCTCAGGTGATCTGCCCGCCTCAGCCTCTCAAAGTGCTGGGATTACAGGTGTGAGCCACCATCCCCAGTGGAATTCATTGTTTAAATGCTCACAATGATGAACACTGCAGTCCGATGTCATTTGACTGATGAATTCTATATGTGTTTTTGGAAGGAATAACACCAACAGTAGACAAATTGTTTCAGGACATAAAGAAGGAGGAAAAACTTCTTCAATGATGATGTCTACTAATTCTCAAACTCTTCCAAGAAATTGAGTTGGAGGGAATGGAACTCTTTCTAACTCTTTCTGTGGGCCCTGCATTACCCTGATACCACAGAAGTGACGAAGGAGGCCTCCGTGTCTTGTTCCTGATCTTGGAGAAAAAAGCTTTAGTCTTTCACTGTTAAGCAGGATGCTAGCTGTTGGCTTTTCATATGTGGCCTAAATGTAAGATCTACAAGAATTATACAACACTTGGAAGAAACAGCAATCTTACCTTGGGGTATATATCCAAAAGAACTGAAAGAAGGGGCTCAAAGAAATTTTGTACACCCATGTTCATACCAGCATTATTCACAATAGCCATATTGTGGACACAAACCAAGTGTCCATTGACAGATGAATGGATAAACAAAATGTGACACACACACACACACACACACACACACACACACACACACACAAACACACACACAAAATGGGAAGGAAGGAAATTCCAGAGCATAATACCAAATGGGTGGATCATGATGATACTATGCTAAGTGAAATATGATAGTCACAAGAAAAAAATAAGACTGTGTGGTTCCATTTATATGAAGTACATAGAGTAGTCAAATTCATGGAAACAGACAGTAGAATGATAGTTGCCAAGGGCCGGGGGGGGTAGGGGAAAAGGGACAAATATGAGTACAAACAAATGGTTGAATTTTAGAACTGGGAGAAAGATGCAAGTTCTGTCTAGTTTTGGAGGCTGGGGAAATGGAACGTGAGATTAATCTTGTAAAGGGTGAGATCTGAAAGCCACTCATGCCAGTCCCTGCTTTGCCCCCCACAGGCTGAACCTGCCTCAGCTATAACCATCAAAGGTGATGATCAATTACCTGCCTCACAGCAATGGAAACATAGCCCTCTGGGAGAAGTGTGTCCACCAGGTACATTCTAAGACTGATCTCTAATCCTTTACACCTCCCTTTTCCTTACCATATACCATATACCAAAATTATCTCTAAATTCATCAATAACATTCCTTTTCCATGTTGTTCCAGTTTTCTGTTTCCTGCAGTTTCTGGTTCTTCTGTTCAGCAGATACTTACTGATCCTTTGCCAAATCCAAAGTTATGAGGCTTTATCTCCATGTTTTCTCCTAAGAGTTTTCCAGTTTAACTCTTGATGCATTTTCAATTAATTTTTGTAAATGGTATCAGATAAGAGTCCAAGTTCATTCTTTTGCCTGTGGCTATCCAGTTGCCATTTGTTGAAATGATTTTTTTTCCAATGGTCTTGGCATCCTTGTCAAAAACCAATTGACCATAAAGGTATGGGTTTATTTTTGGACTCTCAATTATTTTCCACTATAAGACAGTGCCACACTGTCTTATAGTGAGTTTTGATATCAGGAAGTATGAATCTTCCTTTTTTGTTTTCCTTTTCCAGAATTATTTTGTTTATACTGGGTCTTTTGTAACTCATATGAATTTTAGGAGCAGCTTGCCAATTTCTAAAATCAGCTGAGTTTCTGACAGGGATTGTGCTGAACCTGTAGCTCAGTGTAGAGGTCACTGGCATCTTAACAATGGGAAGTCTTTCGATCCAAAGCATGAGTTTACTTTTTAAAAATTGTTTTTTATTTAGATCATCTCTAATTTTTAAAGTAATGCTTTGTAGTTTGCAGACTATAGATTTTGGGTTGATTTTGTTAAACTTACTCCCAGATATTTAATACTTTTTTATGCTAAAGTGGATAAAACCTTTTCTTAATTTCATTTTAGGATTCATTGTGAGTGTATACAAATATAATTGATTTTTGTACACTGATCTTGTATTCTATAACCTTGCACAACTTGTTTATTATTCTTAATGCTTTTATAGTGGCTTCCTTAGGATTTTCCCTATATAGTATTATATAATTTGCAAATCAAATAAAGTTTTACCTTTTCCTTGCCAATCTAGATGCTTTTTTTTTTTTTTTTTTTGACTTTGAGACAAAGTCTTGCTCTATCGCCAGGCTGGAGTGCAGTGGCGTGATCTCAGCTCACTGCAACCTCCGCCTCCTGAGTTCAAGCAATTTCCCTGCCTCAGCCTCCTGAGTAGCTGGGACTGTAGGCACACACCACCATGCCCGGCTACTTGTTTGTATTTTAGTAGAGAGAGGGTTTCACCATGTTGGCCAGGATGGTCTCAGTCTATTGACCTTGTGATCCGCCCGCCTCAGCCTCCCAAAGTGCTAGGATTAGAGGCATGAGCCACCATGCCCAGCCAAGGATACTTTTTATTTCTTTTACTTACCTAATTGTTCTAGCTAGAGACTTCAGTACAATATTGAATAAAAGCAGTGACAACAGATATCTTTTTTGGAGAAAATCTTTCAGTTGTTTGCCATTAAATATAATGTTAGCTGTGAGTTTTTATAGATATTCTTTATCAGGTTGAAGAAGTTCACTTTTATTTTGTGATTTTTATCATGATAGAGTGTCGGTTTTAGTAAAATGCTTTCTCTGTTTTTGAGATAATCCTGTGACTTTTGCTTTTCATTCTATTGGTATAATTTGTTACATCAATTTATTTTGGGGGCTGTTGAACAAACCTTGCATTTCTAGGATAAAACTTATTTGGTCCTGGTATATAATTCTTTTTATATGCTTTTGGATTCAGCTTGCTAGTATTTTTTTGCAGCATCCATATTCATAAGAATTATTAGTCTGTAGTTTTCTTTCTTTGTGAATTCCTTTTCTGGTCTTAATATTAAGGTAATTGTATTAGTCCATTTATACTGGGCTGATAAAGGCATACCTAAGCCTGGCAATTTACAAAAGAAAGAGGCTTAATTGGACTTACAGTGCCATTGGTTGGGGAAGCCTCACAATCATGATAGGAGACAAGGAGGAGCAAGTCACATCTTACATGGATGGCAGCAAGGAAAGAGCTTGGACAGGAAAACTACCCCTTATAATAACCATCAGATATCATGAGACTTACTCGCTATCATGAGAACATCATGGGAAAGGTGTGCCCCAGTGACTCAATTACCTCCCAACAGGTCCCTCCCACAACATGTGGGAATTCAAGATGAAATTTGGGGTGGGGATACAGCCAAACCATATTGTTCTACCCCTGGCCCCTCCCAAATGTCATGTCCTCACATTTTAAGACCAATCATGCCTTCCCAACAGTCACCCAAAGTCTTAACTCATTTCATCATTAACTCAAAAGTTCATAGTCCAAGGTCTCATCTGAGACAAGGGAAGTCCCTTCTGCCTATGAGCCTGTAAAATCAAAAGCAAGTTAGTTACTTCCTAGATGCAATGAGGGTATAGGCATTGGGTAAATATAGCCATTCCAAATGGGAGACATTGGCCAAAACAAAGGGGCTACAGGCTCCATGCAAGTTTGAAATTCAGCAGGGCAGTCAAATCTTAAAGCTCCAAAATGATCTCGTTTGACTCTCTGTCTTACACCCAGGTCACATTGATATAAGAGGTAGGTTCCTATGGTCTTGGGCAGCTCTGCCCCTGTGGCGTTGCAAGGTATAGCCCCACTCCCCCCTTCTTGGCAGCTTTCACGTGCTGGTGTTGAGTGTCTGCAGCTTTTCTAGGTGCATGGTTAAACTATTGGTGGTTCTACCATTCTGGGGTCTGAAGGATGATGACCCTTTTCTCACAGCTCCACTAGGCAGTTCCCCAGTAGGACTCCGTATGGGGGCTTTGATGCCACATTTCCCTTCCCTTCATTCTCCATGAGGGCCCTGCCTCTGCAGCAAACTTTCACCTGGGCATCCAAGTGTTTCCATGCCTCTTCTGAAATCTAGGTGGAGGTTCCCTAACCTCAATTCTTGACTTTTGTGCACTCAGATTCAACACCACATGGAGGCTGCCAAGACCTGGGGCTTCCACCCTCTGAAGCAACAGCCCAAGCTATACCTTGGCCCCTTTTTTTCACAGCTGGAGTGGCTGGGATGTAGGACACCATAAGTCCCTAGACTACATACAATACAGGACCATGGGCCTGTACCAGGAAACCATTTTCTCCTAGGCCTCCAGGCCTGTGATAGGAGGGGCTGCCATGAAGACCTCTGACATGCTCTAGAGACATTTTCCCCATTGTCTTGGGGATTAACATTCAGCTCCCCATTACTTACGCACATTTCTGCAGTCAGCTTGAATTTCTCCTGAGCAATGCATAGAGTTATGACGTTACTAAGCAACAGGAATTTTTCTGCTCCATCATAATATTATGGGAACCACGTAGGTGGTTCATTGTTGACCAAAATGTCGTCATGCAGTACATGATTATAATTTCAGTCTTCTTTTTTCCCTGTGTTAATTTTTTAACACAAATTCCTGTGCCAATGTATCAATCTATTTAAAGAACTGAATTTTGGGTTCATTAATTTACTCTCTTGTTATTCTATTATCTGTCTCATTAATTTCTGCTCTAACCTGTATTGTTTTCTTCCTTCTGCTTGCTTTATCTATAGTTTGCTCTTCTTTTCCCAGTGTCTTAGAATGGATTATTAGGTTATAGATTGAGATGTTTCTTCTTCCTAAATAGGCATTTACAGCTATCAATTTCTCTGTAAACTTCAGCTACATTAGCTGTATCCCATAGGTTTGGTATGTTGTGTCTTCATTTTCATTCATCTTATTTGCTGATATCTCTTGATTTCTTCTTGGACCAATTGGTTATTCAGGAGTGTGCTATGGCAAGCGTGGTGGCTCGCACCTGTAATCCTAGCACTATGAGAGGCTGAGGCAGGTGGATCATCTGAGGTTGGGAGTTTGAGACCAGTCGGACCAACATGGAGAAACCCCGTCTCTACTAAAAATACAAAATTAGCCGGGTGTGGTGGCACATGCTCGTAATCCCAGCTACTTGGGAGGCTGAGGCAGGAGAATCACTTGAACCTTGGAGATAGAGGTTGCGGTCAGCTGAGATTGCTGAGATTGCACCATTGCACTCCAGCCTGGGCAACAAGAATGAAACTGCCTCAAAAAAAAAAAAAAAAAAAGGAGTGTGCTATTTAATTTTTAAAAAACCCGCGACATATAGCTATAACGTTCTCCACTTTCTTCCTGCTATAGATTTCTAAATTTATTCCATTGTTGTAGGAGTGAATAATTTGGATTATTTCTGTCCTTTTAAGTGTATTGAGGTTTATGATATGGCCAAGCTTATGGTCTATTCTGGAGAATGTTCTATGTGCACTTTAAAAGAAGGTCTATCTTGTTTTGATTGAGTAGAGCGTTTTATAGACATCTGTCCGGTCTAGTTGCTAATGTGTTGTTCAAGTCTACTACTTTCTTGTTGATGTTCTTTCTAGAATTTTTTTGTATGAATTCCTATACTTTAAGGAAACTATGCTATTAAGTGTGGTTTGTATTTCAATTATTTCCTCCTAGTTTGTTTTTATCTTAGTCATGATTTCTTCCATGTAGTTTTCTTCCGAATTTTTCTATAGTTAACTTTATGCAACTTTTTTTTTTTTTGAGATGGAGTTTCACTCTTGTCATCCAGGCTGGAGTACAATGGCGCAATCTCGGCTCACCACAACCTCCACCTCCCGGGTTCAAGCAATTCCCCTGTCTCAGCCTCCCCGGTAGCTGGGATTACAGGCATGCGCCACCACGCCCAGCTAATTTTGTACTTTTAGCAGAGACGAGGCTTCTCCATGTTGGTCAGGCTGGTCTTGAACTCCCGAACTCAGGTGATCCACCCACCTCGGCCTCCCAAACTGCTGGGATTACAGGCGTGAGCGACTGTGCCTAGCCCTACTTTATGCAACTTTTTAATTTCCTGTGAAATTGAGAAGATCTTTCCCTCTCCAAACTTGGAAGAAAAATTTCTCATGTAGTACTTGTGTGGTTTCATACTTTACAGTTGACACCTTGATACACCTAGTCTTTATTTTCTTATAGGGAGAGCATAAGCAAGCGCTTTATGATTTTTCAGCAGTAACCTTAGTTGCCCCCACACTATCACTGAATAATCACATTTTTATCATTGGTCATATCATCATCATAACACATTATCAAGGAAGTTTTTTTTCACAGTTTGGGTATCTTTCAGTATCAATAAATACAAGTCAGAGGAGGGGGATAAATAGACGGGCACTGAAAGGGGAGAGTGAGGTCACCTGAAGGGGCAAAGCCCTGGAGGTGAAGGTTGAGCCTCCGGACACAGGCTCCTGCTGGCGATGGCTCTTGCAGCTGTCACCTTAGTGCCTGGAGACCCTCTGCAATCCAGGGGAGCATGAAGTAGGCCCCCTTTCTTTCTGTCTTTTTTTTTTTGAGACAAAGTCTCACACGGTCACTCAGACTGGAGTGCAATGGCAAGATCTCGGCTCACTGCAAACTCTGCCCCCACGGGTTCACACGATTCTCCTGCCTCAGCCTCCCGAGTGGCTGGGATTACAGGCCCCTGCCACCATGCCTGGCTAATTTTTTGTATATTTAGTAGAAACAGGGTTTCACTATGTTGGCCAGATTGGTCTCGAACTCCTGACCTTGTGATCTGCGCACTTCAGCCTCCCAAAGTGCTGGGATTACAGGCATGAGCTACTATGCCCAGCCCATAAGCCCCCTTTCTATGGATCATTCTTTGACTCTGTACAGGGAGGACCCATTTTTCCTTCCATTTTCCTCCCACGGCAGGTGGCATGGGCTATATCTGAAGCCTTACCCTCATTGCTGTATTGCTTCTGTGCCTGTTTGTGCCTTCTACTGACCATGAGCTCACTGAGGACAGACATTATGACTTTTTGTAAGTTTCCAGGGACCCAGGTGGCATTGCCCTGGTCTCTAGGCCCATGTGGCCATTAATCACTTCAAACACAGCGACTCTGAATTGAGATGTACAGTGAGTGAAAAATACACTCTGGGTTTCAAAGACTTAATATTCAGAATAAAAGAAAATATCTCAACATTTTATCTTGTTTACATGTTGAAATGCTAATGTTGGCCGGGTGAGGTGGCTCACTCCTGTGGTCCCAGCATCTTGAAAGGCAGAGGCAGGTAGATCACCTAAGGTCAGGAGTTCGAGACCTAGCCTGGCCAACATAGTGAAACCCCGTCTGTGGTGGCACGTGCCTGTAGTCCCAGCTACTCAGGAGGCTGAGGCAGGAGAATCGCTTGAACCTGGGAGGTGGACGTTGCAGTGAGCCGAGATCATACCACTGCACTCCAGCCTGGGCAGCAAGAGTGAGACTCTGTCAAAAAATAAAAATAAAAAAAGCTAATGTTTTGGATATTTTAGGTTCAAAAAATACGTTGTTAAAATTAATTTGACTTCTTTCTTTTTTTACTATTTTAATATGGCTCTCACAGAATTTGAATTATGTACGTAGCTTGTATTATATTTCTGTCAGTTGTGCCAGTCAGACATGTGTAATAGATGCAGAATTGATGGCAAGATCAAGCCGAGGAGAGGGGATTTCCCTGTGGCCAAAATAAGAGTGTACCAGCCACCGCTGCCAGCCTCTGGAATCTCTGTGGCAATTAATTCACTGGCTTTTCTCTCCCCTCCCAGAATCTTATCAATCAGGACACAGTGGAGATTGTAACCAGTACATAGCTGGTGGAGGTTACACCAATGATTCCGACAACTTGCCTTCTTGCTGCCCATGTAGAGTTTGTAAATCAGGTACAGAATGCGTGGACCCCTTGCCCAGAGATGAGGGCGGGGCAATGAGGTGGGAGCTGTAGCCGATGCGAGTCAGGGAACCAAGCTCCAGCCCAACCTGGTCTTCATCATACCCTGTTCCATGATTATGACTTTGGTTGATAAAATAAAACAGAAGAAATCATATTTATAATGCATGCCACCTGGTAGTGCAAACTGTCAGCTGCAAGGGGGTGGGGGCATCATTATAGCACAGAGAAGGCCTGGCCAAGTGGACAGGGCTGGGTGTCAGCGGTGGCACGGGTCCGCTCCGGGGCCAGGCTCTCTCCCCTAGGCTCTGTGCTCCTGGCAGGTGCTCAGCCTCACTCAGCCTTCAGGTTCTCAGGCCCCTTTCTCCTCCCCAGCAGGCTGGGTTTTTGGGAAGTCATCCTAGGGCTCCTCTCCTTGCAGAGTCTCTCAAATGACCCTGCGCCTGTTTTGCTACTGACCATGTGATCTAAATGGTGCTTTTCCCTAATCTGATGTAATAAATAAAGAATCGTGGTCCTTTTTATTACTCTGAGTATTGGTGACAGCCGAAGGGTGGGTGTCCTGTATGAGCCCTGAGTGTGCTGGTGGAGAACCGGCCCTCAGAACTCCTTGGCGAACCAAGTTGAGCTGAGCTGAGTGGGAGGGGGGTCGGGGTGGTGAGGAAGAGCTGAGGGACACGTCAGGGAAACACATTCCCAAAACCTTGTGCTCTGTCATCAGATGAAGAAGAGCTAAGTCCCTGCACTAGGACCAGGAACAGAGTGTGTCAGTGCAAACCAGGCACCTTCCGGGAAGAAGATTACCCCGAGATGTGTCGCAAATGCAGCATACGGTGAGACAGCAGCCAGGGGCTCCCAGCAGCCCCAAGGAACCCCCAGAAACCAGGAACCTCAAGAAGACCTGAGTCTCCTTGTGCCCGTATCTCCCCCACTCACCCCGTGGTGCCTCCTGTCCCATGGGGCGTCCCTGACCATGTGAGGTCTTCTGAGCCTGCAGTGGGCCCTCCTGGTCCCTCTGACTGTCCCCCACCCCTGCCTTTTGCAGTGGCCCTCTCCTGCCTCTCCAGCACAAGTCCCCTTGGCCAGGCTGACTTGTTCACTGATCTCAGGAGGCCGTGACTTAAGAACCCATCAGAGAGGTGCAGGAAATATTTTATCTTGAAATCATAAGAACATAATGACTTAGAATCCAGCCAGGGTTGTATTTATACTTAAACTAATTGAGTCCTAAAATGTAATTTTTAATATTTGCTTTTAATGCAAGAAGACAGAAATGCCTACAGCCTGCAAAAGGCGTAATAAGGCCATGGGTGGAGCCCCCTTAAGTTCCCATGAGGACCTGAGCCAATCCAGCTGGCCTCACCCCTGGTCCCTGATTTCTCAATAAGACCTGTTCTTTTCCTATTTGGGTTTTAAGGGCCAAGAGTAATTTGCTCCCTCCCTGTGTGTACCCAGGTGCCCCAGTGGGATGGTTCCAGTCAATAATTGTACGCCACAGAGTGACATCAGGTGTGAAGAAAAATCAGGTACAAAGCCCACCGGGGGAAGCCCCCAGCTGCGGAGGAGACAGTGACCGCCAGCCTGGGGACTCCTGTCTTTTCCTGTCTTTCTCAGGCAATGGACATGCTGTGTTGGTGATTTTACTTACGAGTGTTGCGTCGCTTCTGGTTGTGGCCATACTGATTATCTGTTGCTGCATCTGCTCAGGTAGGTGCTGGCTGAGGACAGGGACGCTGGGCACTCTCTGCCCTGCGTCCTCCTGTTCCCACAGACAGAATCGCCCACCTCTGCCCCAAGTCCTAGTGTCTCCGTCCTGGCGTCTCCATCCTGGCTCTATCTTCCTCCTTGTGATCACCCCCATCTCCCCATTCTGTGCACCGCCCAGGACCTTGGTCGCATCAGTCTCTCTCCCAGGGCTGGGGTCCCCTCATCTCCCAGTCAAGTCTGAGAGGGCAGGGCCAGTTCCTCCCATGTTCAGGCCCAGCCAGGCAGGGGGCAGTCAGCTCCTCAACTGGGTGACAAGGGTCAGGACGAGACATGGTCAGAGGATTTAGTTAGCTTTGGTCAGAGCAGAACACAGCAGAACACAGAGATTGTCCACATGTTTTTACTCCATTTCCCCTTATACTCCCCGTCCTGAGGGAGTTACCGAGTTGGCAAGGCCTCATGTGGATCCCAGGCCCGGGGCTCCTTGTCCAGTGTCCTAGCCCCCAGCCCAACACTGCCCTCTAAGGAGGAATACTGTATGGGCCCTTCCCCGCCCGCTAAGGAAACCCCTTTCTCTTCTAGGTCGTGGAAGAGACTCCGAGTGCATGGACAGCGTAAGTTGATTTCTCTAGGAGATAGGGGCATCTGGGGCTCAGGAACTGCTCCCTGTCCACAGTATAGCCCGGGTGGGTGGGTCCCATGTTCTCACGGCTGCCCTGAGTCTCTGAAGTGGCCTGGATGCTGCAGATTGACTTTGGGGGACACAGGCCATTTGGAGCATCATATAGGCTGGCAGGCCATGCTGCAGCCATGTCCCTTCCTGCAGCCTGGGGTGACACCCTCACCCAACCTGTACCCTGGGGATGGGGTGAGCCCCCTAGCATAGCACCAGGGCCTGGCCCCAGCAACAGGTCCTGGATGTACTAAGCATGGACTTCCTGGGGTGACCTCATTGGGAGGGGGTAGGGGCAGCAGGTCCAGCTGTGCCCTGGGGATGCTGTGGGGAGCCCTGGGGTGTTGGCTTCTGAGTTGGCTCTTTGCCTTCCTAAGGTCTATTCCTTCTGCTCGTGTCCTCTACGAGGGCCTGAGGCCAAGGACAATGACCACAACGAGATTCTGAGCAACGCAGACTCGCTGTCCACTTTCACTTCTGAGGAGCCAATGCAAAGCCAGGAGCCAGCAGATTTGACAGATGTCATTGTACAGTCCTCCAGGGAGACACAGTCTCTGCTGGTGAGTGGGGATCGGGCCTCTTCAAGACCTTGTAGGCAAAGAGCGAGGGCCATGCCTCAGTTCTCCTGGCCAAGGGGAACGTGGAAACTGAGGGAGATGGGACTGCAGGGAATGGGGGCTGCGTGGGAAGAATCAGCCGCCCTCACAAAGGCACAGCCACTCTGCAGGACATCCGCTTCTTAGTCCCTGTCCTGTCCTTGCTGTATCCTCAGAACCTGGAGCTCCACAGACATAGAGTGGGGGGTCACAGGGTCCATTGATGACTGAATGAGGGCTGCACGGTCTCCACTGTGTGCTCCTAACAGAACTCAGGGAGTCCTTGCTCATAACAGCAGGAGTTTAAAATTTACTCTGAAATTAGTATTGCATCAAACAGATTTGAATGTAAATCTCTGTCCAGATTTCTGAATATGGTTGTACGGAGGCTTCCAAGAAAAAGCACGATTTCCAAGTCAGCGTGTAGAAGTGTTGCTTACTGTGCACACACACATACACATACACGCACACACACATGCATATACGCACATGCACGTACACACACATGCACACACATGCATGTACACACATGCACACAGCCCCCTAGTGGTGGATTGTACCAGTTCATGTATTTTGATCTGACATCAAAGGGTTTTTTTTCTTTCGTATTTAGGAAAATATTACAAACATTTCCTTTCTTTTTTGAGACGGAGTCTCACTCTTGTCACCAAGGCTGGAGTGCAGTGGCACGATCTTGGCTCACTGCAACCTCACCTCCCGGGTTCAAGCGATTCTCCTACCTCAGCTTCCTGAGTCGCTGGGACTACAGGTGCATGCCACCACACCCAGCTAATTTTTTGTATTTTTAGTAGAGATGGGGTTTCACCGTGTTAGCCAGGTTGGTCTTGATCTCGTGATCCGCCCGCCTTGGCCTCCCAAAGTGCTGGGATTACAGACATGAGCCGCTGTGCCTGGCCTTAAATGAACACTGCTTTGTTTTGACTGTTTTTGCATAAAATCAGTGTCTTGTCTACAGAGTCTTTATGAAAAGGCATGCTCTCCTACTTGTGCTGTTTCTCACATTCAGACAATAGATTCCTGATTTCTTGCCCCTTTTTGTTCTAATATTTTCAGAGGTAGAAGCTTTAATTTTTAACCAGTGAAATCTGTAGCTACATTTACTTTTTCACTGCTCATTACTGTAGAAGGACCTTTCCCCACACAGACGGACTTCTCTAACTTCTGATGGAGATATTTTTTTCAATGATGTGATTTTTGCGTGTATATAATCTAAATGGAACTTCTTTTGTATTTCAATGCAAAGCGAGGCACTTCCTGAATTGTTCTAGTCACTGTCTGGTTTTTCTAACCCCGTTGAGCCACTGATTCTCCCGTTTCCCTCTGCTTTGGGTCCCTCCTTGATCAGAGGTTAAATGCTCATCTAGACAATGATCTCCTTCCACCTAGACTGTTCCATTCTTGTGTTAGTATCTAACTAAAAATGTAAAAACAAACATTAAAAAGGTCAGTAATCTCTCCAGCTTGATTAAGTGCTTTGACATTTTCAAGAAAAGGTTCCTATATTTAAAGTGAGAAAATTTAAACTATCGGCCAGGTGCAGTGGCTCATGCCTGTAATCCCAGCAGTTCGGGAGGCCGAGGCGGGCGGATCACCTAAGCTCAGGAGTTCACAACCAGCCTGGGCAACACAGTGAAACCCCGTCTCTACTAAAACACAAAAAATTAGCCAGGCATGGCATCGTGCGCCTGTTATCCCAGCTACTCGAAAGGCTGAGGCAGAAGAATTGCTTGAACCTGGGAGGCGGAGTTGCAGTGAAGTGAGATCGTGCCATGGCACTCAAGCCTGGGCAACAGAGCAAGACTCCATCTTAAAAAAAAAACAAAACAAAAACAAATTTAAACTCTTGAAAGGTACTCAGTGAATAGAGAGAGCATCCTCCACTCCTCTGCAGTGCCCTGGGTCTTTTTCCTCAAGTAACTATGAGAGGTCACTTCCTGTAATTCTTTGTCCAAATCTATGCATCACTGTATCTGTATAGAAAAGATATTATATTATACACCAATGGTCCCCAGCCTTTTTGGCACCAGGGACCAGTTTTGTGGAAGACAATTTTTCTTGGAGTCTCGCACCATTGTCCAGGCTGACAGAGTCTTGCCTGTATTGCAGTGGCGCGATCTCACCTCACTGCAACTTCCACCTCCCAGGTTCAAGCAATTCTCCTGCCTCAGCCTCCCAAGTAGCTGGGAGTACAGGCATGCACCACCATGCCCAGCTAATTGTTTCATATTTTTAGTAGAGATGGGGTTTCACCATGTTGGCCAGGATGGTGTCAATCTGACCTTGTGATCCACCTGCCTTGGCCTCCCAAAGTGCTGGGATTACAGGTGTGAGCCACTGCACCTGGCCGGAAGACAGTTTTTCTATGGACTGGGAGGTGGAGGGTGGTTTTGGGATGACTGAAGCACATTGCATTTATCGTGTACTTTATTCTGATTACCTTGTAATAGATAATGAAATAATTATACAGTTCACAATACTGTAGAATCAGTGGAAGCCCTAAGCTTGCTTTTTTTCTGCAACTAGATGGTCCCATCTGAGGGTGATGGGAGACAGTGTCATATCAGACGTAAGATTCTCATAAGGAGCATGTGACCTGACCCCTCACATGCACAGTTCACAATAGGGTTCATGCTCCCATAAGAATCTGATGCCAGCGCTGATCTGTCAGGGGATGGAACTGACGTGGTAATGCCTGCAATGGAGAGTGCTATGAGCTATGGGGGACAAGAGGGTTTGTTTCCATCTCCATGGTGACCGAGGAGAGAAAGTGACATGCTGCAGGTCTCAGGGCTGGCTGGTGTCAGGGTCAGTACTAGACTGCAGGACTCCTGACTCAGACTAAGGTGTTCCCCACTGTGTGTTACAGAAACTGGCAGAAGATAAAGGGTCTCAGAGGACAAAGCTGCTGGTTCTACCAAATGGCGCTGACCCCACTGAGAGTAAGTGTTTTGCTCCTGGAGATCCAGCAGGAATGGAGGGAATAAGGACCGTGTTCTAACTGGTGTCCCAATTGCAGAGAGTGCTCTTCCAGAGCAATCCATGCCAGAAACTGGGGGTTCTATGTTTTAGACCATCAAGACCCTAAATTTGTCTTCTCCCATCTCTTCTCCTCACTCTACCTCATCCTCTCTCTACCCTATTAACAGAACTAACCACTCTGTCCATCCCCTCATCCACCTCCTCTCTTCTCCTTTGCTGTTCAGGACCTCTTGAGGGGCTGCCCTCTCCTGCATGGGACCACTGACTTCAGTGGGCTAATGAGCTCTTGATCTGTGCCTAAGCCCAATTTGCAGCGGTTGTATAAACAATATGCCAATGCCAAAGACTTAATGCAAGAAAGAGTGGAAAATATTTCACTATTTTATTAGTGAAACACCAGAGGTTGGGTCTAGGTCTTGGTGCTCAGAGAGCCAATCACTGAGACAAGTATTGACAAGGAAGAAGGCTTTAATAGGGTGCTGCACCCAAGGAGAGGAGAGCTCAGTCTCAAATCCATGTCCCGGACTGACTAAAACTAAGGGTTTATAGAGTAGGGATAAAATGTAACAATGTATAAGAAAACAGGAACTAGGGAGAGGCAAGGAAAGGATCAAGATGAATGAGGGGTCCAGCATCCCACTGGATGTAGTGATCTGGTGAGTTTCAGTTCTTTGACAATTTTTTTGAGAGGCCTGAATTCAGGTCATTTCCTGAAAAAGGAAATCAGATAAAACAAATATAAGATTTGAGCTTTTGAACAGAAGCGTCAATTTCTATGTTTATTTAAAAAACAAACAAAAACCTTTTTGATGGAACTGTTCAGTTGATTTCAGTTCTCCCTTTCTATTTATCAATCCTGCAGTCATGGGGAATCTGGTCCTGGATCTTTCTGGCTGCTTCATGGCTGAAGAGGGGCATTGTGGGAAGCTTCATACTGTGGGTGACCTCGTGGCCACCCAGGAATCAAAGGTTAATCTAATACTAGAAGACTGTTTCTTCTGCAACACAGTCTCTCTCGGCCCCACTTCTACCAGAGACAAACTATAGTGGGACCAATGTACCTGCAAAATAAGTTAGTTCCATATACATGGCCTGTTTACCCACGCAAAGTACAGCAAAACTCACTGTCCACATAGGCTCTCCTAAGCCGGCTTTGTTGGAACCTCTCACAAGGCCTTTGCAGTCAAAGTTCTTGGAAAACAACCATTTTCTCCAACGGTGTCCCATTGTAAAAGAAAACATTTTGTTATCAACCATATACAAACAAACACATTAGTCACAAATAGTTTAGAAATTCTGGGGAAATTAGGCAGACAGATAAATATGTGTCAATTTCTGTTTACAAAAGTAATCAATATACTTAAACTATACTTAAAGCCATAAAAATTATTTCAGTTCTCTATTAGTTCAGTCTTCGCAATCAAGTCCTGCCCCGCTTCATGTTTGGTTAACAATCACAATCTTTATGCACACATCAGTCTGTCCTTTTTTTTTTGAGATGGAGTCTCACTCTGTTACCCAAGCTGGAGTGCAGTGGCGTGATGTCACCTCACTGCAACCTCCACCTCCTGGGTTCTAGAAATTCTCACGGCTCAGCCTCCCGAGTAGCTGGGACCACAGGTGTGTGCCACCACACCTGGGTACTTTTTGTATTTTTAGTAGAGACAGTTTTGCCATGTTCGCCAGGCTGGTCTCAAACTCCTGGCCTCAAGTGGTTCACCCGCCTTGGCCTTCCAAGGTGCTGGGATTACAGACATGAGCCACTGTGCCTGGGCACACATTGGTCTTTCAATGACTGCACTGGAAGTTTTCTCTGTAATCCAATGACAACAATCTCCACAGTTATCAGAAACCTTCATTCAAGAGTCATTTTCATGAACTCTCCTATAAAAGCAAGCCCTGGACTGTAGCTGATTAGAAGTCACTTTTTTTTTTAGATGGATCAAAGCAAAACATCAACTGTGGATGACAAAATCTTCGGACAGCCATAGTCAAAGACAGGACAGACAAGGGAGTTTGGTTATTTCTGTGACATACAATGATTTAACATAATTATTACTGATAATATATATGAAGACAACTCAGAATTTCAGGAATATTATAGTCTCGGAACACATATTAATAACGTATCTCTGTACGCATAACCCAAAGGAAGCTAAACATCACCTCAGATGTGACAGTGCTTCCTGCATAATCCCAGAATAACGAATAAGTCTAATATGTCTCTCTTGGACATCTGCAATCAATTCAAATTATTGATCAAATTGAATTACCTTGGAAATAAACACCATTTAAACACTTCTGCTCTCACCTACTTTTCCAAATAACAAAATACATAATGTACTATTTCTGCTCAGAACTTGTAAAATTAAGTCTTTTAGTTTTATTTTTTGCCAGAACCTTAAATCTCTTGTAGCTCTCTCGATCCTCAGAGGTAAGGAAACCCAACCAAAATTTAAATGGCTGGTGTCCTCTATCAATTTTTGAAGGCTGGACAAATGTAGCTTAGGAACTTGAGATAAATAGAGCAAAGAATGGAATGTTGGAAATGCATAGGAAACAAAGTGACTGTTCATAGAACAAATAAAAGCCTTCCATTAGAAACTAAAATATCAATGGTTTTATATACTATATGCATATATGGAGGGAGAGGGGAGAGAGAGAGAGAGAGAGAGAGAGAGACAGATGTCAGTAAAACCCAAAGGAGAACAAACAGCAAGTAAATGAAAATTAGAAGCAAAAATGAACACAGCAGCAACCCCAAATTTTTCTGCTACTCAGTTTTCCTTGTAGGCTACACTGTTACCCAGAGTCTTAGAAAACCTACATGATGGATATGATTCCTGATACATAATTTATTATTTTTAGTCCACCAATATCACTATATATTTTGTGCAACTAAGAAATTCACTTTAGTTACATGGTCAGTAAGTACTTCAGTACTAGTACTACCTATGCAAAATAGCAAATATAGTGTGAAGCAATGCAAACATGTATGTGAGTAATTAAGAAACTCACTTTACATGACCAGTAAGTACTTTAGTGCTAGTACTACCTCCATGCTAAATAGCAAATACAGTGTGAAGCAATGCAAACATGTAACTCACTTTACACATGGCCAATAAGTACTTGAGTCCTAGTGCTATCTATGCAAAATAGCAAATATAGTGTGGAGCAGTGCAAACAGGTATGCAAAATTTTTGGCACTACACTAAATCTGGCTTCATGCTTAACTATATTAAAAAAGGATTGTAGCAGGGCACAGTGGCTCATGTCTGTAATCCCAACACTTTGGGAGGCCAAGGTGGGCAGATCACAAGGTCAAGAGATTGAGACCATCCTGGCCAACATGGTGAAACATCGTTTCTACTAAAAATACAAAAAAAAAATTAGCTGGGCGCATGCCTGTAGTCCCAGCTACTCAGGAGGCTGAGGCAGGAGAATCACTTGAACCCAGGAGGCAGAGGTTGCAGTGAGCCAAGATCGCGCCATTGCACTCCAGCCTGGGAACAGAGTGAGACTCTGTCTCAAAAAAAAAAGAAAAAAAGCCAAGCTGCCAGTGCATTTCTTTACAACATTTCTTATTTTATCTTTATCAAGACTAAGCTTTAACTATGAAAATGTTAATTAGCCAAATTTCTCCAATCGTCTATCAGGTTTTAAGGAATATTTTATTATCTAAACTTTTTCAGCTTTCTATTTCCTCTGTATGTGCATGAAAGAGACACACACAGAAGCAGAAAAAACTACACGCAATTTACACAGACTATCTATGATATGCCTGGGCTTTCCATGCAGTCCCAGATTTTTTTTCTTTTCCTCCTTCTCATCTTTAAATAACCAGTCGTTTTCACTCCAGCACAAAAAAATTACCATACAAGATCTTCTCTCATACAAAATTATTATCTTTTCTGTGTAACTTTCTTTACCAAAAATACATCTTCATATTTATAACTTTCTTCACATCTCTCTTCCCTACAAACTGGTTTCTTACTACCTTGTTTCATAAATAATCTTTTTCAAGTCCATAATTTGAATTAACTTTAACTTCTGAATTAGACAAAATTATTTTCTCACTAATAACACATCTTTTTTGGCCTGTTTTATAAATACAATTACATATTAACTATAATTCTTATTTGTAGTAACCTTAAATTTTACTGAAACCTTAGAAAGCTAGAAATCTCGATATTAGCATATTAGCATAGAAATCAGATATTAACATTTTACAGATGAAAACAATTCTGCCGGGCACAGTGGCTTACCTGAGGCCAGGAGTTCAAGACCAGCCTGACCAAGATGGTGAAACCCTGTCTTTACTGAAAATACAAAAATTAGCTGAGTGTGGTCGCACAGACTTGTAATCCCAGCTGCTTGGGAGGCTGAGACGGGAGAATCGCTTGAGAAGGTGGAGGTTGCAATGAGCCAAGAGTGTACCTCTGCACTCCAGCCTGGGTGACAGAGGGAGACTCCATATCAAAAAAAAAAAAAAAAGAAAAGAAAAGAAAAGAAAACAATTCCACAATTTTTAGAAACGTATTTCCTTGTATTTGTAATTTTCTTAATTGGAAATGACTCAGATATCCAATGATGAACATCAAAAGTAATTTTAAGATTTTTAGTTACATGAAAAGTTTACTTAAAATATGTATTCCATTTACATTTACTCAATTCTTTCATTGTTTGTCCAGATTGCTTCTGAAAATTGAGATATTGATACACTATCATTTAAAGTTAGTTATTTCCTTGTCAGTCTTCTTCTTCTTTTTTTTTTTTTTTTTTATTTGAGACAAAATCTTGTTCTGTCATCCAGGCTGGAGTGCAGTGACATGATCTCTGCTCACTGTAACCCTATAACCTCCACCTCCTAGGTTCATGAGACTCTCCTGCCTCAGCCTCCCGAGTATCTGGGATTACAGGCACCTGCCACCACACCCAGCTAATTTTTGTATTTTTGGCAGAGACAGGGTCTCACCATCTTGGTCAGGCAGGACTCAAACTCCTGACCTCGTGATCAACCTCCCAAAGTGCAGGGATTACAGGCGTGACCCACCGCACCCTGCCAATCATTTTTTTAATAGCCAGTGACCATCAGGTGCTCACCTAAGAGCTTCAAAGTTAAATATATAGGTATTTTACTAATAAACTCAGAAGATTCAACTGTTTTCATTAAACCAACAACATTAAATTAATCTTACTTAGCAAAAAACTGACTCAAAGACCATTTGATTTTGGTTGGGTTTAAAGTCTTACAATTTTTTTGTGCCAAACTGATACCTCAAAATATCTAGCAGAGACAAATATAAAACCCAGACAAAAAAGGTATGCTGACAATTCTGAAGACACTTCTTTTTTAAAAAAATTTTACCAATAATTTTAAAGCCCACTTGTTTAGTAAGGATTTACTTAAGTCACATGAACTTGAAAATTGCTTGGACTGACTGACTTAATTTATGAGCAGTCTTTTACCTATAAGTGAATTTGGTAGACACAACATGTAACTTAATGATAATAAATGCACAGGCTGGGCGTGGTGGCTCACGCCTATAATCCTAGCACTTTGAGGGAGGCTGAGGCAGGCGGATCACAAGGTCAGGAGTTCGAGATCAGCCTGATCAACATGATGAAACCCCATCTGTACTAAAAATACAAAAATTAGCCAGGTGTGGTGGCACATGCCTGTAATCCCAGCTACTCAGGAGGCTGAGGCAGGAGAATCGCTTGAACCCAGGAGATGGAGGTTTCAGTGAGCTGAGATCCTGCAACTGCACTCCAGCCTGGGCAACAGCAAGACTCCGTCGCAAATAGTGATAATAATAGTATAAATGTACACACACATAAACACATCTAGACCTATACAAACAACACACAAAGACCCAATAGCTTTTACCTTTGAACTCTGGCCATGAGAGAGCAATATAAACTCACCAGTCTACAAATATGTTCACATGGCTGAACTTTGTTAGTCCCAATAGGTAATGCAGTGAAGGTGTGAACCAAAATTTTAGGTAAAGCAGTTTCCATGGCAGTTTGGTTTTTAAGGGCAAAACCTCCTCAGACTCCAAAGAACACTGGGGTCCAACAGCATTATAGAAAACACCACCTAGAAACAACTAACCTGGCCCAACCCTGCTAGAACAGCAATGTAAGAGCCTCAATACAGGGGACTCCTTCCCACTTTCTCATTCAGCAGCAAACTCCAGTTTCCAATTTGGGGGCCAAACAATATTACACAGTAATACCAAGTTTACTGAATTCTAATTTCCCATGACTCTACCAAACACATACAGATAACCCCCAAAATACAATCCAACTGCTGCAATACCAGACAAGCCCCAGGTATATCCAAACTGAAATGGTCAGGGTGCTTCCTCTCTTCATTGGTTGGGCTTGATCAACCTGCCAACAAAATTTTCTTTTTTTTTTTTTTTTGAGATGGAGTCTTGCTCAGGCTGGAGTGCAGTGGCAAGATCTCGGCTCACTGCAACCTCTGCCTCCTGCGTTCAAGCGATTCTCCTGCCTCAGCCTCCCAAGTAGCTGGGACTACAAGATGCACGCCAACATGCCCAGCTAATGTTTGTATTTTTAGTACAGGCGGGGTTTCACCGTGTTGGCCAGGATGGTCTTGATCTCTTGACCTCGTAACCCGCCTGCCTTGGCCTCCCAAAGTGCTGGGATTACAGGCATGAGCCACCACGCCTAGCCGAAAGTTTCTTTCAAATTTCTCAAACTGAGAGGAACCAGTCCTGCTGTCTGATACCCACAAAAGACAATTACTTTCCCCGACACGACACACAATTACAGACAAACCCCCAAGAGTATCCAAACTGAAAGAGTCAGGGTGCTTCTTTCTCACAGTCACTTGGGCCTGTTCAACCTGCAAATGAAAATTCCTTTAAAATTTTCCCAAATTGAGAAAAGCAGATCCTGTGTCTGAGCCCACAAAGCACAATCACCTATCCAGATGCAAATGCCAAATTTCAAAGGCAGTTCTTCTGGGGTAATCAGGAATGTGGTTGGGGCCAGCTGCAGTGGGAGCAGAGAGAGCTGAAACTCACCTCCAGCCAAAATTAGGGGGCAGCTCCTTAGGAGGGCTTCTGAGACTCCTTAGCCATGGCAGTAGAGCCACGAGCAACACTTCCCCAGTCAGGGAACTAAAATCTGTTACCAAAACACCAGGGGTTTAGTCTAGGTCTTGCTGCTCGCTGCAGGGAAAGCCAGTCATTGAGATGATGAGTGTTGCCAAGACCGCTTTCACAGGTGCTGCAGCAGAGGAGATGAGAGTTCAGTCTCAAATCCATCTCCCTGACCCACTAAAGCTAGGGGTTTATGTAGCAGGCAAGAAATGTAACAATGTGTAAGAAGTGGGAACTAGGATGCAGCAAGGAAACAAGATGAATCAGGGGTCCCTCCTCCCACCACTGTCTGGATGTAGTCATCTGGTGAGTTTCAGTTCTTTGATACTTTTTTTGAGAGGCCTGAAGGTCTTTCCTGAGGAAGTAACTGAGATAAAACAAATGTAAGTTTTAAGCAGTTAAAGACCAGAAGGGTAAATCTCTATGTTGATCAAAAAAAAAAAAAAAAGGCAAACAAAAAAACCTTTCTATGGGACAATTGGGTCAGTTTCAGTTTTTGTATATTGATTGCATATTAAATTATATTTTACATATATTCAGTACCATACATTAAAATGAATGTCACTGGTTTCTTTTTATGTTCTTTAAATGAGGCTGTTACAAAACAGCCTGGTATTTCTGGTCCCTTCCATCCCTGAGGATGGCAGTGTGCACACACACCTCATTCCATTTAATCCCTTGTAGTCCTGAGATGTGAGCAGGGTTGCTCTGTCTTCAGGTTGGTTTCTTGCTCAGGGTCTGCTTGCCCCCACCTAGCTCTGCCCCAGCCTCAGGGAATGAGGCTGAGCTGGGTGTAAACAGAGGTCCCCTGCCCCAGACCCTGCGCTTTTCACAAATGCAGAAGTGGCCGCCCTGGGACCTGCTCCCATGGCAAGTGCAGCCCAGGCAGCCTCCCTCCTCTGAGCTCTCATTGTAGCCACGCTCTCTCCCTTCCTTGAGCTCTCACTCATTTTGCTTTCTGCCTCTGTAGCATCCATCTATCCTCCCCAGGTGGGTTCTCAGCCCTCTCTGAGGACAGATTCTCTGGTGACCTTGGTGCCTCTCTGTGCCTTGGGTGCCAGGGGAGGCCGGGCAGTGTGAGTGGGCCCCTGTGGATGGGAGGCGGGTGGACAATGGAGCTACAGGTTTGCCCATGCAGGGGGCTCTCCAGGTTCTCCCCTTGGGTTCTGGGCCTGATGTGGGATCCTTTGCCCCTTCTGCACCGAGCCCCAACTTACCTGGCTCTCTCTGTGGCTTTTCCACCCAGCTCTGAGGCAGTGCTTCCACCACTTTACAGACAACGTGCCCTTTCACTCCTGGGACCAGGTCATGAGGCTGCTGGACCTCACGGAAAATGAGATATGTGTGGCCAGAGCTGAGGCAGCAGGCCCAAGGGATGCCTTATATGTAATGCTGATGAAATGGGTCAGCAAAACTGGACGGGACGCCTCAATCCACACCCTGCTGAATGCCTTGGAGATGCTGGGAGAGAGACATGCAAAGGAGAGGATTCAGGACCTCCTGGTGAACTCTGGAAAGTTCATCTACCAGGAAGATGGCACAGGCGCTGCCAATGTCTCGAAAAGTCTCTTTTTACTAGAGGTTTCCTCTTAGGTGTTAATACTTATTAGGTTTTTTAAACATTTATTTAAAATAAATACTTAGCTGGGCACAGTGGCTCATGCCTGTAATCCCAGCAGTTTGGGAGGCTGAGGGGGGGTAGATCACTTTAGGTCAGAAATTCAAGACCAGCCTGGACTACATGGTGAAACCCCATCTCTACAAAAACAAAACCAAAAATTAGCCGGGTATGGTGGCCTGCACCTGCAATCCCAGCTACTCAGGAGGCTAAGGGAGGAGAATTGCTTGAGACCAGGGAGTGGAGGTTGCAGTGAGCTGAGATTGCACCACTGCACTCCAGACTGGGTGACAGATTGAGACTCCATCTCAAAAGAAAAAACGGAAAAGCAAATCCATCTGATCTCCTGGAGCTGGGACACTTTTCTTCTGCCTGTGGCCATCAGAACTCTCTCATCTCTACCCCTTGGACTCCAGGGTTTACACCAATGGCCCCCCACCAAGGTTTCTAAGAACTTTGGCCTTGACCTGAGAATTACACCATTGGCTTCGTTGGGTCTCAGGCTTTTGGACTGAATTGAGCCCTGCTTTCAGCATTCCAGGGTCTCTACTGTGCAGATGCACTGTCGTGGAACTTCTGAAGTTCCTTATCACATGCGTTAATTCCTCCAATAAGTCCCATCTCATGTACGGTCATTTGCCTCATAACATTTCAGTCAAGGGAACAGCATATAAGATGGTGGCCATCCAGTAAGCTAAGGTTAGTTTATTAATTATGTGTTTACCTTGAGTTCAAGTCACAATTGAAGTACATGTACATTTGGAGATTTGGACGTTTCTGTATAAAAGTGCTTTTTTGGAGGGGGGAAGCTCTCATCCTAAACAAATGTGTTATTTGGTACCTATGCAAAGATTTAGCTAAGGAAGAAAAGAATTGCTCCCATAAATGAAGCATTTTCTTAGAAAAATGGGAGTTTACCTAAATGTTTTTCAAGTTCACTTGGTCTGAGATAATCTTTAGTACATAAAAAGGTAGTTGAAGTTTCTTGGTTTAATGAAAACAGACAAGGCTGCGGAGTTGTCAACATTTACAGTGCACACGTACAACTTCTACCTGGATTTACTAATCAAAACACTTAACGTGTGTTTAAGATCATAAAACTGTACATTAAACTAAGGAACGAAATGTACAAGGAAAAGATAAATGTCTTGATGTATATGAAACACGAGAAGGAAAAAATTAAAAGAGCCACATATTTTCAATTTGTGGTTATTTGTATTTTTTAAATATTTTTGTGGTTTTTATGTGTTATGTGATGTTTGTATCTTTTTGATACGATGTTTTTAAGATGTCTATTTTTAAGAATTTTTTATGTCTAATATTTGATAACTTAAAAATCTAAGTTAAATGATGGTTATTTGTATTAGTCTATTTTCTATTGCTATAAGTGAATACCTCAGAGTGGGGGAGTGGGTAATTTCTAAGGAAAATAAATTCATGTATTATGTTTTGTGGGACTAGGAAGTCCACGGACAAAGGGCCTAATTTAGGGAGGGCCTTCTTGCTGATGGGGTCTGATACGGTCTGGATTGTGGCCCCACAAAAGTCTCATGTTGAATTGTAGTCCCCAGTGTTGGAGGTGGGGCCTGGTAGAGGTGACTGGATCATGAGGGCGGGTTTCTCATAAACAGGTTAACACCATTCTTCTTGGTACTGTCCTTGTCACAGTGAGTGAGTTCTCATGAGATCTGTTTGTGAAAAAATGTGTGGCACCTCCCCCACTCTCTCTTCCTCCTGTTCTGGCCATGTGAAGTGCTGTCTCTCCCTTTGCCTTCTGCTGTGATTGTAACTTTCCTGAGGCCTCCCCAGAAGCCAAGCAGACGCCAGCCTCATGCTTCCTGTACAGCTTGTGGACCTGTGAGCCCAATAAACCTCTTTTCTTTATAAGTCAAGCAGTGTCAGGTAATAATTTATAGCAATATGAGAACGGACTAATGCAGGGTCTCTCTGCGGAGTCCCAAGTTGGTGCAGGGCATTACATGGCAAGGGGACACACTAAGAAACAAACGGGCTTTTATAAGAGAGCCACACTGTATTAGCCTGTTTTGCATTGCTATAAATACCTGAGCCTGAGTAATTCATAATGAAATGACAGTTAATTAGCTCACGGTTCTGCAAGCTGTACAGAAGCATAGCAGCTTCTGCTTCTAGGAGGCCTCAGGAAGCCTCCAATCATGGCAGAAAGAAAAGGGGGGAGTAAGCTGTCTCACGTGACCACAGCAGGAGGTAGAGAGAGGGAGAGGTGCCATGCACTTTTAAACAACAATCTGGGCTTGATGGCTCATGCCTGTAATCCCAGCACTTTGGGAGGCCGAGGCAGGCGGATCACGAGATCAGGAGATCAAGACCATCCTGGCCAACATGGTGAAACCCCATCTCTACTAAAATAGAAAAAGGTAGCAGGGTGTGGTGGTGCACGCCTGTAGTCCCAGCTACCTGGGAGACTGAGGCAGAGAAATCACTTGAACCAGGGAGGTGGAGATTGCAGTGAGCCAAGATCACGCCACTGCCCCACTCCAGCCTGGCAACAGAGCAAGACTCTATCTCAAAAAACAAAAACAAAAAACTAGATCCCAGGACAACTCACTCAGTATCAAGAGAACAGCACCAAGCAATGGTAGCAAAGGATTCATGAGAAACCTCCCACGACCCTGTCACCTTCCACCAGGCCCTACCTCCAACACTTGGGATTGCAATTCAACACACAGATCCAAACCCTATCACACACAAATTATAACTACTCCACATCCATGACAACCCATTAATCTGTGAAGGATTAATCTGTTCATGAAGGCCGGTCCCTCATGATGAAATCATATCTTATAGCTCTTACCTCTTAGTACTGTTTAGTGGGGATTTCGTTTTAATATGATTTTCAGAGCAGGAAAACATTCAAGCCATACCAATATGTGAATATCTAGATCATTCTAAATATTAATATGATACCGAAATATTTATTGCTGAACATAAATTTAGAACTTATTAACTTTGGCTACTATTACAGAAGAAAAACGGTATTTGGGGCCTATTAAACATTTCCTCTGCCATTTCCTGTCCTGTGTCATAGGACAATTTTCTAATTGTTCTAGGAATCATGTTTTTTTTTTTTGGTCCCATGACTCGGATACGAACCGAGATTGCTGTGGTCACAACGCAGAGTACTAACCACTATACGATCACGGCCTAGGAATCGTGTCTAGAAATTATGAAATCATATGTTTGCATACTTGGAAGAAAACAGTTCATGATTGCACATTTTCTAGTTTTGTAGCGTTCACTAGAAATTAAAGTCACTAAGAGTTAACAATTCTTATTAATTAACCAAATTGGCTGGACGAGGTGGCTCACACCTGTAATCCCAGCACTTTGGGAGGCCAAGGCGTGCAGATCATGAGGTCAGGAGATCAAGACCATCTTGGCCAACTGGTGAAACCCCATCTCTACTAAAAATAAAAAAATTAGTTGGGCGTGGCTGCATGCGCCTGTAATCCCAGATACTCAGAAGGGTGAGGCAGGAGAACTGCTTGCCCCCAGGAGGCGGGGGCTGCAGTGAGCCGAGATTGTACCACCACTGCACTATAGCCTGGGCGACAGAGTGAGACTCTGTCTCAAAAAAAAAAAAAAAAAAAGAACCAAATTAATGTAATTAGAATTTCTAGAATAGGAAAAGTCACATTTTATGCAAAGCATAACAGAAAAATAAGATGTATTTTTTCTTCAAAGTCTATGAAATATACTGGCTGGGTGCAGTGGCTCATGCCTGTAATTCCAGCACTTTGGGAAGCTGAGGCGGTGGATCACCTGAGCTCAGGAGTTCGAGACCAGCCTGGCCAACATGTTGAAACCATGTCTGTACTAAAAATACAAAAATTAGCCAGAATGGAGGTGGGCATCTGTAATCCCAGCTATTGGGGAGGTGAGGTGGGAGAATTGCTTGAACCCAGGAGTTGGAGGTTGCAGTGAGCCAGGATTGTACGGCTGCACTCCAGCCTGTGCGACAAAGTGAGACTCTGTCAAAAAAAGCAAAAACAAATAAACAAAAAACTATGAGACAGAAAAGATGGGTGTTTGTTAAAAATAAAAAATATACATATTATTTTAGTTTGGAAGTTATTCAAAGGTTGTTTCAGAATGAATCAATAAATAACAGATAAAACAGAATGGATATTGTCTTAGTCTGTTTTGTGCTACTATAACAGAACACCCGAGACTGGGCGATTTAGTTAAATATGGAGATTTATTTTTCACTGCTCCGGAGGGTTGGAAGTCCAAGGTCAAGGGGCCCATATTTGTCGAGGGCCTTCTTGTGGCCTTATCACCTGGTGAAAGGTGGAGGGAAAAGAGGGCATACATGAGACGAAGGGAAAGCATGCAAGAGGGGGCCAAACTCACTTTCATAACAAATCTACTTTTGCAATAACGAACCCACTCCCGAAATAATGTATTCATCCATTCATGTGGGAAGTACCCTTTTGATATAATCATCTCTTAAAGGTCCCCACCTCCCCCACACTGTTGCATTTGGAATTAAGTTTCCAACACACAAACTTTGGGGTGGGGGGGGAACACATGCAAACCACAGCAGAAATAAAAAGCTGAAAGAGGAGAAACGAGAGAATCATACGTGCTCAAGTTGACTAAATGGAATGAATTTATTATATGACTTTAAAAATAAGCCTAAATATTGAGACTGAGCTGATACAAAACTAGAATTTGAATTTCTCTGTTAAAAGGACAAAATAGACCAGGTGTGGTGGCTCATGCCTATAATCCCAGCACTTTCGGAGGCCGAGGTGGGTGGATCACCTGAGGTCAGGAGTTTGAGATCAGCCTCGCCAACACGGCGAAACCCCATGTCTACTAAAAATACAAAAATTAGCTGGGCGTGGTGACAGGTGACTGTAATCCCAGCTACTCGGGAGGCTAAGGCAGGAGAACCGCTTGAACCTGGGAAGTGGAGGTTGCAGTGAGCCAAGATCTAGCTATTGCACTCCAGCCTGGGCGAAGAGCAAGATTCCGTCTCAAAAAAAAAAAAAAAAAAAAAAAAGGACAAAATGGGTTTTCTTTTTGCTTTAATTAGAAAAAAACTATGAAAGGTTTTGTTTTACCCATTAAATGATCTGCTTTGGGAACAAAAATGTTGTGGGTTTTCAAAATAATTTTCCATGCTTCCTATTGTCCTTTATTAGGTCTTTGGTTACTGAAGAAAAGTGGATTGCTCAAGCAATCCTCCTGCCTTGACACAAAGTGCTGGGATTACAGGCATGAGTCGCTCTGCCCCACCAATCCTCCATCTTAAAACTTGAGAAAATTGGCCAGGAGAGGTGGCTCATGCCTGTAATCCCAGCACTTTGGGAGGCCGAGGAGGGTGGATCATGAAGTCAGGAGACGGAGACCATCTTGGAATTACAGGCGCATACCATCACACCCAGCTAATTTTTTTGTATTTTTAGTAGAGATGGGGTTTCACCTTGTTGAAACCCGGTCTCTACTAAAATACAGAAAATTAGCTGGGCGTGGCGGCATGCACCTGTAGTCCAGCTACTGAGGAGGCTGAGGTGGTGGAATCACTTGAATCTGGGAGACGGAGGTTGCAGTGAGCCAAGATCGTGCCACTGCCCTCAAGCCTGGTGAAAGAGCAAGACAAGACTCCGTCTCAAAAAAACAAAAACAAAAACAACAAAAAAAAAGAAACTTGAGAAAATTACACTTTTCTTATCTGAGTTCTGGAAACTCATATTGTCCTTATTGGGTCTTTGGTTACTGAAGAAAATGGGATTGCTCAAGCAGTCCTCTGGCCTTGACTCACAAAGGGCTGGGATTACAGGCATGAGTCACTCTGCCCTGCCAATCCTCTGTCTTAAAACTTGAGAAAGTTACATTTTTCTTATCTGAGTTTCCTTTCCAGGCAACCAGCCAACAGGTCTCCCAGAGAGTATCCAGGAGCTGAAACTTCCTGAGATCACTGCATCTGGACAGTGAGATACCAGATCCCACACCAGTCACGATTGTCTAGTCAACCACCTGCTTCCTGTTGATCGACTTCTCTCTATACCCCTCCCTAAATCTTATTTTTCTACACATGGTTCCATTTCCTCTCTGCTACATAAACCTCTAATGCTTTTGCTCTGTCACCCAGGCTGGAGTGCAGTGGCGTGATCTCGGCTCACTGAAACCTCCACCTCCCAGGTTTAAGCCATTCTCCTGATTCAGCCTTCCAAGTAGCTGGGACTACAGGCGCCTGCCATCATGCCAGGCTAATTTTTGTGTTTTTAGTAGAGACAGGGTTTCACCACGTTGACCAGGCTAGTCTCTAACTCCTGACCTCGTGATCCGCCCACCTTGGCCTCCCAAATTGCTGGGATTACAGGTATGTGCCACCACATCTGGTCAAATCTCTCATTTTTACTGGGTCAGGGATGTGGACTTAATATTGATCTCTCATCTCTTTGATATTTTATTGTTACGAAGAGTCTATTTTGTCAGTCTTGTGACTTCTCTTTTAATTTTAATGTTGATCAGTTGGAGTCTAAACTCCAAAAAGTGGGGGAAGGTACCGTAAGGGTTATTGCCGAGTTTAAAATGAGGAAACTGAAGCCAGCCTAAGAAAATTAAATGCCAATTTATTAAGCTCCCGGGCGAGGTTCTGTGGTCTGGAGAAGGGGGGGGCCAGAGAAGTCGTGCTGGCTTCCTGGAAGGAAGGGTTTTTATAGCTTTGGGAGAGCAAGGGGTGGCTGGTGTCTAATTGGTTGCAGGGGATATTGCTGAGTTTAAAATGAGGAAACTGAGGCCAGCCTAGGAAAATTAAATGCCAATTTATTAAGCTCCCGGGCGAGCTTCTGTGGTCTGGAGAAGGGGGGGGCCAGAGAAGTCGTGCTGGCTTCCTGGAAGGAGGGGTTTTTATAGCTTTGGGAGAGCAAGGTGTGGCCGGGTGTTCTAATTGGCTGTGGGGGGAGTGGGATGGAGGTGGGGCAGGCTGTTATTGGTGGATAGGTTGTTGGGCGAGTTTTTCTGGTGCAAGAGCCATCCAGGGTTGCATCAGCCTGGGCTGTCCGGAGGGCTGTGTGCAGAGCTAGGTGCTGAGTGCAGAGGCAGGTGCCGACTGCAGAAGTTAGTGTCGAGTGCAGAGGTGAGTGTCGCGTGCAGAGGCGGGAGTGCAGAGGCGGGTGTCGAGTGCAGAGGTTAGTGTCGCGTGCAGAGGCGGGTGTCGAGTGCAGATCCTGGTGTGGAGTTTCCAGGCGCGGAGAGGGATGGGCGTGTCCGAGCTCCCTGCGAGGCAACCGGCCTTACAGGTACAGTGAGGCGTGTCACACCCCGACTTCCTGTCATGGGCTCAGCGAGTGTTTCAGGTCCCTTTTGGATTTCCTTTGGCCAAGAGAAGGTCCATTCAATCTGTCAGGGGACTTAGAATTTTATTTTATTTTTTTAGTTTATACTTCCTCCTTTTTGGTCAAGGTATGCCAGAGGAGTATCGATAGCCAAGCCTTTATTTTGTCCCATATCAGTGCCAGGATGGTGTGGGCTACCTGCCCCGAGTCCATCATGTCCCTCGGGATCCTTGTGGCCAAGGGACTGAGTCAAAAGACTTGCCTGCAATTATACATTCCAGTCCAGATGGGAAAGAAGATGGGCAAGCACTCGTTAACTTTAAAACCCCTTTGAAACGGTTTTCAGAACCAAAAAGCAAAAGTCAAAAGGCAAGGTTATAAAATTGACTTATCTACCAATTCTATACATTGAGCTACTATAATCATGGCCGGTAGCAATTAGCTATACAAAAAACAAGCATTTTGTTTAGCTGTTGAGACATCTGTGTCTGGCCTTGATTTGGAGGCTATGAACTAATTTTATCACTCAAGAGCGGCCCTTAAAATCTCACACGTATGCCTCTTCTGTGATAGTCCCTGGGCCTGGAGGAAAAGAATAATTTTAAATTCTGGATGTAAAACAAAATATAAAGAATTAGCAATTTTTTTTTTTTTTTTTTTTTTTTTGAGATGGAGTCTCCGTCTGTCACCAGGATGGAGTGCAGTGGCACGATCTCAGCTCACCGCAACCTCCGCCTCCTGGGTTCAAGTGATTCTCATGCCTCAGCCTCCCGAGTAGCTGGGATTACAGGCACACACCTTCACACCCAGCTAATTTTTTTGTATTTTTAGTAGAGATGGGGTTTCACCGTGTTGGCCAAGAGGGTCTCAATCTCCTGACCTCGTGATCCGTCCATGTCGGCCTCCCAGAGTGCTGGGATTACAGGCATGAGCCAGCGCACCCAGCCAAGAATTAGCAATGTTTTAAACAAAAACCTCATAAGGCCTGCCTAGTTCAGAGAAGGACAGGAGAGGAAGCTTATAGGTAGCTAAACATTTAAGTTATTAAGTATCAAGGCATAGAATCTATTATTTTAAATAGTGGCAAAATTATTAAATGGATCTTAATGGTTTTAAATACAAACCTGTCCCTGTGTCTCACAAAAGCAGTTTACTTTGTCACCTTTGCCTGGCTCCAAATTATAGGTAGCTAAACATTTAAACTATTTAGTATCAAGGCATACAATTTGTTATATTGTTTTGCACAGAGGCAAAGTGATTAAATGAATCTTAATGGTTTTGAATACAAGCCTGTCCCTGTGTTACGGGAAAGGGGTCCGGATCCAGAACCCAAGAGAAGGTTCTTGGATCTCTCACAAGAAAGAACTCAGGGTGAGTCCATGAAGTGAAAGCAAGTGTGTTAGTAAAGTTAGAGGAATACAAGAATGGCTACTCCATAGACAGAGCAGCACCGAGGGCTGCGGGTTGTCTATATTTATGGTTATTTCTCGATGATATGCTAAACAAGGGGTGGATTATTCATGCCTCCCCATTTCAGACCATGTATGGTAACTTCCTGTCATTGACATGGCATTTGTAAACTCTCATGGCATCAGTGAGTGTATCAGTGAGGATGACCAGAGGTCATTCTCATTCATGGCTCTCTTGGTTTTGGTGGGGTTTAGCTGGCTTTTTTTTTTTTAAACTGCAAACTGTTTTATAAGCAACGTCTTTATGAATCTTGTGCTGACCTCCTGTCTCATTTCGTGACTTAGAATGCCTTAAACATCTGGGAATGCAACCTAGTGGGTCTCAGCCTCATTTTACCTAGCTCCTATTTAAGATGAAGTTACTCTGGTTCAAATGCCACTGACACCTGTGTCTCATAGAAGTAGTTTACTTTGATTGTTGCCTTTGCCTGGGTCCAAACGGGCTTTGGTTACCTTGAGTTTGATGTCAGAGACTGGCAGGAGTCAGTGCCTTCTTTAGATGAGCTATGTGTACCCAGGAGTCAAAACCTTGTAACTTAACCACACAAGCATTAGTTAACAGCACCAGATAAGGACATTTTTAAGGGGCTGGAGATAGTAGCACTGAAGTCTATGACCTGACTGGAAGTTAACCTTGTGGCGATTAATTTTTATAGTTTTGATGAATCCCAGCAATAAGTCAGAGATTTAATTTAGCACTCCATTATGAAAACGTTTGTTAAAGAGGTTAAAAGGGTCAAAATGCACACTGAGACCTGGATAGAAACTCTGCACACGGGGGAGAAAAAAATAAAATAAAATAAAAAATAAAAAAGGCTCAAAACATTTTATTAAAGCAGAACCATAGGTCATTGTGAAATAATAGTTATTCATGTTGGAAACAGATGATTGGTGCCGCAAAGAAAAATCAGCACTGAGACAAAGGATCTCTCAGCAAACAATTTTTTACTTCCTGGATGCAGCAAGGGCACTCGAGCTAGCTCTCTTGCCAGGAGAGTACAGTCAACAAAGGAAAAGCAGACGTATTTATCCCTTATATATTTGGGGTCGTCCTTACTGCTGTGTCTGATCTCCGTTGGTTCATTGTCTGGAGCCAGACCTCACAATCTAAACTAAAACCTGAGTGGCTAACAACTTAAAACTTTTTTAGGCCAGTGCGGTGGCTTATGCCTGTAATACCAGCACTTTATGAGGCCAAGGTAGGCAGATCATGAAGTCAAGAGTTTGAGACTAACCTTTCAGTAGAAACCCCGGCTCTACTAAAAATACAAAAATTAGCCGGGTGTGATGGCACGTGCGTGTAGTCCTAGCTATTTGGGAGGCTGAGGAGGGAGAATCATTTGAATCCAGGAGGCAGAGGTTGCAGTGAACTGAGACCACTCCATTGCAGTCCAGCCTGAGTGACAGAGGGAGACTTCATCTTAAAAAAAAAAAAAAAAAAAAAAAAAAACTTTTTTAAACAGGTAAAAACAATGGCAATTTGGGACATGCCTGTGAGCGTGTCCAACACAGATATGTTGGTTAAAGTACAAAGACAAAGAATGTACTACGTACCAATAAGCATGCTTAGAATGTGCTATGTGCCTATAAGCATGTCTAATAGCTACATAGGATAAGGCTTAACAAAGAGTTATTAGCACACTTATTCTTTAACAAGAAAAGAAACTTTGAAGAGGAACTTTTACTTTCCACACTCATTTAACCAAAGTGATTATCAAAAGACCTTAAAGGCAGTACAGAGGGTTATGTGGATGTAAAAAACCTTTTAGATCTCAGTTTTTCTTTCTTTTTTTTCTTTTTTTGAGACAGAGTCTCATTCTCTCACCCAGCCTGTAGTGCAGTGGCACAAGCTCGGCTCACTGCAACCTCCGCCTCCTGGATTCAAGTGATTCTCCTGCCTCAGCCTCCCAAGTAGCTGAGATTACAGGCATGCATCACCATGCCCAGCTAATTTTTTTGTATTTTTAGTAGAGACAGGTTTTCACCACGTTGGCCAGGTTGGTCTTGAACTCCTGACCTCAAATGATCCATCCACCTCGGCCTTCCAAAATGCTGGAATTACAGGCGTGAGCCATTGCACCCGGCCAGATCTCAGTTTTTCTAAGCAACTAAAAACCTAATAAAGACAACAAATTAGTTGTTATTATTATTATTGAGACAGGGTCTTGCTCTGTAGCCCTGGCTGGAGTGCAGTGGTGTGATCACGGCTCACTGGAGCCTCCACCTCTCTGGGCTCAGGCGATTCTTTCACCATCAGCCTTCTGAGTAGCTGGGACTATACACATGTGCGACCACGCCTGGCTAATTTTTTATTTTTAGTATTTTTTGTAGCGATTAGGTTTTGCCATATTGCCTAGGCTGGTCTTCAACTCTTGGGCTTGAGCAATCCATCCACCTTGGCTTCCCAAAGTGCTGGGATTACAAGCATGAGCCACTGCACCTGGCTGGGAATTATTTTGATAAAATGTGAAATATTGTTTCTTAGACTGGTTGCAAGAAAGGGAAAGAAAAACCTGCAGTGTGGCCTGGCGTGGTGGCTCACGCCTGTAATCCCGGCACTCTGGGAGGCCAAGATGGGCGGATCACGAGGTCAAGAGATCGAGACCATCCTGGCCAACATGGTGAAACCCCTCTACTAAAAATACAAAAAATGGCCGGGCATGGTGGCACGTGCCTGTGGTCCCAGCTACTCGGGAGGCTGAGGCGGAAGAATCGCTTGAACCCAGGAGGTGGAGGTTGCAGTGAGCCGAGATTGTGCCACTGCACTCCAGCCTGGCGACAGAGCAAGACTCTGTCTCAAAAAAAAAAAAAAAAAAAAAAAAAATGCATAACTTTGTATGAGAAAGGATCTCATACGATGAAATTTTTTTCTAAAATAAATTGAATGATTATTAAAACAAAAAAAGAAAGCAAATTTAGCACAAAATAGAAAGTCCTAGCATGTCATCAATGATCCATGTAAGTACATTGTAAATTTTTTTGTGTGTGTGTGATGGAGTCTCACTCTGTTGCCCAGGCTGGAGTGCAATGATGTGATCTCAGCTCACTGCAACCTCTGCCTTCCAGGTTCAAGTGATTCTCCTGCCTCAGCCTCCCAAGTAGCTGGGATTACAGGCGCCTGCCACCACGCCCGGCTATTTTTTTTTTGTATTTTTAGTAGAGATACAGTTTCACCATCTTTGCCAGGCTGGTCTCTAACTCCTGACCTCGTGATCCAACCACCTCGGCCTCCCAAAGTGCTAGGGTTACAGGCTTGAGCCACTGCACCCGGCCGTAAAATATTCTTCAAAATCTGATAGAAAATTGAAAAAAATTGGCTAATTGACATTGCTCATAGTTAAAGTTCTTAGTCTTAATGAATGTGAAATAAGTGTTGTAAAAAATACACTGGCAGTTTGCCAACTCTTCTTTAATATAGTTTATTATGAAGCCATATTTAACAAGGGACCACATTTCACATCTACGCTTGCGTTCTTTGTTTCCCACTGTATAGCTCTTCTGCAGAGACAGTACTAGCAATTAAGTACTTGCCACATTCCTAAAATGAATTTCTTAATTGCACAAAATATACAGTGGGATCATAAACTTAAAGACATTAGTTTGTATATCAGTAATGAAATATTCATCATATGTTCTTGTTGTTGTTTTTTAGATAGTGTCTTGCTCTGTTGCCCAGGCTGGAGTGCAGTGGCACGATCTCGGCTCACTCCATCCTCTGCCTCCTGGGTTCAAGCGATTCTCCCGCCTCAGCCTCCTGAGTAGCTGGGACTACAGGCACGCACCACCATACTCAGCTAAATTTTTACTTTTAGTAGAGGCAGGGTTTCCCCATGTTGGTCAGGCTGGTCTTGAACTCCTGACCTTGTGATCCCATCACCTCAGCCTTCCAAAGTGCTGGGATTACAGGCATGAGCCACCGCTCCTGGCCTTCATCATATATGTTTTTAGGTTGTGGATAACATTGTAGCCTCCAAGACAACTGAGTAGGAAAAAAACTGGGGTTGGTATCCTGTTTATTTGGTTTTGGTTTTAATTTGCATTTATCTGCTGTTTTTTTTCCTTGGGTTTGGCTTATACGTACAATTTGTAAGTCCATTGTTGTGTTTTCAGATTCTTTTGTTCTTTTTTTCTGAGATAGTGTCTCACTCTGTCACCCAGGCTGGAGTGCAACGGCACGGTGTCAGCTCATTGCAACCTCTGCCTCCTGGGTTCAAGCGATTCTCTTGCCTCAGCCTCCCAAGTAGCTGTGATTACAGGCACCTGCCACCACACTTAGCTAATTTTTATATTTTTAATAGAGATGGGGTTTTGCCATGTTGGCCAGGCTGGTGTTGAACTCCTGACCTCAGGTGACCTACTTGTCTCGGCCTCCCAAAGTGTTGGATTGCAGGTGTGAGACACTGTGCCTGGCCAACTTTCTAGTGATTTTTTTATTCCAATCCTTTTATTACATTTAGGCCTTCATGCGTGTACTTGAAAATAAAATATGTACAAATATTGCATGAGTTTGAAGATTGTTGCAGTGAAATTTACCTGATCAGTTGTCAGTACTGTGTCCAGATTAACAGTCTTGGAAAGATGTGATGATACCGTTTTGAAACAGTTGAAATTATCCTGTGCTTATTCTTACTCTGTCCCTGTTTTGTTGTACAGTATTTAAGTGAAAGGAGATTATTTATCCTTATGCTGAATTTCCAAAACTGATACCTGCATTTACCTTATTTTTTTTGTTTGTTTTTTTAAGACGGAGTCTTGCTGTCTCACCCAGGCTGGAGTGTAGAGGCACGGTCTCAGCTCACTGCAATCTCTGCCGCCCAGGTTCAAGAGGTTCTCCTGCCTCAGCCTCCCAAGTAGCTGGGATTATAGGCATGAGACACCACACCCAGCTAATGTTCATATTTTTAGTAGAAACAGGGTTTCACCATGTTGGCCAGGCTGATCTCAAAGCCCTGACCTCAGGTGATCCACCTACCTTGGCATCCCAAACTACAATCCCAAAGTAGAATTACAGGCATGAGCCACCATGCCCAGCTGCATTTTCCATTTCTTTTTAAATAATGGAGAGAAAAGTTAGTTGTCCTCCTTTGATAAGTTTGACATAAAACCTCTCACATTTTTTATGCATTGGGGCACAGTTCTGTCACTGGATTGCTAGCAATTAGACACATGCAAGAAGTAACCTAACCACTTCAATATAATGGTTTGAAGTGCTGCAGGCAGTAACTACTGGACGTGGTTAATTTGTGACATGTTAGAGAGAATGCCAGGACTTCCTGCAGTATAAATATCCTAAGCTGGGTGCGGTGGCTCATGCCTGTAATCCTAGCACTTTGGTAGGCTGAGGTGGGCGGATCACGAGGTCAGGAGATTGAGACCATCCTGGTCAATATGGTGAAACCCCCATTTCTACTAAAAATACAAAAATTAGCTGGGCATGGTGGCGCACGCCTGTTGTCCCAGCTACTGGGGAGGCTAAGGCAGGAGAATCGCTTGAACCCGGGAGGCAGAGGTTGCAGTGAGCCAAGATTGTGCCATTGCACTCCAGCCTGGCAACAGAGCAAGACTCCATCTCAAAAAGAAAAAAAAAAATTCCTATTAACTAATCCTTGTGCTGTCAAGTTAAAGGACTTTGACTCCTGGTCTGAAAAGGCACTGACTCTTGCTTAATCTTGAATGTTGGCACCTGTCAAAGCCTCATCTTCAGATACAGGAGAAGGTGACAATCAAAATGAAGCGGCTTCTTGAGACATAGGACCAGAAATGAAAACTATTTAATCTCTTTAGGCCCAGGGACTATTTTGGAAGAGATAGGCGTGTGAGATTGTAAGGACCGATTCTAAGGGATGAAATGAATTCAAAGTTTTTCTACAAATTAAGCATTAAAATCAAAAGCACACTGATGTGTGAGGCCAGCATCTGGGCCCCTGTGCCACAATAACAGGGTTTCCTTGGAAAACTGATGTGCTTTTTAACAGAAAATTGTAAAACAGTATAGAAGGTTTATGAAAATCTTACATTATGATCAAACTAATTAAAATTAGATAGATGAGTTGATAAGAGTTTATTAAAATGAATGTGAACATTAATAGTACACCATACAAGGGTAAAAATTTTGTTTTTTCTTTTAAACAAAATGTTTGTGTAATATTAACAACAGATGGTTTTGCTATGATTCATCTTTGGCGGAAGTGGGGGATGGAGAGAGGAAGATTGTGTTTCAGAAGAAAACTGGAGGATTAGATTAACCTCTGATTCTTGGGTGGCCACGAGGTCACACGTGCCCACAATGCCCCTCCTCAGTGTGAAGCAGCCAGAAAGATCCAAGCCCAGGTTTCCCAGGATTGAGGAATTAATAAGTAGAAAGGAGGGACTGAAACCGGCCCAATTGTCTCATAGAACCGATCTTGGTTTCTTTGAAAAATCATAGAAATGGACCCTTTCAGTGTTAAAACTTGAGAAAGTTACATTTGTCCTCTCTAAGTTCCTTTCTCAGAAAATGTTGGAAACAGATACTTGGTGCCACAAAGAAAAATTAGCACTGAGACAAAGGATGTCTCAGCAAAGCAGTTTTTACTTTTTTTACTTCCTGCATTATAGGGAGGGGACTCTCGCTAGCCATCTTGCCATGAGAGTACAATCAACAAGGGAAAAGCAGACATATTTATTCCTTACGCATTTGGGGTTGTCCTTACTGCTGTGTCTGATCTCTGTTAGCTGGAGCCAGATCTCACAATCTAAACTAAAACCCACTTAACTAACAACTTAAAACTTTTCTAAACAGGTAAAAGCAATGGTGAGCTGAGACATGCCTGTGAGCACGTCCAGCACAGAATCTTGATTAAAGTACAAGGACATAGAATGTACTGTGTGCCTCTAAGCACAGCATGTCTAACAGTTACACAGGATAGCGCTTAACCAAGAGTTATTAGCACACTTATAATTTATTCTTTAATAATAAAGGAAATTTTAAAGAGGAAAATTTCTACTTCTCACAGAAAACCCACCATCAAGCCTCACAGACGGTATCAAGGAACTGAAACTTCCTGAAATCATTCCATCTGGACAGTGAGATGCCAGACTCTCACCCACCATGATTGCCTAACCAACCACGTGTTTCCTGTTGACCAACTTCTCTTCCTTAACACTCTCTAATTGCTCCTTTCCCACGCATGGTTACATTTCTTGTCACTCTCTAATTCTTGTATTCCTACACATGGTTCCATTTCTTCCCTGCTAGGTAAACTCCTAAATTTCCCTGGCAATACTCATTGCCTCAGTGTTTGGCCTTCTGTGTTTCAAGCAGCAGGACCTAGACCCATCCTCAAGTGTTTCAGTAACCATAACAATTTACCTAGGGACAATTTTCATGCCTGTGGCTATATGGGGTGCTCAGAAACCTCACCAGAACACCTGACATAAAGCACACAGCAGGAAATTCATCAGAATTGCCACAACTTTTTGTTATTCCACCATCTAAAGATGCTTCAAGCCCAACATCTAGAAATCTCAACTGAGCGTCCTCTGGATTCAAAAACTGGGCTTATATAATTTGCTCCAGCACTTAACCTTTACTTTTCTTTCGTTTCCATAGAAATGCCTCTTATTTAATACTAATTGTCCACACCTTATAGAGGCCTAATCTAGATAAAAGACCACCTATAACATCACCTCCTAAAATGAGATACGACTGCCTAACTGGACAAAACTATTCTCATGACCAAGATACTTAATAAATAAGATATGGGACGCCTGTAATCCAAGCACTTTGGGAGGCCGAGGCGGGTAGATTGCCTGAGTTCAGGAGTTTGAGACCAGCCTGGCCAACACAGTGAAACCCTGTCTCTACTAAAATACAAAAAATTTAGCTGGGTGTGGCAGCACATGCCTGTAACCCCAGCTCCCCGGGAGGGTGAGACAAGAGAATCGATTGAACACGGGAGGCGGAGGTTGCCGTTAGCCAACATGGCACCACTGCACTCCAGCCTGGGCGACAGACTGAGACTCCATCTCAAAAAAAAAAAAAAAAAAGATATGGGACAATATAGTTAGACTCTAGTTAGACTCATGTCTTGCTTGTTCCAAGTTACGTTCCTGTTTTCCTTTATAGCTCTCTTGCCACTCAGTATTCTAGTCATGGAAGAAGGCAAAGGGGGAGCCAGCACATCACACGGTGAGAGGGAGCAAGAGAGAGAGGCGAGAGGTCCCAGACTCCTTGAAGCAACCAGCTCTCAAGTGAACTAATAGACGAAGAACTCATTCACTACCGTGGGGAGGGCAGTAAGCCATTCATGAGGGTTCTTCCCCCATGATCCAAACTCCTTCACCAGGCCCATTTCCAACATTGGAGATCATATTTCAATATGAAACTTGGAGGGGACACATATCCAAATTGTATCAGGCAATACATCTGCATAGACTATTAGCCTCTATTTTGCCAGGTGGTGTAAAGCACTACCCACACCCATCAGGTCCATAAGAAAATGGACAGAAATGTCTCAACACATAGCCTCAGTTTCTGGCTTAGGAGTCATCGCTGCTTCTAGCACTTGCAGTTGTAGTCCCGGTCCTGTGGCCACTGCACCAGGTGGCAGGTGGGAGGAGGGGAGAATTGAGGTAACACGGTGAAGACAGACAAAAATGGCAGTCACTGGCCAGGCACGGTGGCTCACACCTGTAATAACAGCATTTATGGGAGGCCAAGGCAGGTAGATCACCTGAGGTCTGTGGTTTGAGACTAGCCTGACCAATACAGTGAAACCCCATCTCTGCTAAAAATACAAAAGTGAGCTGGGCATCGTGGCGGCGGCCTATAGTTCCAGCTACTTGGGATGCTGAGGCAGGAGAATCACTTGAACTCGGGAGGCAGATGTTGCAGTGAGCTGAGATCGTGCCATTGCACTCCAGCCTGGGTGACAGAGCAAGATTGTGTCTCAAAAAAACCCCAACACCACCACCACCAAAATGACAGTCGTTATACTAGCATCCTCCCCCACCCCCTCATCCCCATATCCACTGGAAGATGACGGAAAGTCCAGCAGGGACACTCCTTTGGCTCCACTGACGTGGAGTGGGGAACATACTGGTGAAGGAGTGGAAGCCAGCCCTTCATGCCTTTATCTCCCCCCATTTTAGACAATGTTTTGTTTGACTGTTCTGCTTCCTTATCAAGTTATCACTCTAAGGAGGATACCTCTCAGCCCATTGCTAAACATTCTGCGCTCGCTGTACGGCGTGCTTGGTCTATGGAAGTGTGGCTTGGTGGTCCAAACTAGAATAATACCTTTTTTCAGTTCTTTTCTATTAATAGGACTCTGGGGCCCGGCGAGGTAGCTCACATCTGTAATCCTAGCACATTGGGAGGCCGAGGCGGGTGGATTCTCGGAACTCAGGAGTTCGAGACCAGCCTGGGTAACATGATGAATCCCACCTAGCTGATTTGGCTTTGCCTTCTTCAATCAGAGGGGTGGCCTTTCAAAGAGGATGTTGTCCATTCACTGAGGAACGACTGTCTACAAACTAATTAGCTCTTGGTCAGTCAGTAAAGAGCTGTTTATGGGGCACTGTCCAAGTGACCATAGACTCCAGCAGCTCGTGGCTCCCTGCTCATGAGTGTCTCCTCCTTGCCTTCCTCAGGCACCAGGATCCCATATAAACCATTTCCATTTTGTAATAGAACCCTTGTGGGACTGCCCTGCCCATTAGAGCATTTCCAAGATCACTGAAGACCTCATGAGTATTTCAGGTTTCAAGATTCTTTGTCCCTCACTCACAGGGGGAGCTTAAGTTAGCGTTCCACTGCAAGCTAGGACGGGCCTCTCAACTACAGCCCCAGTTCCCGGGAGGTGCTCACAGCCTTTTGCCATTAGCCCCAGTCAGCACTCCACGTAGGGCACAGAGAATGTGTCGTTACCTGCCCTACGGTTCCGGTTTCTAGTCTACACTGTGTGCTCCACCCTCCAGGGCCAAGGGGCCTGAGCTGCTCTGAAGAGCTTCCTGCAGGCCCTGGTGGCTCTGGTTAATGCTGTCCGTCTTCCTGAAGCCCTTGTCCTCTCACCCCCTGCCTGGATCTGCACCAGCACACATTCCTGACCACACACATTCCTCAGTGCCTGCGGCCTGGCACACATTTCTGGTCCTAACTCAGTGTCTGGGGCCTGGCACACATTTCTGGTCCTGACTCAGTGTCTAGGGACCTGGCAGGTGCCCAGGGTTCTCCATCGCTCAAATCCAAGCCGGTCGACAGGATGACATTTCATTCCCAGGTTTCTGGTGAGCTCAGAAACCTTCTTCGTTTCTATAGTGCGATCCTCTTCTATCTACCATCTGCGGGGTCCGGAGCAGACTCACCCCCCAAGGGTTTAGGAGTCGTGCCATTGACCTTACTGCCTAGGTTCACAAGCTGGCACCCTTCACTACCACACCTTGGGTCTGTCCTCACAGCGGCAGTAGTGTGGCTAACTGGATGGGGAGGTCAGTAGCCCAAGGTCAGACAGTTGGACCTGGGCAGACACCAGACTTGGGAGGAGGCTTTGAAAACCACTCCCCCTGGTTCCCCTGCCCCCATACTAGAGCCCTCAAGGTCGATCTGGGAATGTCTGTGCCTTGACCATGCAATGGGTGCCAGGTTGTGGCTAGGGATGCCCTGGGGTTCCTCTCCCTCCTACCTACTCCTCAGCCTCTGCAGGTGCCTGTCATGACCTGTGTGTCCTTCATTCTGCCCACTCATCGGTTCACTGGGCCCCCTCCTTGGTGCCAGGTATTTACTACTGAGGGGTGGCAAGCCCCTGCCAGAGAAGCTTGGAGCTGGGTGGGAGCAGCAAGGGGGCTGGAGGCAGCGGCAGGAGTGCAGTGGTCAGCGAGGCGGCTGTGGGAGGAGGGAGTGGGGCAGAAGCTGAGCAGACTGATGTGCTTAGGCGGGGAGGTAGTTCAGGGTTTAAGAGGAGAGACAGTCGTCTCGGGGAGGGAGTAGGCTCCTCGGGTCCTTCCCTTGTGCTGTCCATAGCCGGGGGCAGGACCCGGAATCAAACCACAGACGCCGGGTCACCGCAGCCGGCCAGAACTAGTTTCCGTCGGCCCACAAACCCACCCCTTCCAGGTCTGCGCGGAGTGACTACAAGGAACCACGCCCTCCCCCTCCCCCACCCCAGGGCATAAAGGCGGACGCGGAACAGGAGTGGGAAGTTCTCTGCGCGCACGAACTGCGGGGAGGATTTCTGAGGATTCTGATTGATTTGGGGACTTTTGACCCAAAGTTCAGGTGGTGGAACCTCCTCCCTCCCTCCTCCTCCTCGTGGAACGGGGACAGAGCGTCCCGGCCGCCTCGACGGCTTGAGCAGGGCGCGACCCAAACCCAGACCCAGGACCCAGGACCCAGGACCCCAGGACCCAGGACCCAGGACCCAGGACCCAGGACGGTGTCGGGAACCCGGGTCATGGCTCCGGACCCCAAGACCCTTCTGTTGGTCTTCGTCATCGTACTTCTGCTGCGGGTGAGTTCCCGCGGCGGTCCCCGGCTGGGTAAGAGCGCGCCTGGCGCGGGCCGGAAGGGGTAGGGGGAGAGGGGGAGGGGGACGCGGCGGGGATGCCTGGCCCGGGTCGCCTGCGGCTGGCGATTCCTGGCAGGACGAACCCGTCGTCGGAGCCGGGGAAGAACTGGGTCCCCGGGCTGGGCTGGAGCGACTCGGCCGCGAGAGAGCAGAGCGCGCGCCTCCCCCTGGTTGTCTCGTGCAGGGAGGACCAGGTTGAGCTGCCCAGTAGTAAGTTCCAGAATCAGTGGAGGGGTGGAGTCAAGATGGAAACGTCTGAGTGAACCTCAGGAAGCCACAGAGAGGTTGCCTCTTTCTTTAGTTAATAAAATTAACCATTTTGTATCTATATATATGTATTTATAAAATTAACACACTCTCAATATATATTTACATATATATATATATATACACACACACACACACACACATATATATATATATATACATATTTTTTTTTTTTTTTTTTTTTTGAGAGGGAGTCTCTCTAGGTCGCCCAGGTTGGAGTACAGTGGCACGATGTCGGCTCACTGCAATCTCCGCTTCTCGGGTGCAAGCAATTCTCTGCCTCAGCCTCCCAAGTAGCTGAGACTACAGGCACCCACCACCACGGCCAGCTAATTTTTGTATTTTTAGTGGAGACGGGGTTTCACCATGTTGGCCAGCATGGTCTCGATCTCTTGACCTCGAGATCCTCCCACCTCGGCCTGTCGAAGTGCTGGGATTACGTGTGAGCCACTGCGCCTGGACGACCCTATGTTTATAGTAAACGTTTTTCTTGGAGATCGGTTTGACAGTCAGTGAAAAAGCTTTCCAACGCTGTCTTTTGCAACTTTCTTTTCCTGTGCCCTGAAAGTGGCAGGAGACACTTAGCCAACTTGCTTGCAATTAGCGTCTTGCTCTGCCACCCTTGTGTCCCCCTCTGCTTCCCACCGGGGACCAGGGGCTGGCCCCTTCCTTCAGCATAAAAGGTGTAATGTTTTCGTTGTGAGTTGTCTTTGGAAACTGAGATTGGTAGTGGTGTACACAATAAGGACATATTATAAATGAAATGTACAAATATCCAGGACTTTTTCAGAGTGATGGAGGTTTTTGCCAACAGCACCTTCTAAGGTTCCTTATATAATATCAGAAAAAAAAGAAAAAAAAAAGATGGAAGGGTAAAACAAGGTTACAGAAACGATGAGAGTTTGCATGTTTTCTTTCAACAAATTAATGCTCAATTCAGAAAAGCAGTAACATTTTCACCTCTCAAAAATTGCACAACTGATTTCTTTTTTCTTTCTTTTTTTTTTTTTTTTGAGAGGGAGTTTTGCTCTTCTTGCCCAGGCCGGGGTGCAATGGCGTGATTTCGGCCCATTGCAACCACTGCCTCCCAGGTTCAAGCAATTCTGCTGCCTCAGCCTCCCGAATAGCTGAGATTAGAGGCGCACACCACCATGCCTGGCTAATTTTTTTATATTTTTAGTAGAGACAGGGTTTCACCATGTTGTTCAGGCTGGTCTCAAACTCCCAATCTCAAGTGATCCGCCCATCTCAGCCTCCCAAAGTCCTGGGATTACAGGCATGAGCCAACATGCCAGCCAACAACTGACTTCTAAATTAGTTTATAGTGGGTGGACCTTCCTTGAAGGCAGCTAGAGGAATGGCTGTGTTAGGAAGGACAGTGGCCCTGAAGAGAGAATGTGTGGGTGACTTGTGTACACAAGGTCAGCAGCCTGAATTTCACAGTTTTGGGAATGTGAGCTCTCTGTGTCCCAAAGGAGGCTTTAATCCCTCCGTCAGTCTTACCTTATTTAAATGCATATCAATGCACAATTGCTTTTTAAAATTTTGGAGCTAACATAAATCACATTAGATGTGTTACGGCAGTACATTCAGATTGATCCTTTTTTTTTTTTTCTGAGACAGAGTCTCACTCTGCCGCCCAGGCTGGAGTGCAGTGGCAGGATCTTGGCTCACTGCAACTTCCGCCTCCCAGGTTCAATCGATTCTCCTACCTCAGCCTCCTGAGTAGCTTGGATTACAGGTGCATACCACCACACCTCGCTGATTTTTTTGTATTTTCAGTTGAGACGAGGTTTCACTGTGTTGGCCACACTGGTCTCGAACTCTGACATCATGATCCACCTGCATCGGCCTCCCAGAGTGCTGGGATTACAGCCGTCAGCCACTGCACCTGGCCTGGTCTTCTTTTTAACAGGGGTATTGTGTTTTCCTGCATGGATAAGCCACAGTTTAATTCACTGTTGCCTCCTAGGGGCAGCTGGTGAGATCCCACCCTGACTTTCCTTTGCTAATTCCAACAGCATCGTAGTAAATACTCTTGTATGCATTGTGTGTCCACATATCCATGTGCACCAGCTTATTGGGCAACTCCTTAGAAATAGAATTTTACCACTGGGCATGGTGGCTCACGTCTGTAATCCCAGCATTTTGGAAGCCAGTGCGGGTGGATCATGGGGTCAGGGGTTCAAGACTAGCCTGGCAAATATGGTGAAACCCTGTCTCTACTAAAAATACAAAAATTAGCTGGGCATGGTGGCGTGCACCTGTAGTCCCAGTTACTTTGGAGGCTGAGGCAGAAGAACCGCTTGAACCCAGGAGGCAGAGGTTGCAGTGAGCCAAGATGGCGCCACTGCACTCCAGCCTGGGCAGCAGAATGAGACTCCATCTCAGAAAAAAAAAAGTTGAATTTTACTTCTACTTTTGTGGGATAAATGATTTTAGAAGTTTTTTAACATGTTCACAACTTTTCCTCTAAAAGACCACTGAACCCAGCTTACACCCACACCTAGTCCACAGACGTGCCTGTGTCCCTACACCCTGGCTACCCTTAGCTTTCATTCTTTACTGGTCTAAGGAGTAAAACATGATGTATCACATTGTTACGCATTTTCATTCCTTCATGGTATTAGGGGTTTTCAAGGATACAGGACATTTTTGATACTGGGAGTACATGACCTGGAGACCCCAGATGATACAGCAGGGGAGGGCGGCAGGGAGATTGAACTCCCAGCTATGTACTTGGGAAACCGTGGTCAGCTGGGGCCAGTCCCCGGCACCTGCCGTGCCTGTGAATGGAGATAAGGTCTGTGGCCTCAGGCTGTCAGGATGACATCAGATGAGCCTGGAGCTGAGCTCAGTTCCTGACCCAGGTCCTGGCTCTGTCAATGCTGGTTTGGTCCAATCTCTGGGTCAGGTCCTTCCACATCTCTTAGAGAGAGAGTAATTACCTCTCTCTCCAAGTAGGAACCTGGAAGTTCTGACCGCTCAGAATCCCGGACTCTCAGGCTGTCAAGGACTCCTGGGATGGGAGGCTGGAAACAGCTGGGCCCTGCCGTGCTTCCCTCCAGCTCTGTGACTCTGGTGTGGCCCCAGCTCCTGCCTGTAAAATGAAGAGGAGATAAAAATCTTCAGCAGCCCTGTGTAAACCTCTTCAGCAGCCCTGTGTAAACCCCAGAGGGCTCTGTTTGCAGGTGTGGGAGGACAAATTGCATCCTCAGGGCTGGTGTCAGTCACTCTTGACTGGATCCTCAGGACACGTGTCCTCCACCCAGCAGAGGCTGCACCTGCTCCTACCTGCACCTCGGTATGGGCTCCCTGAGCTTGGGGCAGAAGCTTCTGAAGACTGGGGTGGAGCGCCTTTGGGAGGGGCCGTGGAGGAACAGAGGAGCCAGACTTCAAGTGAGGACAGCGATGGCACTGCAGGGCCACAGCCTGGTTCACCTGCCTCGCTTCCAGTTGTCCTCCTGGTAGGCGCCCAACCCAGGTTGCAGTTTGAGGAGTGAGCAGGAAGGGTCTCCATCTACATGGCCGCAGATGGCTGCTCACCCAGCCTCTATGGAGGGGCCACAGTCCCAGTCCTAGTCCTCTGTCCTGTATCCAGGAGTGGCAGGGCAGCGAGGCTGTAACTTCCAGGTTGGAGATGGGCACAGTGGGGACGGTGCCCTGCCCCGAGCCTGTGCTGTTGGACAGCTGGTGTCCTGCTCCCAGCCAGAGACTGGACATCTCCATGTAGTGGATTTTCCTAACGACCTGGGGGAGAGGAGGGCAGGTTGTCTTCCCTGTTTTAAAAGTGGCAAAAATGAGATTCAGGAGCAATGTCTCTAGCATTTTTGGCTTCACCTTCTGTATAATGGCAGCCATATTTGTGCCTCTGCAGGGCTAGAGTTCTCTGAGCAGCTGCTTCTCCAGATCTCTGCCCTGCGCTTGGCCCTCTGGGAGCTCCTGTGGTTCCTCAGCAGAGTCCACAGGGCCTTTTGGCGTCCCCTCCCTGTGCTGCAGCCTGAAGCCTGTCCTTAGGTGGTGAGCTGAGGCCACCACTGCGCTCACCTTATGGGCTTGGGGGGGAAGGGGATCCACCCAGGAAGTAGACAGTGAGCCCTTTACTCTGGGAACACCTGTGCCTGGAGTCAGTTGGGAGCCAGGGAGGACAAACGAGCCCCATGTGAATCCTGCTCCCTGGAGCCCACAGTGTGGTGGGAGAGGTGATACCAGGGATCATATCACTACTAGGAGGTAGCATGAGGGAGGCCTGAGGTCTCACCACCCTTGCCTCCCCTCTTCCACAGAGGCCGTGCTGGAGGGAGGCCACGCTGGTGCGAGGCCACAGGTTGTGGTATTATTGGCCTGGAGGATGTTGTTTGGGTACAGTCCCCATTGAGAGTCATGGAGGGAAGCTAAGCTTCTCTCTAAAGGTTGGGTTTTTTGTTTTCGTTTTCTGTTTTTGCTGAGCCTGAGAATTAAACTGACATAAGACAGGTGCACGGGAGAAAAGCGCAGACACACACACACACACACACACACACACACACACACACACACACACACATTTTTGAGACGGAGTCTTGCTCTGTCACCCAGGCTGGAGTGCAGTGATGCAATCTTGGGTGACAGAGGGAGACTCTATCTTAAAAAAAAAATTTTTTTTTAAACAGTTAAAAACAATGGCGAACTGTAACATGCCCGTTAGCACATCCAACACAGATATACTGATTAAAGTACAAAGACAAAGAATGTACCACGTGCCGATAACCATACATAGAATGTGCTACGTGCCTATAAGCATGTCTAATAGCTACATAGGATAAGACTTAACAAAGAGTTATTAGCACACTTATTCTCTAACAAGAAAGGAGACTTTGAAGAGGAACTTTTACTTTCCACACTCATTTAACCAAAGTGATTATCAAAAGACCTTAAAGGCAATACACAGGGTTATGTGGATGTAAAAAACCTTTTAGATCTCAGTTTTTCTTTCTTTTTTTTCTTTTTTTGAGACAGAGTCTCATTCTGTCACCCAGCCTGTAGTGCAGTGGCGCAATCTCGGCTCACTGCAACCTCCGCGTCTCAGGTCCACATAATTCTCCTGTCTCAGCCTCCCAAGTAGCTGGGATTCCAGGTGCCCACCACCACGTCCAGCTAATTTTTCTTGTATTTTTAGCAGAGACGGGGTTTCTCTAAGTTGGCCAGGCTGGTCTCAAATTCCTGACCTTGTGATCCGCCCGCCTCGGCCTCCCAAAGTGTTGGGATTACAGGCATGGGCTGCTGCACCTGGCTGAACACACTTCTAAAAATCTGTGGTTCAGAGAAGAAACCAAAAGGGAAGGTAAAATGTTTCAAAATAAATAATAATGATGGCCGGGCGCAGTGGCTCACTTCTGTAATCCCAGCACTTTGGAAGGGCGAGGCAGGTGGATCACGAGGTCAGGAGTTGAAGGTCAGCCTGGCCCAGATAGTGAAATCCTGTCTCTACTAAAAATACAAAAAAAAATTAGACAGGTGTGGTGGCGGGCACCTGTAATCCCAGCTACTCTGGAAGCTGAAGCAGAGAATTGCTTCAATCCGGGAGGCAGAGGTTGCAGTGTGCCTAGATCACACCACTGCACTCCAGCCTGGAAACAGAGTGAGACTCTGCCTCAATTAAGATAAAAAGAAAGACAAGACAAGAAAAAAAAAAAGAAAAGACTGGGTGCAGCGGCTCATGCCTGCAATCCCAGCACTTTGGGAAGCCAAGGCAGGTGGATCACGAGGTCAGGAGTTCAAGACCAGCCTGGCCAACATGGTGAAACCCCGTCTGTACTAAAAATACAAAAATTAGCTGGCTATGGTGCTATGTGCCTGTAATCCCAGCGACTCGGGAGGCTGAGGCAGAAGAATTGCTTGAACCAGGACCTGGGAGGCAGAGGTTGCAGGGAGCTGAGATCGTGCCACTGCACTCCAGCCTGGGCAACAGAGCGAGACTCCATCTCAAAATAATAAAAAAAATCGTAATGACAATAAAACACAAAATTGGTGGGAAGTGGCTAACAGTGCTGGGGTGAAATATCCAGCTTTCAGTGTTTCTATGAAGAATTGGGGGTTGGGGAGATGGGTAGTTACTACTGAAGGATATGCAGTTCCTTTTTGGAGTGATGAAAATATTCTGAGATTGATTATAGTGATGATTGCATAGCTATGAGTATATTAAAAACTATGGAAATGTAAACTTTAAATGGGTGAATTATATGAATAATCAATTATGTGAATTGTGTCTCATTAAAGCTGTCAAAGAAAAAATGTGAAATCTATGGCCAGAAGCTGTACATTAATCAGTTATAAAATGTAAGTGTAGCCGGGTGTGGTGGCTCACGCCTGTAATCCTACCACTTTGGGAGGCTGAGGTGGGTAGATCACCAGAGGTCAGGAGTTCAAGACCAGCCTGGCCGTCATGGTGAAACCCCATCTTTTTAAAAAAATAAAATAAAATAAAATGTAAGTGTAAATTTAAACCAAAGTAACAAGGAGGAACATAAATCAAGTAAACAGAATTAAAACCACAAAAAGAACTGACGAAATGGACTGTGGAAGAGGTTGTAGTGAGCAGAGATTACACCACTACGCTTCGACCGGATGCCAGAGGGAGACCCTGTCTCAAAGAAAGACATTTAAAACAAAAAGGAACTGGCAAAATGAAAAGTTGGTCTTCAGAAAGGGGGGAAAAAAAACTCAACCTAACAAACACTTCATTGGACGAGAGGGAGTAAGACTGTGAGAGCAGACAAAGGATATGCAGACATTGCCTGAACCTAGAAGGAGCCCAGCCCGAGAAGGAAGGATTTGGGAAACATGCCTTAGCTTCACTGTCAACAACTACTTGACAGGCTTTGATGTGGAAGAATGCTACAGTTTGTCTTGTTTAGATCCAGGCAGTTGAACTGAGCCCAACATAAGTAGCTTTTATTGTAACCATTTTGTTTTTGCTCAGGAGCAAAATTAGATTAAATGTAACTAAATTTAAGTTTACAATTAATTTTGTGCTTTAAATGGCTCCCAAGTTAAAAGTTACAAAAAATATACAAAAAAACCATTTGAATATTAGCTGTTGACATGATGAATGCCATTATTGAATTCTTTAGTGTGTTCTTTCTACCAACAAGGACATTAATGTCAACACATTACCACTAATACACAAACTCTATTCTGATTTCTCCAGTTGTCTTCTATTTGCCGTTTATAACGGAGATCAAGACAAGAATCCCTGAATTGCTGTTTCATCTTTTTCTGACACTTTGATATTTAGTGGGAACAACTTGTCAAAGTCCTTTGTAAAGCAGAAATTAATGACTTAATGTTTGATGCTACATTCTGACTTTCATTAAGGTTATGGATATTATAGCCTTCATTTGTAAAAATGTGTATGTTTATGTGTGTGTCTGTGTGTTTGTGTGTGTGTGAGAAAGAATTCACCCATTGGTCAATTAAACACTTGATCAAACTAAATGTGTTAGATGCTATTTCTGCTTGAAGGTCTCATGTGGATTTTTAAAAAATCATATAAAGTCTTTTCTTTGCCAACCACAGTGGCATGTGCCTGCTATCCACGTTACTGGGGGGCCTGAGGCAAGAGATCACTTGAGGCCAGAAGTTCCAGGCTATACTGGACTCTGATCTGTGAATAGTTGCTGTCCACCTGTGAATAGCCGCTGCATTCCAGCCTGGGTAACATAGCAAGACTATCAAAAAAACAGAAATAACTCTTCTGGCTCACATTTTCTGGGGTAAAGCTATTTTATGTTATTGTATGAGAAAAGGGTACAGAGGTGTTTTTCTTTATAGAAAATAGCTGCCCTAACAGGCCAAGGGATAAACACGGATGCAAAAGAATGAAAGTTTGGAGCTGGAAAAAAGATCTAAGCTCTGATGGCTTTTGTCACTTGGGGTAAAGGGAATGTGAGACGGAGGCTGGGAGATGTGAGGTCAGACAACCACTCATGCCCATCTCTGCTTTGTCCCCACAGGGTGAAGTTGACTGTCTGAGCGACAGGCAGGACGAAGCTCCCCAGCTGACAGTGGCCCCACAGCAACAGAGGCACAGCCTCAAGGAGGAGTGTCCAGCAGGTGCACTCTTATTTTAAAAAATTGTTTTGTTTTTAATTAACAGATAAACATTGTATATATTTACGGTGTAAACTATGATGTTTTGAAATATGTATGTATTGTGGAATGCCTAAATCAAGCTAATTCACATACCTACCATGTATTTGTGGTAAGAACACTTAAAATCTGTTCTTAGTAATTTTCAGCTGTATGGATATAGAGCCCTCGGATAAGCCCTCTTTGCCCTTTCATCTGTGGGTTTTGTGGCTCTCATCTGTGGTTGCAAAAAGCCACATATCAAAATATGTAGGAAAAAAACAATAAAAATGATAATCCATCAATAAAAGTAGATAAAAATGCAGTATAGCACTTATTTACATAGCACGTCTTTTGTGTTAGTATTACAGGTAATCTGGAGATGGTTTAAAGCATACGTGCCTGACTTATCTGCAATACCATCCCAATTTATATCAGGGACTTGGGTATGTGCAGAGTTTGTTGTGAGTAGAAGGAGGGGCTGTACAGCACATTACTTTATTAGCTGTAGTCACCATGCCCCACAAGACATCTTTTCTCCCCCCCCGTCTAACTGAAATTTTGTATCCTTTGACCAACATCTCCCAACTCACCATCCAACTCCATCTCTGGTAATCACCATTCTACTCTCTACCTCTTTGAGATCAACTTTTTCAGATTCCACATGTGTGAGATGGTGAGGTGTTTGTCTTTTGTGCCTGGCTTATCTCACTTAGTGCAGTATCCTCCATGTTCATCCATGCTGTCACAAATGACAGAATTTCCTTCTTTGTTAAGGCAGAATAGTATTCCATTGTGTCTGTGTATCACATTTTCTTTACCTTTTCATCCATTGATGGACACTTAGGTTGATTCCTTGTCTTGACCATTGTAAATAATGCTCCAGTGCACATGGGAGGGAAGCTATCTCTTCAACATACTGATGTCATTTCCGTTGGATGTACACCCAGTAGTGGGAATGCTATATCATATGGTTTTTCTCTTTTTGTTTCTTGAGGAACCTCCATCCTGTTTTCCATAATGGCTGTACTAATTTCCATTCCCACCGACGGTGTACCAGCGTTCCTTTTCCTCCCCATCATCATCAACACTTGTTATCTTTTGTCTTTTTGATAGTAGCCATTCTTACAGGTGTGAAGTGATATTTCTGGTTTTGATTTGCATTTCCCTCATTAGTGATGTTGAGCACTTTTTAATGTATCCATTGGCCACTTCTATGTCTCCTTAGGAGAAATGTCTATTCAGGCCCCTTGCCTGTGTGTCCATTTTACTTGGATTATTTAATTTGAGATGTTTGAGTTTCTGTGTATTTTGGATATTAACCCAAATCTTGGATCTTTTGAATATTGATCTCTCATCCTGTAGTTGTTTCTTCACTCTCTTCGTTGTTTCCTTTGTTGTGCAGAACCTTTTGAGTCTGATGTAATCTCACCTATTTTTGCTTTTGTTGCCTGTGCTTTTTGGGTCATAGCCAAGAAATCATTGTCCAGACCAACGTCATGAAGATTTTTCTCTATGTTTTCTTCTAGTAGTTTTACAGTTTCAGGGCTTATGTTTAATAATCTTCAGTTTATTTTGAGTTGATTTTTACATATGATGTGAGTTAAGGGTCTTGTTTCATTCTTCTGCATGTCAATATCTACTTTTCTCTATATCATATATTGAAGAGACTCCTTTCTCCATTTTGTGTTCTTGGTATCTTTGTTGCACTCAGTCTACTGTAAATGCATTGACTTACATCTGTGTTTACTGTTAATTTCCATCAGTTTATTTATCTTTGTTTATACCATGACCATGACCATTGAGTTTTGATTACTATACCTTTGTGATGTATTTTAAAATCAGGTAGTATGATGCCTCCATCTTTGTTCTTTTGTTTGTTTTGCTTAAGAGCACTTTGGCTATTTGAGATCTTTTATGGTTCCGTACAAATTTTAGAATTGTTTTCTCTATTTTGGTGAAAAATGTCATTGGAATTTTAGTAGACATTGCATTGAATCTATAGATCGATATTGTTTAATCGTCCATACTACTAAACAATATTGAGTTTTCTAATCCATGAGCATGTACTGTCTTTCCATTTATTTGTGTCACTTTCCATTTCTTTCATCAATGTTTCACAATTTTTAGATCTTTTGGCTCTGTCATAAATTTATTTAAAAGAGTTGCTGCACTGACATCCATTTTTAGGCCTGATGTAAGTTGTTTAAAACCCAACCATACCACAGCCTCTTTGTCCAATTAATAATTCCTTTCCATGTTCAATTGTTTTTGGTAAAGCACATTTGTTCTTCATCTCCATGACCCAAAACCCAACACATCCCATAGCAGCTGACTATAGTAAAACCTAATGGTTCACAACAGAGCAGTGTGAACCTTCTTTGCAGGTGTTGTCTTCCACAATCCCTGTGGGAAAGGCTGTGGTATAATGCCCATGACCTTTACAAAGGCGTAGTCCCACGGATCCTCTCTCTCTATCTTTGCTTCCCACACATCGGTTAGTGTGGTTGGACTGAATGGCTCCCCACTTCCTGTAAGTGCTGCGAAGTGTGCTGTCCTCTTCTCTCTGGAATCTGTAATACACAACTGCTGTGTTTCCTGTGTTTTGTTGTGTTGCTTCCTCTGTGTTTTCCCTAATTAACACACCTGAACCTAACATCTTTCCCAATCTTGGCTCTCTTAAAGAGTGGCTATCTCCTAAAGAGTAGGTATAACTTTAAACAACATAGGTCAAGCAAGAACCACAGAGTCATCTGCCAGAAAAAGTAATTTTCTTGTGGAAGGGACACCTACAAGATGAATACCTAATTGGGCATTAGACAGTGCAGCGGGATAAAGAAGTTTTCTTGTGAACATCCGTGACGAAATCCCCCTGGATCCCCATCAGGGCAAAGCTAGAGTTTATAGTCACTCTACACAGAGAAACCTCAAGACCAAATCAGAAAGAAATGCAGCTGCCACCTTGCTTGAATTTATTTCTAAGCGTTTTTTTGTGGCTATTACAAATGGGGTTTTTCAGATAGTTACTTGTTAGGGTATAAAAACACTACTGAATTTGTATCTTGATTTCCTGTTTAACTTCATTTTGCACTGATAACAACTTAACATTTGATGACATTAAAAAAACTCGACACTTTTCCCTCCCTGCCTTATTTTATGTTTTTGACATTATTATTTACATCTTTTTGTGTTTCATATTTGGTAACAAATTGTTTTTGCTATCATTTAAAAATATTTTTGTCTTTTAACCTTTGTACTAATGATATAAGTAATTTATACACAATTTTGATTGTATTAGAATATTCTGAACTTGACCATGTACTTACTTTAACCACACTTCTATATTTTCATATGGTTGCATGTATCTAGTTAGTGTTCTGTTTTTTCAGATTGTAAGGCAAGAAATGCTAATGAGATCCCATAAGTTCTCTTTGTCTAATAAAGTCTTTACTGCTCTTTCGTTTCTTTTCTCTTTTCTTTTTCTTTTTCTTTTTGAGACAAAGTCTCTGTCACCCAGGCTGGAGTGCAGTGGTACGATCTCAGCTCACTGCAACCTTCGCCTCCCAGGTTGAAGCGATTCTCCTGCCTTAGCCTCCTGAGTAGCTAGGATTACAGGCATACAACACCATGCCTCGGTAATTTTTGTATTTTTAGTAGAGATGGGGATTCACCATGTTGGTCAGGCTGGTCTCGAACTCCTGATCTCGTGATCCTCCCGCCTTTGCCTCCCAAAGTGCTGTGAATACAGGCGTGAGCTGCTGCGCCAAGCCAGCTCTTTTATTTCTAAAGTACAGGCTTGCCAGGTATGGTATTCTTGGTTGGCAAGGATTTATCTCTTTTCTGTACTTTGTATGATTCCACTGTCTCCCGGCCTGCAGGTTTTCCACTGAGAAGCCTTCAATAGTTTTATAGGGGTTCCTTTGTACATTCTTTTTCTTTTGCTGCTTTCAGAATTCTCTTTGCCTTGGATTTTTGGGAATTTGTTTATGATTTGTCTTGGTGAAGGTCTCTTCATATTTAATCTGTTTGTGGTTCTTTGGGCTTCATGACTATGGATGTCCATTTCTATCCAGATTTGGGAAATTATCTTTTATTATTTCTCCCAGAATTACACATTCTGTTCCTTTGACTTTCTCTGATGCTTCTTGGACCACCATAATGCATATATGTTTTTCCTTCATGGTAACCGTCGGTACTGTTGGCTTTCTTCCCTCTTTTTCATTCTTTTTTTTCTTTTTCTTCTGTGACTTGGTAATTTCAAGTGATTTGTTTTCAAGCTCACTGATTCTTTCTTCTGCTTAATCAGCTCTGCTGTTGACATTCTCTGTGGAGTTTTTTAGTTCAGATATTGTGTTGTTGAATTTTAGAATTTCTGCTTGGTTCTTTAATATGGTGTCTGTACATATATTAAACTTCTCATTTTGTTCATGTATTATTTTTCTGACCACATAGTTGTCTATCTGTATTCTCTAGTAGCTGACTGAGCTTCTTTAAGATGCGTATTTTCGATTCTTTGTCAGGCTTTTGTAAATCTCTGTTAGTTTAGGGTTAGTTACCTGTGCTTTATGTTGTTTCTTTGGTGCTGTCATGGTTCCCTGATTGCTCAGCAGCCTGTGGCAATGTGTTGGGATGTGTGCTTTGAAGAAGCAGGGACTTATTCCAGTCTTTACAGACTGGCTTTGTGAGGGAACGCCCTTCACCAATCAGCCTGTTCACAGATTGTGGGCAGGCCATGTGGTGTGGTTCAAGGGTGGTCAGAGGCTGTATCCAGAGAGGTGACCTGAGGCCTATGTCCATGGGGGCTGAAGTGGCACTGGAATGGACCTTGAACTTATGTTTGCAGATGTCAACCAGGTGCTGTGATGGGTTTCATCCCTAGGTCCACAGGGAAGGGCCTGGAGTGTGAGTTCATGGAGACTGATGTGGCACTAGGGCAGACCTGGAGGCTGAGTCTGTGGAGGTGGGCCAGGATGCTGGGTCTGTAGTGCTAGCCGAAAGGCACAATCTGGGACTGCTGTCTCGCCGTTATCATGCCCTTATCTCTGTGTGCCTCCAAACTTCTGTTTCCTGCACTCTCTTGTTCTTTATTCCATAGGGATAGGTTGGATGATTTCTGTGAGTCAGGCACCATGCTAATGGTGGTTATAAGAGGCCCTGTCTTCATGGAACCTTTTTCTGGGTTAGTATTATGACACACAGATCAACATAACAATTAGAAATTCTGGATACGAACCATGAAGAATAATTAAGTGATGGGTGAGACAGAGACGAGGTTGGTGGGTCCTCTCAGGGATGGTGATGTTGGTCAATATCCAAAGTTGGACAAGGCTAGCATTGCAGAGAGCTGGAAATAGTGCTCCTGAGTAGCCTCCCCAGGAATGAGAGGCCCAGGGTACAGGGGCTGGGGGGATACTGAGCAAAGACAGGGCCACTGTAGTGAGTGGACAGCAGACAGGTCAGGTGGGCCAACATGGGCAGATCACATGTAGAAGAGGTTGGATTTTATTTTGTTATTTTATTTAATTGTTTAAGAAAAAAAAAAAAACAGTAGACTGGGCATGGTGTGTTGTGGCATGGTGGCTCATGCTTGTATTTTCAGCACTTTGGGAAACGGAGGTAGGTGGATCAACTGAGGTCAGGAGTCCAAGACCAGCCTGGCCAATATGGTGAAACACCATCTCTACTAAAAATACAAAAAGTTAGCCGGGCATGGTGGTGGGTGCCTGTAATCTTAGCTACTTGTGAGGCTGCAGCAGGAGAATCCCTTGAACATGGGAGACGGAGGTTGCAGAGAGCTGAGATTGTGCCAGTGCACTCCAACCTGGGCACCAAGAGTGAAACTCTGTCTCCAAAAAAAAACAGAAGTAAAATATTTCTGAGATTTATACTGATTACATACTGAAAAATAGTGTGGATATTCATTGGCTTTTCTCTCCCTTCCCAGGATCTCATAGATCACCATATACTGGAGCCTGTATCGGGTGCACAGAGGGTGAGGATTACACCAATGTCTCCAACAATTTGACTTCTTGCCTCCCATGTACAGTTTGTAAACCAGGTACAGAATGTGTGGACCCCTTGCCCAGAGGTGGAGTGCGGAGTGATGAGGTGGGAGCTGTAGCTGATGTGAGTCAGGGAACCAAGCTCCAGCCCAGCTTGGTGTTCATCATACCCTGTTCCATGATTGTGACTTTCGTTGAATAAAAACAAAAAAAAGAGAAAGAAATCTTTTTTATAAGTCATGCCACTTGGCTGGGAAATCTAAACTATCTGCTGCAAGGGGGTGGGGGCATGATGACAGCATAGAGAAGACCTAGCCAAGTGGACAGGACTGGGTGTCAGTGGTGGCATGGGCCTGCTCCGGGGCCAGGCTCTCTTTTCTGGGCTCTGGACTCCTGGCAAGTGCTCTGCCTAACTCAGCCTTCAGGTTCTCAGGCCCCTTTCTCCTCCCTAGCAGGGCCAGGGCTTTTGGGAAGTCACCCAAGGGCTCCTCTCCTTGCAGAGTCCCTCAGGTGATGCCCCTGTGCCTCCCTTGCTACTGACCTTGTGATCTAAACGATGCTTTTCCCCTAATCTGATATAATAATTAATGAATCATGGTCCTTTTGTATGACCCTGAGTTTTGGTGACTGCTGAGGGGTGGGTGTCCTGTATGAGCCCCAAGTGTGTTGGTACAGAACGGGCCCTCAGAACTCCTTGGCGAACTGAGTTGAGCAGAGTGGGAGGGGGTTGGGGTGGTGAGGAAGGGTCAAGGGACACGTTAGGGAAACCGATTGCCACAACCTTGTGCTTTGTCATCAGATGAAGAAGAGCTAAGTCCCTGTACCACGACCAGAGACACAGAGTGTCGGGTGCAAGCCAGGAACTTTCCGGAATGACAATTCCACTGAGATGTGCCGGAAGTGCCATACAAGGTGAGACAGCAGCCAAGGGCTCCCGACAGCTTTCAGGAACCCGAGAAGACCCGAGTCACCTGGTACCCCTATCTCTCCCCTGACCCCATGAAGCCTCCAGCCCCATGAGGCATCCCTGAGCCTGTGGGGTCTCCTGAGCCTGTGGTGGCCCCTCCTGGTCCATCTTCCTGTCCCCACCCCTGTCCCCCTGCAGCAGCCCCTTCCCCGCCCCTCCCTAGCACAAGTCCCTTTGGCCAGGCTGAAGTGTTCATCGGGCTCAGGAGGTGACTTTCTAGGTCCGTTGATACTTTTCAGGGGACCTAGGAAATGTGATTTCCTTTTGAAATCAGAAGAAGACACTTGAATCCAGTCTGGTTTGTATTTGTCCTTTTTCCAAGTTGATTTAAAAGAATGTAATTTTTAGTATTTTCTATGCAGACAGGGACCCATAAAGACAAAAGTGCCTCCGGCCCACAAGAGTCACAGTAAGGCTGTGGGTGGAGCTCCCTTAAGTTCCCATGAAGAGCTGAACCCACCAGCCGGCCTTGCCCCTGGCCCCTGATTTCTCAATAAGTCCTTCTTTTTCCTACTTAGGTTTTAGGGGCGAAGAGTAATTTGCTCTTCTCTGGCCCTCCAGTGTTCGCTGTGACTGGGAGGAACCAGCAGACAGGGAGGGGCGAGGGCTCCCTTGTATTGTGGGTTAACTGGAGGATGGGGCTCAGCTGGTGGCCACATGGGCATGTGACCTTCCCCTGGAGTGCGGCTCCTCCTCACGCAGGCCTCCCGCACAGCCCAGGGAAGCTCAGTGTGTGCCCAGCACAGAAGGCTCCTGGAGCTGCAGCTCTGACCCCAGAGCAGGGAGGCCGAGGGGCTGAGGTGTGCATGCTCAGACCCTTCCCCAGCCTCAACCAGGGAGCGTGGGGGGCCATGCAGACACGAGAAGCCTGTCCTTCTTCTGATGCCTTCTCAGGGACATTGGGCAGGGAGGGTGGCTCCTCTTTATCCCACCTGGCCAGCTCTCCTTCAGGAGTCCCCCCTCTACCTCCCTGTGTGTACCCAGGTGCCCCAGAGGGATGGTCAAGGTCAGTGATTGTACGCCCTGGCGTGACATCAAGTGCGTTGATGAATCAGCTGCCAGTTCCACTGGGAAAACCCCAGCTGCAGAGGAGACAGTGACCACCAGCCCGGGGACTCGTGCCTCTCCCTTTCCCATCACAGTCATCATAGTGGTCTTACTTCTAGTGTTCATTCTGGTTGTGGCTGGGTTTATTTGGAAGACTTCATTGTGGAAGAAAGTCCTTTCTTGCTTGAAAGGCATCTGCTCAGGTAGGTGCTGGCTGAGGGCAGGGCACTGGGAACTCTCTGCCCCTGCCCTCTCCCACCCTGTTTCCACAGAAAGAAATGCTTGTCCCTGCCCCTAATCTAAGTATTTCTGGCCTGGCTCTTTCTTCCTCCTTATGATCACCCCATCCTCACATCCCGTGCACCCCCCAGGACCCTCATCTCATCAGTCCCTCTCCTGGGGCTGGGGGTCCCCCTCATCTCCCAGACAAGTCCAGGAGGGCAGGGTCAGTTCCTCCCATCTTCAGGCCCAGCCAGGCAGGGGGCAGTCAGCTTCTCAACTGGGTGACAAGCATCAGGATGAGACATGGTCAGGGGATTTACTCAACCTTGGTCAGAGCAGAACACAGAGCAGAAGACAGATTTTCCATCTGTTTGCTTTTACTCTACTTCCCCTTCTCATCCCCCCTTCCTCAGGGTGTTCTCGAATTGCAAGGACTTATTCCTGTCCCCCAGTTGGAGGGCTCCTTGTCTAGTGTCCCAGCCCCCAGCCCACCCCTATCCCCTACTTCCCTCTGGGAGGGAGGTGCTGCATGGGCCCCTCCCCCGCCTGCTAAGGAGACTCCTCTTCTTCCAGGTGCTGGAGGGAACCCTGATCATGTGGACAGAGTGAGTTGGTTTCTCCAAAACTGGGGGCATCATGGGTTCACGAAGTGCTTCCCATCTACTGTAGAGTCTGGGTGGGCACAATCCCTTGTCCTCACAGTGGCCCTGAGTCTCTAACATGGCCTGGGGGCTCCGGGCTGACTGTGGGGAACACATGGCTATTTTGAGCACCATATAGACTGGCCAGCTATGCTACAGCCCTGTCCTTCCTACAGACTGGGTGACACCATCACACACAGCCTGCACCCTGGGGTTGGGGTGACCCACCTGCCCTGGACCTCATTGGAAGGGGTTGGGGATGACAGGTCCAGCTGTGTGCTGGGGACCCTGAAGCTGAGCCCTGGGTGTGGACTTGAGTGGGCGGTTTGCCTTCCAAAGGTCTTTTTCTGGCGTTCATGTCCCTCACGAGGTCCTGAGGCTGAGGACAATGTCTGCTACGAGGACCTGAGTAACAGAGGATCGCAGCACACCCAGGTCCTTGAGCAGGAAATCGAAGGTCAGGAGCTCAGAGAGTCAACAGGTGTGACTGTACAAGTCGCCAGAGGAGCCACGGCATCTGCTGGTGAGTTGAGGATGGACTGTGCCATGCCTGGCCTGCTGCCTGCACAAGGCTGCATAGACAGTGGGAGAGGGCAGTGCCTCTGCTCTCCTGGCCTAGGGGGACATGGAGCTTTTGGGAGACAGGAGACTGCAGGGGATGGAGCAGCTGCACTGAGGTGGTGACTGTGCCACTCTGCAGGACATCTGCTTCCTACTCCCTGTCCTGTCCTTGCTGTGTCCCCCGGAACCTGGAGCTCCACAGGCACAGAGTAGGGGTCACAGGGTTCATTGATGACTCAGTGAGGGCTGCATGGTCTCCACTGTGTGCTCCTAACAGAACTCAGGGAGCCCCTGCTTGAAACAGCAGAAGCTTTAAATTTACTCCAAAATAATTATTACATTGAACATATTTCATAGTAAATCTTCATCCAGATTTCTGATCAAGTATGTAAGGAGGCTTCCGGGAAGAAGTAGGATTTCTGAGTCAGTGCACAGAAGTGCTTTTGTATCACACAAACACACACATCCAGATGTTCACATCAGTTCATCAGTTTTGATACGATATTGAGTAGGTGTGAAATCTGGACACATATTATTATTTTTTAAGTGTCAAAAGTTGTTTCCTTCAAGATAAAACAAGACCATCCTATCTAATTTCCTACGGATTTTTAAAAAACGATTTGGTTTGTACCATACACCAATGGAACCTAGGTGCCATTTCTTTTGTGATGCCGTGTGCAGTGAGGAACTCCCTGAATTGTTCTGAGTCACCGTCTCCTTCCTCCAAGCCTGTTTAAGAACTGATTCCCCTAGTTTTCTCTGCTTTTGGCTCTTCTTTGATCGCTTATGAAATGGGTGGACAGGGATCACTTACCTCCCATTTTCTTCCTTTCCTACAGTTATACCACATGGTTGTTTTTTTTGTTTTGTTGTTGTTTTTTTTTTTGGATGAAGTATACAAAGGGAAGGAAACAAACAAGAAAAGGTCAACAGTGACTCCATGCTGCTGAATCACACTGGACATGGGTTTTGTAATTTGTAGAGGTCTGATCTTGCTATGCTGCCCAGGCTGGTCTCAGACTCCTAGCCTCAAGTGATCTTCTCACCTTGGCCTCCCAAAGTGGTGGGATTCCAGGCATGAGCCAGTGCCCCCGGCCACATTGCACATTTTTTGAAAGTGGTAAATGCATAGCTACACATCTACCATACTACAGAAAAGTGCTCAGTCACAGTGGGCATAGTAGCCAACAGTTTTCGTCCCCTCCTCCTCTCCCTCCCTCCCCAGCTTCTATTGTTGCCATCTTTATGTTCACGAGTACCCGATGTTACATATAGCTCCTGAATATCAGATCTTTGTCAGATGCATAGTTTGCAAATATTTTCTCCCATTTTATAGGTCTGTTTATTCTGTTGATACTTTCTTTCTTTCTGTTTTTTTTTTTTTTTTTTTTTTTGAGATCGGAGTCTAGCTCTGTCACCCAACTAGAGTGTAGTGGCATGATCTCGGCTTACTGCATGATCTTGGCTCACTGCAGCCTCCACCTCCTGGGTTCAAGTGATTTTCCTGCCTCAGCCTCCCTAGTAGTTGGGATTGCAGGCACCGTGCCTGGCTGATTTTTGTATTTTTAATAGAGATGGAGTTTTTTCATGTTGGCCATGCTGGTCTCAAGCTCCTCACCTCAGGTGGTCCGCCTGCCTTGGCCTCCCAAAGTGCTGGGATTACAGGTGTGAGCCGCTGCGCCCCGCCTGTTGATAGTTTCTTTTTGTTGATAGTTTCTTTGGCTGTGCAGAAGGTCTTCAGTTTATTAAATCCCACTTGACAATTTTTGGTTTCGGTGCATTGCTTTTGAGGGCTTAATCATAAAATCTTTGCCATGGCTGATGTCCAGAAAGGGTGTTTTCTAGGTTTTCTTCTAGGGTTGTTATAGTTCATGGTCTTACTTTAAAACATTTAATCACCTTCACTTAATTTGTGTATATGGTGAAAAGAAGGAGTCTAGTTTTCATTCTTCTGCATGTGGCTAGCCAAATATCCCAGCATTATCTGTTGAATAGGGAGTCGTATTAGTGCGTTTTCATACTGCCAAGGAGAAATGCCTGAGACTGAGTAATTTATAAGGAAAAAGAGATTTAATGGACTCATAGTTCCACATGGCTGGGGAGGCCTCACAATCATAGTGTAAGGTGAAGGATGAGGAAAGGCACATCTTACATGGTGGCAGGCAAGAGAGTGTGTGCAGGGGAACTGCTCTTTATAACACCATCAGATCTTGTGAGTCTTATTCACTAAACAAGAATAGAACCAGATAAACTCATCCACATAATTCAGTTACTTCCCCACCAGGTACCTCCCATGACAGGTGGGGTTTATGAGAGGTATAATTAGGATGAGATTTGGGTGGGAATGCAGCCAAACCGTATCAGGAGTCCTTTCTGCATTGCTTATTTTTGTCCGCGTTATCCAAGATTAGATGGCTGTAGTCGTGCAGCTTTAGTTCTGCGTTCTCTATTCTGTTCCATTAGCTATGTGTCTATTTTGGTACCAGTATCATATTGTTTGGGCTATGGTAGCCTTAGAGTATAGCTTGAAATTAAGTAATCTGATGCCTCTAGCTTTTTTCATTTTGCTTAGGATTGTTTTGGCTATTCAGGCTCTTTGTTGACTCCATATGAATGTAAGAATACCTTTATCCAATTCTGTGGAAAATGACATGGGTAGTTTGATAAGAATAGCATTAAATCTGTAGATTGATTTGGGCAGTATGACCATTTTAACTATATTAACTCTTCCAGTTCATGAGCACAGAATGTTTTTCCTTTTGTTCATGTTATCTATGATTTCTTTTAGCAGTGTTTTATAATTGTCCTTCTAGAGATCTTTCATATCCTTGGGTAGAGGTATTCCTAGGTATTGTGTATGTGTGTCTGTGTATTGTAAATAGGATTGTGTTCTTTATTTGGTCCTCAGCCTGAACGTTACTGGTATATAGATATGCTACTGATTTTTATACATTGATTTTGTATAATGAAATTTTGCTGAAGTCATTCATCAGTTCCAGGAGCCTTTTGGTGGAGTCTTTAGGGTTTTCCAGGTATAGAATTATGTTATCTGTGAAGAGAGATAGTTTGACTTCTTCATATCTGGATGCCTTTTCTTTCTTTCTCTTGCCTGTGTGCTCTGGCTAGGACTACCAGTACTATGCTGAATATGAGTGGTGAGAGTCAGCATCCCTGCCTTGTTCCAGTTGTCAAGGGGAATGCTTCCAACTTTTGCCCATTCAGTATGATGTTGGCTGTGGGTTTGTCATAGATGCGTCTTACTATTTTTAGGCATGTTCCAGGCAGAACCTTCTATTGTTTTTTAATATCCAAAGAGGAAACACCTTTTCCATACTTTTTCAAACTTTATTATTTTACCCAGATAAAATTTATAATTATAAGATTTCCTCCATCCTCCCCTCTCAAAAATACTCAGTGGCATTTTTATCAATTCACTTTAAAATTAAAAATTAATCTAGAAATACTTCATATCTTATAAATATTCAGTATTTTCTTTTTGAAGAAGATAACATTTGAAGTCAAGTATTTTACTGTAACTGAGTTGTGATTAGTGTTTCTCTTCGAAGAAGTTATTCCTGTTTCTTCTCATGGCTGTTGAGTATTTTGTATCCATTATGAATTGAATAGCCCTGACATTCTATTAGAAACTTACAGCATCTGCTATGTTTTTAACATTCCTCCAGACATGCATTTATATTTCAGTGTTGTAGTTTCATGCTTAGGGATTTTAAATGACATTGAAAATAATGATTATTGTGTCTGCCCTCTTCCAAGAGTCTTGTCTCATTTTTGTTTTCCATCTTATTTCCAAGGCCAGACCTTTCAGAACAATGTTCCGCTGTGCTTAGGGAGGCAGGTGTTTGGGTCCTGATTTGATTTCTGGGGGAAGGCCTCCAACGTGTCACCCTTAGGAATGGTGTTCACTTTTGGTTTCATATAGAAATTCTTCGGGAATGCAGCCTCCTATTCTAAAAGGTTTAGAAAAAAATCAGAATTGGTGTCTAATTTTACCAAATGTCTTTCCAGCCTCTATAGAGACTGATGTTTTATTTAATTACCCTGTTGATATGGTATAGTATTAATGATCCAAGATCATTTACAGTCTTGGAATGAATCATTTTGTTAGGTTTTCCTGGGTGCCCTCATATATAGTCCTCTGCTGAGACTTCTGCTGGTAAAAATTCTGTAAGGAAGTGATCATTTCCTGTGAAGGTGGGTGGGAGTTGATTAGATGGGGCAGAAGGGGACTCTCTGGGGTGGTGGGAATGTTCTATGTCTTGATCAGGGGATGATTACACCAGTGTATACAGTAGTCAGAGCTGGGCAGAACACTTACACAGTGAGCATTTACTGCATGTCACCTATGTCTCAATGAGCCACCGTCACATAGAGCCTGAGAGCTGTGCAGAACCAGAGGGTTTTCTCCATCTCCATGGAGACCCAAGAGGGGAAGTGCTGCGGGTGTCAGGGCTGGCTGGTGGTCAGGGTCAGTACTGGACTGCAGGACTCCTGACTGATCACAGCCTTCCCCACTGTGTGTTACAGGGACAGGCAGAAGCCGAAGGGTGTCAGAGGAGGAGGCTGCAGGTTCCAGTGAATGACGCTGACCCCACTGAGAGTAAGTGTGTGTTGTGCCTGGAGACACAGAAGGAGGGCAGGGAATAGGGACAATGTCCTACCTGCTGTCCCCATAGCTGAGAGGCCTCTTCTGGAGCATTCACTGCTGGAAGCGCGGGGTCCTATGCCAATCCTGGGCTGATTGTCCCTGGAGCATCAAGACCCTCAGTCTCCTCTTCTCTCTTCTCAGTCAACACCTTGCTGGATATCTCAGCAACACCGGAAAAAGGACACGTGAAGGAAACAATTCAGGACCAACTGGTGGCTCCGAAAAGCTTCTCTATGAAGAAGGTGACGCAGACTCTGCTACGTCCTGCCTGCGAAGAAACTGGAGCTTCCCTCGTTTACCTTTTCTTCTAGAAAGAGAAGCAGCCTTGAAGAAGCAGTCCAGTGCTCGACCCATGCCTCCGCAAACTCTGCTATCCAATATGGTGCAGCTTACTGGAGGTCCTACAACTTTGTCGATGCACTTAGAGTAATTTTAACATTCTAGGCGTTATAGAGTTATACGATTGTGTATTAAGGGTGGTTTTAAGCATGTATTAAGGGGTATATTAAGTGATGTATTAATATTGCGTATTAAGCCATGGCTTAACGTCTGTAATCCCACCACTTTAAGAGGCGGCCGAGACGGGTGGATCACTTGAGCTCAGGAGTTTGAGACCAGCCTGGGCAACACAGTGAAACTCAGTCTCAATTTAAAAAGAAAAATAGTGGTTTTAGGATGGCATTACTTAGAGTTCTTCATCCTAGAGACAAGTCTTTTTTTCTATTTCTTGTATTGTAAGCTCCATCCCTGCTGGTGTGTGCATTTGATTACATCTAACTACAGATGCCGCACAGCCACGACGATTTGCCTTATAGTTTTTTAACTTTAGAACTGGATGATCTGGCTATTATCTGCATTATCAGTTTAGGATATTTTTGACTTAATGATGTGGTTATCAATACGTAGCCCCATAGTAAGTCATGAGCATATAGACTTATGAGAGTTCGACTTAAAATTTTGAGCTTTAAGATAGGATTATCGGGGCTTCTCCACGTTAAGTAGAGAAGCGTTTGCATCGCTCATACTATCTGACGTACATCTTTCTATTTTGCGATCCTTGTATAATGATGTAAGCATGAAAAAACTTTCGAAGTGCACTTATTAGGCTGTTTACCCGGGTTGCCTGAATGCAAACCAGCAGTCAAAAATGACTAGAAATATAAGTAGCGATGGAGGGAGAAATCCTCCCTCTGTGAGAGGCACTGAGTGCGTTCCAGGTCTCCTCCCACGCCCTGTGACTGGACCAGGGTTTGATGGCTGACAACTTCTCAAGGGGCCAGTCTGTCTTATTTGATAATTTTAGAGGTATATAGCAGTACTTATTTATAAATAAATATTTATTTATTTATAAGTAGAGGTTTACATATGCCCAGGATTTTGGAGAGTGTGGGATCTACGGGAAGCCATGTGTCTGGTCAGTCCTGCTGGGACAGGCACGAGACTGCATCTTCCTGCTTGTCCACAGCAGATGAGGACAGTGAGAATTGGGTGAGATCTGAGACTGCGAATAGTTTCTCTGTCAAGTGCCCTTACAGCTGAACATGAGTGAATCTTGGGCGTCCTTTGGGCTCAGGGCAGAGCGGGTGTTCATCTGCCTGAGCATCTGCCTTGGCATTGAGAGGGAAGAGTGGACGGTGTTTGGAAATGGTGTGAAATAGTTGTTGACTCGGGCGTGGGCGGCCCCTCTCGCTGCTGGTGCTCTGTGACCCTGAGCCCCTGGGCAGCATTTTAGGGTATAGATTCCGTATTTGAGTAGTTTGGCCCTTTTTAAGCACATGACTCATCTCAGAAATACCAGTTCGTGAACACTGTGACAGCGGGACCTAGAATGGCTGACGCATTAACGCTTTGTTCTTGTGTCCCATTCTATTATTTTAGTTAAAAACGTCAGTCATCATTTTAGCCTCTTTACAGCAAACTCTTCTCCACAGTAGTCCAGTGGTGGTAGGATAATTTACAGATGCAGTCCTTCTAGGAGTTTCCGTCTTTTCCATCTCAGGACATTGCATGTTTTCTTTTTCCCGGACTGATTTGGCTGAGACACAGTTAGAATTGTGTGAAGAGTTTGGCACATTCAGACTGCTGTGTCCGCGGAGCTTTGGGAGGGGGTGGCCTTTCTGGTCTTTGCACTTCCATCCTCTCCCACTGCCATGGAGTTTCCCAAGCATTGTCCCCTGCATCTCTGGAAGGCACAGGGTGCTGCTGCCTTCTGGTCTTTGTCTTTGCTGGGCCTTTGGTGCAGGATGCTCCACCTCAGAGCTCAGAGGCTGCCAATCTGGTCTCAGCTCCCTTGTCCCTTCTGCAGAGGCCTTGAAGATCCATCTAGAGTATCAGCCTTATCAGTGTTAGCTAAGCTTGTTCTTTTAAAGTGCGCTTCCTGACAACCATGAAATTGTTGGAGGTTTTTGGTGTTGGTTTGTTTTGGTTTTGCTTTATACCCAGGCCAAATGGCACATAACAGCTGGTCATCCCGAGGGCCTCCTGAGGGGCTGCGTAGTCCTGCCCGACAGGCGCTGGCCCATGGACTACTGAGCACTTGCCCTGCAGACCTGAATTTGACGAGCAATTTGATGGCCCTATCGCAATAATTTACTGTACTGAATAACGTAAAATGTTTCATTAATAGTTTATTGTGCATTAATTACATGTTGAAATGAGAAAATTTTGGCTATATTGCATTGAATAAAATGTCATGAACATTAATGTCACCTATTTCTTTTTACTTATTTCATGAGGATATTAGAAAATATAAATTTGTGTTCCAGACTCGCCTTACATATCACTGGGTAGTGTGTGTGGTACATTTCACACGCATCTTATTTAGTCCTTTGTATAGTCCCTGAGATGGTGACGCTTGCTCCATCCTACCAGGTAAATTGTTCTTCAGAGTCTGTTTGCCCCCACCTGGCTCTGCCTCCGTGTCCATGAGTGAAGCTGAGTTAGGTGTAAAACCAGGCTTCTGTCATCAGCACGCCAGTGCTACAGGAGGCTCTCCACTTTTCCTCTCTGTGGAAGCACCAGATGAACATCTGCACATGAATCAGTTTGATCTCAGAGAAAACCAGAAACCTGCTGAGAGACTGTTACGCATGGGGAACTGAGAAAACATCCACACTGAAATGTGCAGGACAACCTGGGACACATTCACACACAAACACCACCCCGTGCACACTGCTGTGCCATCAGGAGGAAACTCCCAGCTCCCAGCTTCTCCCTGGAGGAGTCACGTGCTTAGGCCACACATATAGTACCCCAACTTTTACAGCTCGCCTGGAGGGTTTACCTTTTGTGTCACCTAGATGTGGGAGTGAGAGACACCTTTCCTGCTCACTCTTCACACTGCAACCCGGGCCGGGGTGCCCACCAGAAGGACACGTGGAAGCGTGGCAGGTAAACCAGGCTGTGGCCCTGCAGTGCCATCGCTGTCCTCACTTGACGTCTGTCACTTTAAATTCCAGGGAGTCAGAGGCAGGAAACAGCCCCTCAGCCTCTTCAGCGAGACTGAAGGAAGAGAAGGCAGGAAGGTGTGAGTCACAGCAAGAACACAGCCTGTGTTACTCAAGAGCTGACTGGGGCAAAAAGAAAAACAATATAGACAAACAAAACTTCATACTTCTTTTTATGCAAGTTTCCATAGTTAATTTGGCCATGAATTCACACACACCTGAGGACTTTACCCCTAATCGCCTTCCTTTTATGTTTAATGTTACCAACACACTCTTCAAAGATAGGATCATCTACTGCTTTGTGTAGTGGGAGAGAAGACAAGCAAGGGAAGGTCGGCTGCCGTGAGGCGGCTCCTCCGTGCACACCGCACAGGCTCCTGGCCTGTTCTTTCCTCCTGTCTTCAAATGAGCGGATTCTTTCTTCTGCCTGATCAAACCTGCTGCGGAATTTCTCTAGGGGATTTTTCACTTCAGCTATAATATTTTTTCAGTCCTAGGATTTCTACTGGGAACCTTCTAGTAATTCCTATATCTTTATGGATATTCTCTGTAGCTTCAGAGAATCGATACAGGTATGTATCAATGTGTTATATGCATGAATGTTTCCCAGAGGAAAGGTGTAGGTGGTGCTCTGGGTTCCCCTGGAAGTATTCCCCTCCACCCCTCCCCTTGGGCACCTCAGCCTCACCCTAGAAGCCATGGGCTGTGAGCTACTGTTTTAATCCTCTGGAATCCTCTACAACACACACACACACACACACACACACACACACACACACACACATACACAGTGCCTTCAGATATTTGAGCATGTTTAAAACTGTTGATTCAGGCAAGGTGTTAGCTCACGCCCGTAAATCTATCACTTTGGGAGGTGGAGTTGGGCATATCACTTGAGGTCAGGAGTTTGAGACCAGCCTGGCCAACATGGTGAAACTCAGTCTCAACTAAAAACAGAAAAATTAGCCAGGCATTGTGGTGCACGCTTGTAATCACAGCTGCTCAGGAGGCTGAGGCACTAGAATTGCTTGAGCCCTGGAGTTGGAGGTTGCAGTGAGCCGAGATGGTGCCACTTCATTTTAGCCTGAACCACAGAGTGAGACTCTGCCAGAAAAACAAAAACCCCAGCACAATGGTTGATTGAAAGCATTTGCCAAGAAAGTCCAATGTCTGAGCTTCCCCAGGTATCTGTCAATTTTTTTTTCTGTACATGGACCATATTACTTTGTATGATTTAGTGGTTTGATTTTTTTCACCCTAAAGCTTATTTTGAATCCCTACACTCTGGTATTTGTGAATGTGATAGGTTTCTTTCTTTCTTTTTTTTTTTTTTTTTTTTTGAGATGCTGTCTCGCTGTGTCGCCCAGGCTGGAGTGCAATGGTGGGATCTGGGTTCACTGCAACCTCTGCCTCCCGTGTTCAAGCGATTCTCCTGCCTCAACCTCCTGAGTAGCTGGGATTACAGGTATGTGCCACCCTGTCTGGCTAATTTTTGTATTTTTAGTAGAGATGGGGTTTTATCATGTTAGGCAGGCTGGTCTCAAACTCCTGTACTCAGGATTTGCCTGCCTTGGCCTCCCAAAGTGCTGGGATTACAGGTGTGCACCACTACGCCCAGTGAAGAAAACAAAATTTAAAGATTGTATTTAATTTGTTTCGAGGCCTTCATGAAACATTTAAAGAAATTAACACCAGAACCCACGCTGACAGCTACTCACCCCTGGAAACCAGTAGAGGATGTGTTAGGAAACATGTTCTGCCGGGACCCATCTGATGTTGGCCTGATCACCTGAGCTCCAACACTGGTCCCACTCATCAACAGATCTAAGAAACATGAGGTACCAGCCCTGCGGCTGAGAACTCTGAGTGCTTTAGGCTCACACAAAAAGGCGAAGTTTTAGCTTAGAAAATTTTAAGAAATTGCACTGATCAATATTTATTATTTATTTATTAAGACACAGTTTTTCTCTGAGTCCCAGGATGGAGTGCCGTGGTGTGATCTCCCGCTCACTGCAACCTCCACCTTCCAGGTTCAAGCTATTCTTCTGCCTCAGCCTCCCAAGTAGCTGACATTACAGGCGCGTGCCACCATGCCCAGCTAATTTTTTGTATGTTTATTAGAGATGGGATTTCACTTGTTAGCCAGGATGGTCTGGATCTCCTGACCTCGTGATTTGCCCGCCTTGGCCTCCAATGTCTTGGGATTACAAGCCTAAGCCACTGGGCTCAGCCTATACTGATCAATATGTTAACAGTTCAATATACTTCTGTGAACAGCTGTGTGGGTTTCTCCCACTCTGACCAATTCTCCCACCTCACATGTGTATCCCATAAATCAATTCACTTCGGACGCTAGTCAGAGGTCGGGCCGACCCCACAGGTTAAGGGATCCGTCCCACAAGATTCTCCCCTCTTCAGGGGCAAATCACAAGTAGGTGGTCTGACATGGTTTGGTTGTGTGTCCCTACCGAAATCTCATCTCGAATTGTAATCCCCACATGAAAAGGGAGGGAGCTGGGGGGCGGTGACTGGATCATGGGGGTGGTTTCCTCAGGCTGTTCTCATGACAGCGAGTAAGTCTCCTGACATCTGGTGGTTTTAAAGGGTTTGTCGGTTCCTCCTTCACTCTCTTCTCTCCCTCCTGCCACCTTGTGAAGAAGGCGCCTCCTTCCCCCATCGCCTTCTGCCATGACTGTAAGTTTCCTGAGGCCTCCCCCAGCCTTGTGGAACTGTGAGTCAATTCAAACCTCTTTCCTTTACAAATTACCCAGGCTTGGGTCTTCTTTTTTTTTTAAGAAAGAAAAGAAGAAAGTGAGAAAGAAGGAAGAAAAAGTGAATGAAAGAAGAGAAAAGAAGAAGAAAAGAGGGAGACAGAATGGGAATCTTGCTCTATTGTGCAGGCTAAAATGCAGTCTAGAAATGGATATTAAAAAGCTCTTTTATACTAATAATTGTGTTATACAATGGAGACAGGAAGGAATAAGGATGAAAATAACAAACAGCCAACCAATATTTCATTTAAACCTATGAAATGCTATGCAATTGCTGGGGAGTGATTTAATCCCAACCATGTGGTCACTTTTAGAATAAATGTGATGTGTTACTGAAAAAAATGTATGCTTTGTGGATTTGGAGTAGAGAGTTTGTAAATGTTTATTAAGTTTACTTGTTTGAGGTCTAAGTTCAAGTCCCGGGGTATCCTTGTTAACCTTCTGTCTCATTAATCTGTCCAATATTGACAATGTAAGTGTTAAAGTCTCCCACTATTATTGTGTGGGAGCCCAAGTCTCTTTGTAAGTCACCAAGAAGTTGCCCTATGTATCTGGGTTCTCCTATATTGGGTGCGCATAGACTTAGGATCATTAGCTCTTCCCATTACATTGATCCCTCTACCATTATACAATGTCCTTCTTATCTCTTTTGGTTTCCAATAAAGTCTATTTTATCAGAGATGAGAATTGCAACTTCTGTTTTTTTTTTTTTGCTCTCCATTTGGTTGGCAAATCTTCCTCCATCCCTTTGTTTTGAGTCTCTGTATATCCTTGCATGTGAGATAGGTCTGGATGCAGCTTACCGATGGGTTTTTTGGAATGGCTGATACTGGTTGTTCCTTTCTGTATATAGTGCCTCTTTCAGAAGTTCTTGTAAAGCAGGCCTGGTGGTAATGAAATCTCTGAGTACTTGCTTGTTGGTAAAAAATTTTATTTTTCCTTCACTTACGAAACTTAGTTTGGCTGGATATGAAATTCTGGGTTGCAAGTTCTTTTCTTTAAGGATGTTGAATATTGGCCCCCACTCTCTTCTGGCTTGTAGGGTTTCTGCTGAGAGATCTGCCGTGAGTCTGATAGGCTTCCCCTTGTGGGTAACCTGACCTTTCTCTCTGGCTGCCCGTAGTATTTTCTCCTTCATTTCAACTCTGATGAATCTAATGATATGTGCCTTGGGGGTTGCTCTTTTTGAGGAATATCTTTGTGGTGTTTTTTGTATTACCTGGAGCTGGGTATTGTCTTGTCTTGCTAGGTTAGGAAAGTTTTCCTGGATAATATCCCAAAAATATTTTCCAGCTTGGATTCATTCTCTTCGTCACATTCAGGTACACCTATCAAACGTAGATTAGGTCTTTTCACATAGTTCGGGTCATTCTTTATAGCAGTGTGACAAAGAACTAATACAGTGTCCCACACTTCCTGGAGGGGGACACATATCCAAACCATATCAGGCAATATAGCTCCATATATTGTTAGCTTCTATTTTGCCAGGTGTGGCAAAGCACAACCCACACCCATCAGGTCCATAAGAAAATTGACAGAAAAGTCTTAACACATTGTCTCAGTTTCTGGCTTAGGAGTCATCACTGCTTTCAGCACTTACAGTTGTAGGCCCGGTCCTGTGGCCACTGCACCAGGTGGCGAGTGGGATGATGGGAGAGCTGTTGTAGGTGGGGAAGAAAGACAAAAATTACAATCATTGGCCTGGCATGGTCGCTCACGCCTATAATCCCAGCATTTAGGGGAGGCCAAGGTGGGTAGATCACCTTGGGTCAGGAGTTTGAGACCAGCCTGACCAACATGATGAAACTCTGTCTCTGCTAAAAATACAAAAATTAGCTGGGTGTGGTAGTGGGGGGCCTGTAGTCCCACCTACTGCGCAGGCTGAGGCAGGGCAATCACTTGAACCCAGGAGGCAGAGATTGCAGTGAGCTGAGATCGTGCCATTGCACTCCAGCCTGGGTGACAGAGCCAGACTGTGTCGCAAAGAAATCCAACAACAACAACAAAATGACAGTCATTATACTAGCATCCTCCCCACCCCCACATCCCCAGATCCACTGGAAAAATGAAGGAAAGTCCAGCAGGGACACTCCTTTAGCTCCACTTGTGTGGAGTTGGGCACACACCGGTGAAGGAGTGGAAGCCAGCCCTTCATGGCTTTATCTCCCCCATTTTAGACAATCAATGTTTCTGTTGACTGTTCTGCTTCCCTATGAAATTACTACTCTAAGGAGGATACCTCTCAGCCCATTGCTAAACAATTCTGCGCTCGCTGTGCAGCATGTTTCTTGGTCCACAGAGGTGTGGCTCAGTGGTCCAAACTAGAATAATACCTTGTTTCAGTTCTTTTCTATCAATAGCAGTCTGGGGCATTTGCAGCCTCCACTAGGTAACGAAAAGACAATCCACCGTCAGGTTCTGTTCCTGTCGAGACTCATCTGTAGGCCCCAATGGAACTGCCCCAGTCTCACTTTCCAAGTATGTGCAGGGCGTCCCCATCAGGGAATCTGCCTCATAGTCATAGGCAGCCTGTGTCTCTCCCACTCACAGACAGAACAGCTCTTATTGACGTTATGTCCCTGAGAGGGAGCAAGAGGAACATGTTTAGATTCAGCCCATCTCTACATTGCTGTGGTTCCCTCATATCAACTTATTTTACTCTGTGGCTTCTGTTGACCACCTCAAGGGAGAACATGGGGGTATTTCTTGCTGATTACAGTCACTTTCCACACCTGAGGCTGGTTCTACTGACCGGCATCATGGGCATGTCCTACTTTAATGCAGTCCTCAAGTCCCCCTGGAGATTTCCGTAGGGTCGGGCCCCATATGGACATCCTTTCAACAGGCCAGTTTTCCATTGCTCTTGGAAACAATGGAAAATGTAGAGATGAATATCCAAATTTAATACATTTTATTTGGAAGGCAAGGTTGAAATTCTTGGCATACAAAAACACCAAGTTGTCTTTGGTGTGTCCAAAGACAGAAGAGAAGTTTAGAGGTTTTTAGCCATAGTCAGCACTCCAGGTAGGGCACAGAGAATGTGTCGTTACCTGCCCTCCAGTTCCGGTTTCTAGTCTACACTGTGTGCTCCACCCTCCAGGGCAAAGGGGCCTGAGCTGCTCTGAAGAGCTTCCTGCAGGCCCTGGTGGCTCTGGTTAATGCTGTCCGTCTTCCTGAAGCCCTTGTCCTCTTACCCCCCTGCCTGGACCTGCACCAGCACACATTCCTGACCACACACATTCCTCAGTGCCTGTGGCCTGGCACACATTTCTGGTCCTAACTCAGTGTCTGTGTCCTGGCAGGTGCCCAGGGTGCTCGATCGCTCAAATTCAAGCCTGTGGAGAGGATGACAGTTTATTGCCAGGTTTCTGGTGAGCCAAAAACCTCCTTCGTTTCTATAGTGTGACCTTCTTTCCATCATGCGCAGGATCAGGAGCCTACTCACCCCAAGGGTCTAAGAGTGTGTCATTGACCTTACTGCCTAGGGTCACAAGCTGGCACCCTTCACTACCACACCTTGGGTCTGTCCTCACAATGGCAGTAGTGTGGTTAACTTGATGGGGAGGTCAGTAGCTCAAGGCCAGACAGTTGGACCTGGGTAGACACCAGACTTGGGAGGAGGCTTTGAAAACCACTCCCCCTGGATCCCCTGTCTCCATGGGGCCTCAATACTAGAGCCCTCAAGGTCGATCTGGGAGTGTCTGTGCCTTGACCATGCAATGGGTGCCAGGTTGTGGCTAGGGATGCCCCCAGCTTTCTCTCCCTCCTACCTACTCCTCAGCCTCTGCAGGTGCCTGTCATGACCTGTGTGTGTCCTTCATTCTGCCCACTCATTGGTTCACTGGGCCCCTCCTTGGTGCCAGGCATCTGCTACTGAGGGGTGCCAAGCCCCTGCCAGAGAAGCTTGGAGCTGGGTGGGAGCAGCAAGGGGGCTGGAGGCAGCAGCAGGAGTGCAGTGGTCAGTGAGGCGGCTGTGGGAGGAGGGAGTGGGAGCAGCAGCTAAGTGGACTGATGTGCTTAGGCCAGGAGGGAGTTCAGGGTTTAAGAGGAGAGATGGAAGATGATCCAAGATGGCTGAATAGGAACAGCTCTGGATTGTCGTTCCCAGCGAAAATGCAGAGGGTGAGTGATCACCGCATTTCCAAACGAATTTTTACTGCCCACAGACCAGGAGATTCCTGGGTGGAAAAGCACCACGAGTCTCCAGCGCGGCTGTTTCAGCCAGCGCAGCAGGTCTCCGCACAAAAATTCACACAAATCCGGGTGCTGTTTCAACTGGTGACTGGAACACCTGGGAGACAGAGTTGCCCATTCAACTGAAAAATAGGGGGCTGAAACAGGGAGTCAGGTGATCTGGCTTGGCTGGTCCAACCCCCACAAAGACCAGCAATCTGAAACGTTCTGGATCGAGAGTTTCACAGCAAGCACTGCTGGACCTGGGATGGTCCAACTCTGTGGGGGGGAAGGGCATCCACCATTACCAAGGCAGTCCACCACTACTGAGGCAGTCACCATTACTGAGGCAGTCCACCATTACCGAGGCAGTCCGCCATTACCGAGGCAGTCCACCATTACTGAGGCAGTCTGCCATTGCTGAGGCAATCTACCATTACCAAGGCAGTCCCACCATTACAGAGAGAGTGCGCCATTACTGAGGCAGACCACCATTACTGAGGCAGTTCTAACTATACCTCTATAAGCAAAACTGCAAGGAAGTTCACACAGCAGCTGGGCAGAGCCCACAGCAGCTCAGCAACGCCTCTGCTGGCAGACTGTGACTAGGCTACCTCCTCGCTGGGCAGGGCATCTCTGAAAAAAGGCAGCAGCATGTCAGGAACTTTTAAGTAAAGCCCCACCTTCTCGGAACAGAGCACCTGGGGAAAAAAGGTGGTTATGAGTTCCACTGCAGCAGACTTAAACTTACCTGCCCAGCAGCTCTGACGGAACAACGGAGCTCACAGCTCAGTACTTAAGCTCCTATAAGGGACACAGTGTCTCCTCAAGCAAGTCCCCCGACCCCTGCATATCCAAAGAGACACCTCATAAAGGAGAGCACAGCCTGACATCTGGCAGGTATCCTCTGGGAAAAAGATAACAGAAGAAGAAACTGGCAGCAACCATTACTGTTCTGCAGCCGCTGCAGGTGATCCCCCAAGCAAGCAGGGTCTGGAGTGGACCTCCAGCAGTCCTGCAGCAGAGGGGCCTGACTGTTAGAAGGGAAACTAAGAAACAGAAAGAAATAACTTCTTCATCAAAAAACAAGATGTCCACTCAGAGACCCCATCTGAAAGTCACCAACTACAAAGACCACAGGTAGATAAATCCACAAAGATAGGAAGAAACTAGTGCAAAAAGGATGAAAACACCCAAAACCAGAACACCTCTACTCCTCTAAGGGATCACAACTCCTCACGAGCAAGGTAACAAGGCTGGATGGAGAATGAGTCCGATGAATTGACAGAAACAGGCTTCAGAAGGTGGGTAATAACAAACTTCTCTGAGCTAAAAAAACATGTTCTAACCTAAAGCAAAGAAACTAAGAACCTTGAAAAAAGGTTTGATGCTAACACG